>CM045766.1:185811074-186175282 GCA_025200525.1 Camellia lanceoleosa
GTTGTCACAATAGAGGAGGTCGAAGAAGGCGAGGGACACCTAAGTCGAGAGAGAAGATAAAGTCGGACAACTTCATCGATAGCATGAGTCATAGCATGGTACTCAACTTCGGCAGTAGATCGGGTAACAACAGTTTGTTTCTTGCTTTTCCAAGAGATCAAGGTGCCAAGAAACATACAAAAATCAAAAGTGGACTTACAATCGATAACATCACCAGCCCAATTAGCATTAGCATAGGCCACTAACTCCAAGGAAGAAGTTGAAGATAACAGGAAGCCTTAGAAGATAATACTGCGAAGATAGCAAAGAATCTGAACCAAAGCAACCCAATGTGTAGGCGAGGGTAAAGCAGTGGCTAACCACATGAACAACATAGGTAAGATCGAGGCGAGTAAGCTGTCGGATAGACTAAGCAACCCATAGGCTCATGATATAAAGTGGGATCATTAGAGGGATACCATTAGGAGTGTTGAGCTTCACATTAAGCTCAATAGGGTATCGAAATCTTAGTATCGATAAGACCGCACGGTGAATAATCTCATTAGCATACTTGATGCGAGGAAAGTAACCCTTGGGAGGAGAAGTCACCTCAATATCAAGAAAATACCGCGGGTCCTAGATCCTTCATTTTGAAAGTCTTGGAAAAAATCTTTGTGATCTCGAGAAATAGCGAGAAAAGTCGGGGCCGATCTTGATCATAGCATCCACATATAGTAATAAAGCAACAAAACTAGCGAGGTGTGGAGGAGAAACAAGGCGATCGTGGGCACAAGGATGAAACCTAAGCTCGATAATAGGCGTAAAAGCGACTATACCAAGCACGAGGAGATTGCTTCAAACCATACAGAACACGCTGAAGATGATAAACCTATGGAATAATGAAGGCCAGGGCGAGGACGCATGTATACCTCTTTAGTGAGATGGCCATTAAGAAAAGCATTCTTAACATCCATCGATAAAGAGGCCAATAACGAATAGCGATAATAGAAATCAAAGTACGAACAGTAATTATCTTGGCAACAGGTACAAAGGTCTCCTCATAATCAATACCATACTGCTGTGAGAAACCTTTAGCAACAAAGCAAGTTTTGTAGTGCTCAAGGGAACTATCAAAATGAATTTTGACTTTGTAGACCTATTTGCAACCAATTAGATTTTTGCCAATAGGCAAAGGTACCAGTTTCCAAGTACTAGTCTTCTGCAAAGCAAACAACTCATTCTTCATAGCTTGAATCCAATTAGGATCCTGACAAGCCTCCTTGTAAGACTATGGTTCTGAAAAAGAGTGACTAGCAGACAAAAACGTACAGTATGAAGGAAAAAAAACATGTGTTAGAAAATCAAGTTTGACTACTGTTTCTGAATCTGAAGGGGATACTTACGGAGAGCAAGATCAGAGTCGTCAGAAGCAGAAGGAGCAATAGTAGAGGTAGAGACAACTGGTGGAGGGAGAGCCTTACAATGAAAATAGACTAACAACGAAGGAGGAGAAAGAGTTAGCGGGGGAGGAGAGGGAGAGAAGGAAACACACTCATGGGGTACATGGGAGTGGGACTCAGTAGGAGGGGTGTTAGGAGGAAAAGAAGGTACAAGCTCATAGGAAACAGTGAAAATGTACTCATTAGGAGGGGCCTTAGAAGGAAATGGATCAATATGAACCAAATCCTCTTTAGAAATTGGAGCAGTGAGAGGCGGAAGTTGAAAGTAAGCGAGACATTCGAAAGGCAACATAATGGGAGGCGTAAAAGCTGACGGGAAATAGGATTGTAATAGCGATAACCTTTTGAGTAAGACTATAACCCGAAAGACACACAGACGGCTTTGGACACTAAGTTTTGTCCTATCTTTACGGGAAGAAGAACAAAACATGCAAACCCAAAAACACCAAGGAGAGAGTAATTGGGAAGGTGGGAAAATAGAGCCTCATAAGGAGGCGACTAGATAATAAGGGGTAGGCATTAAGAAAAACAAGCGTAAGAACGGCTTCCCCCAAAAGAGAGTGGAGCAGGCGAAAGGAGAGATCTAGTTGTCTTGAGAAGATGGCGGTGTTTATGCTCAACACGACCATTTTGGTTCGGTGTATCAATACATGAGGCTTGGTGAATGGTACCCAAATTGCTGATTCTCACAAAACTCGGTTTAAAATATTCCCCACCTAAGTCGGGGCCAGTAATAATTTAATGGTAGACCCAAATTGTGTAGTGGTCATAGTGAAAGGTATGGTATATTTGGTAGAAGTCAGTTATGAGTCATAAGATAAACCTAAGTATAAATGGTGCAATCATCCACAAAAGACATATAGTATGCAAAACCCTTTTTAGTAAGAACGGAGAGGGTCTCCGGACATCCGTATATACAAGAGAAAAAGGAAAAAGCAGAAATAAAGTACTTTTATTAAATAGTAAAGCTGACATTTTGGCAAGTTTACATCCCCCGACATTCATCAATTGTACCCAGAGAAACTTTACCTAATAATCCTGACTGAGCTAAAAACCGTAAGCGGTCAACAGACAAATGACTTAGGTTAGAATGCATAAATAAAATTGACTTCATTGAGAATCTAATTGAAATGAAGAAAGTACAATTGGAGAGGTCGATAAAGGGAGATGCAAACTTTCTACCACATAGAGATCTCCAACTCTACATTCGGTCCCAATCTGTTTCTTGGACAATCAATCCTGCACACAACAGATATAAGAGGAAAAGATAACATCAAAACCAAAAGCATCAAGTTGGTTGATAGATAATAAGCTGACAGATAGCTAAGGAACATAAAGAACAGAGAGAATAGTAATAGTAGACATGGCAGAGGGTAAGAAAGACCCAATTCACACAACATACTAGACTCATTAATAGTATTAATAGTAATAGGAGCAGGGAGGATTATAGTTTTAAAGTAAGGAAAGGTGAGGAGTCATATGATGAGACACCAAAATCATAAAGCCAGATGGTAGAAGGGATATTGGAGGAAGACCCAAGCGAACCTGAATGGAGAGAGGTAAGAGTGGAGGCAGATGGTGATGGGTAAGAGGTGGATAGGATCTACTGAAGTTGAGCAATCTGTACACTCAAGGAAGTCAAATCAGGATTGGGAGGGCGAGATCTTTGTATAAGTGACAGGGAGGAAAGTACTCGGCGAGGATTGCGGAACTTTGTCTGAGGCGGCTAATAAGACAAAGCAGGCTGACGTCCCTTCTTCGGACAGTTATGCTTCCAATGGCCCCTCTGATGGCAAAAAGCACACTCATCTAAAGACAGGGGCCTTTTTTTTGGGCTTTGCAGTGGCCTGAATCGGATAAGAAGGTGGGGTTAATAATAATAGAGGTTGAGTAGGAGCTAGGAAGACAGATGGAGACGGAGTTTGACCGGCCGTCTTGAGAGGGATTTCCTTGGAGAGAAGCTCACGAACAATGGCATCCACAGAGGGAAAAGGAGACCCGTGAAGGATGCCACCACAGATAGCTTCATACTGAGGGCAGAGAGCCATTAAGAACTGCACTAAATGACCTTGCTCCCGAAACTCAATATAAGCATCTAGAATTATGTTACCAGAAAACACTAATACCCTAGCGAATTACATATTGGTACGCATGTTCCAAAATATGGTACACTTTCGTTCAAAAACGATAAATTTAGTGATCAAAAGCAATCCCAAAAGTTTTTTTCAATATATGTCCTTAAATGTTATCTTAGAAGGAAAAAAATCAAATATAATGAATTAAAATTTAAGGTGAATTAAGTTTTGACAAGACAAAAAATCAAAAAATTGGTCATGATGCTCATAGAAAATATTACAATTTATTGGATATTTAATAGTTTAAAAAAAATTACTCTAAAAATACCTTAAATTTTTAAGTATAATATATACAAGTCTACCCTTATTGTTACCACATTTTAGAGCATGTGGCGTATCACGTTCCCGTTCTGGTTCCACATACCAGAATGATCTACATTCTAAGTAACATAGATCTAGAACCTTGAGGCTAGAAGTTTCTATAAGAGCCAACTGATCCTAGAGACTTGTCATCTCAATATAGAAATCCTAAATAGACAGATCCTGTTGACAAGCTCTTTGAATAGCTGTTTCCAACTCATACCGCTTGGCAAAGTTGGACGGCTGATAAACACTCTGTAAGTAATCCCACACCTCTTTGGCAGTGCTGTATTTAGAGAACATCATCCCGATACAGTCATCAACGGAGTTATAGAACCAGGTTAAAACTTGGGCATTATCACAATCCTAAGTGTCACAGGAAGTCAAATATCCTCCTTGTTTTGGATTCAATGGACGAGGAATAGAACCAGAAACATATGCCCATTTTGTTGGCAGAAGAAATTTTTCATAACACTAGACCAATAAGCATAGTTGTTACCTATAAGTTTGCATTTAATAGCATAAATTTTATCTTCAGAGCATTGTCATGAACTAGAAAGAAAAGATAAGAGGCGATGGGGCAAAGTAATAACCTAATAAATCTAAGGGGTCAAGCTATAATAACCTAAAGCTAGCACAAAGCTGGTCAAATCTTGGTGGTGAGATCGGATACAACACAAGAGAGAGTGCTTTGTGATCGAGAACGAGAACAAAGACCAAAGATGGAGAGCTTTGATCGACACAACGGAAGAGAGAACGAAGTCGGCGAGGATCCAAAGCAAGGCGAGGTCACGAGAGAGAGAGAGATCCCTCAAACCCAAACCAGAGTCGCGACTTGACAAGGCACGAAGTCTATCACGACAACCGGAGAAGACCGAGAAGTCATCCGCGACCGGAGAAGAACGAAGAAGGCTGTCACAACCGGAGAAGCCGGAGAGGCCTTCGTGGCCGGAGAAGACCGGAAGACTTTGAACAACAAGCGTGAACGAAGAGAAAGAACTTCGAATGATCAAGGCCAAATTTAGGGTTTCGAACATGGCTCTGATACCATGTAAATTTTCTGTATATTCAATTGTATCGTAATACAAAGGATACATCTAATTATATAATACTCCTAACCCTAAGACTAAAAAGGAAACGAAAATATTCACCCAATCTATCACAATCTCTCAGAATATATACATAATACACTACTATATATACATATATACACAATATTCTCACCACATCAGCCAACCTCCTAGATCCACTTGGTCCTACTTAAAAATGCGTCCCTCCAATCATGGATGGATCTAAGGGGCGGTCGCGGCCCCAAAAATTCCAAAACAAGATAATTATAAAATTAGATTAGTTCACACCCTCAAAATTAGAGTATAAAATTACTCGAATTTTATCAAATATTTGTCTCTTGTGTTTGTTACTATGCATTTCATTATATATATTTGTTCTTGTTTCCTACTATTCTTATTTTATGACCATGTGTCATTGATGTTTTTCCATCACACTTTAATTTGTTTGTCTGTTTTTTTCGCTTCCATTCTTGTTTGTTCATCATATGGAAGCAGAATTTTTATAAACTTAACATTCCCAAAATTGCGAGCATGAAATTTGATATTGCTTATTGAAACAAATTAGCCTCTTATTCATCAATTTGATTAATCTTGTGTTAATTTTACATGTTTCAATTATGCATATGAATGCGCATTTTCAACTATGAAACTTGTTAGACTACACTACATAGAAGATGATTTTCTAGCAAGTTACTTGATAACATTTATTGAGAAACATTGTTTGAGGTTTTGATTCAAGCCTATCATTAATGTTTTTTATATCATAAACAAGTGTCAAGCACAATCTTTTCAAATGACTTAACTTTAGTAGATGAAGACATATAGTAATAGTTACTATTTTTTGTAAGTTAATGCTGACAAAGAATTTGTTCAACTATATGATCATATTTTTATACTCAACTATGTTTACAAAGAATGTCTAGTTGATAGAAATGTTATTTACTTTTTTGTGTTGATAGAAATCGATATTTTATTTTACAACTTTATAATTATGATATTTTTTTCCAATTAGGAGTTGCATGTGTTTTAGCCCCCCAAAATTAGAATCCTAGATCCGTCCTTGCTTAGAGTTACCTAATAAGGCATTGCAAACTAAATAGGAAGTAATGTGTTGATGTATTTATCTCTTAAAGTGTTTTATGCAATATGGAAATTTAATTAATTGTAGGAATTTGTTAATTTAGACAAGTGATGTTAAAACATTATATAATTTTATTTAAATTTTATGATAAAGCGTATTAATAACTAAAAGAATTTTTGTTAAATATAGGAGAACTTCTTTTATAATTACAAATTTTAATTTCATAAACTTTTTTTGATATGTTTGTTTCAAAATTAATTAGAATATTTTTTTATTTTTTTAATAATGTGGCTGGTTTGTGTGAGTTGGATGGTTGAGAGAAAAGTGTTCATACCAAGTGAGTTGTGTGCTTTATATAATAGTATAGATATTTATCCATATTTCTATATGTGAATATATGTTTTATATATATGTTACAATTTGTTTGATAATTAACATTTAATGAGGATTTTTCGAACTCTATTTATTTTTGAGTGATAGAATGGTTAATTACTTACTGGTTAATTACATGGTTAGAGAGTCCATCGTACCTTAGTTTGGGATAGCTCTTTAAACATAGGATCTTGTTAACGTGTGCCCTAAGGGCACATGCTAAGACAGCTTTAAAATGTTGTACATTCATAAGTGTGTAACCTTTCACATTGACAAAATCCTTAAAACATATGCCAAGCCTAGCTCAACTGTGTATAGAATTTACTTGGTGGATCAAATTTTTTTTGCAATTGTCTAGGGTTGGTTATTGTAACTTAATATGTAATGACCTTGCCCTGCAGCGGAAGTTTACGTAGGTGATCTTGGGTATATTAGTACAAACAATGAACCCAAATGACATTACCTGGCTAATCCTTTTTGGCGAGACCGTGTGGGCTCGGGGACCATGTCTGAAAGTCCAGGGAATATTGTCCTGTGTGCGGGTGACGTTGGCCACTAGGGAATAGCGTTCGTGTTGGTAATTCTAGTGCTCAACCTCCTTGCGAGACTCTGAGGGTATAAAGTGGAGTTTGTAACATGTTTGCCCCACATCGGAAGTTTACATGAGTGATATTGGGCATATAAGTGGGAACAAAGAATTCAGATGACCTCTCCTTTCCTAGGCCTTTTGGGTGAGTTCCTGTGGTTGTTACTTATGATGTCAGATCTGACCTGTGTGCACGACCTTGTTTGAAAGTCTAGGGAATATTCCTGTGTGTGGGTGACTCTAGGCACTAGGGAATAGCCTGTGGGTGGGTGGCTCTAGTCAGTAACAATCCTTTCTCACACCGGAAGTTTGGCTAAGTGATCTTGGGTACGTAAGTAGGTGCAATGAACCCAGATGATCTCTCCTTGGCTAGCTCTTTTGTGTGAGTTCACATTGTCATTAACATGTGTGCGAGTTCTTTTGCATCACTCCTAATATCCAATGGTGTGGATTTTCTTTGAAGGAAATTAATTTGCTCATGACTGTTCAGTTTAGGAATTTAAGAGTGTCGAAAAGATGATCTCATGATGAAAACAAAACACATGGTCTCTGGTGACAGCCATTAGCAGACATTTTACTCGATTTTTCTTTCAAGAAAAGAAAATGTTTCCTGTTCCGTGTTCCCTATTAGTGGTCCAAGGGAAGGTTGGTCAATGATCTTTGGTAGCCTGCAATTTAGAGTAATGGACTAGTGTGTGGTTGAAGTCATTTTGACATTAATCGACAGTATCAAATTCCCTTGAACAATTACTTGGATGCATAATATACAGACGAATCCCAATGGCAGATCATACAATTTCCATCCAATAGTTTAGGAATATGATAATTCAAATGAAACTGTAGATTTTTTTTTCCCCTCCTATAAATTTTGAAGAATTCCCTTGTCTAACCCTTGTGTGGAAAGATAAGATAAGATACTTTCACTTTGTAAATTATTATTTTTGGGTCAAGTAAGCAAATGGTATAAACAAAAAAGCACCTGTACACAGTAGAAGGATGGAAACCATCTAGAGAATTACAAAAGATGGGGCACCATCCCAGCACCCAACTAAACAGAAAAACATCAACTAAACAACCTACATCTCTTTAAGGACCCGTTTTAGACCAAGAGTAATCTAATGGTTAATGGAGCGCCAACATAAGCACAGATTCTGGTTGCTAGTACCTGGAACACTTGATGCTATTTTCTAATGTTTGTTTTACTCAAAAGTTGCTTTACTTATGCCGCTCCACTCTTCTCTAGGGCTTATATTTGAAATTGAATTGATATACTGATGAGCTACTTTTTTTGTTCTGTGAACAGTAAGGCACTGGAGAACGATGCATCCCCGTCCTTAGCCTTGACAGGTTTGACAAGCCAAGAGACTTGAGGAAAGCACTTGATATTTAATATTCTTTTCTTTTGAATGTATTAATTTCCCTCGCTGTGAGGGGTGGGATACTTGGTTTGATCTTATCTTTCTTAGACTTATTTTCTGACTATTTTTTCCTATCTCCAAACAGTTGTGAGCTGTGACTACCTGTGAAATATAATGTTATGGAAACTGTTTGTCAGATTTTGCCTCATTGAATTTTATAGTTGCTGCTTGATAGAGAACAGGTGGAGTAGTCAGGTTCTTTAAATTGTGTGTGATCTACAGAAGCTTTTTTAAATAAAAAAACTAGACTATTCTATTAGTTTTTATTATTGGTTAAAACTTGGTTGCGATGTACATTCTTTTATTGGCAACCTTAACTGACCATACAGCCTATGATATTACCATTCATTTTTACTATTGTCGAGGCTATTGTTGTATTAGGTTGTACCCTTTTTTATTAGGTTGTACCCAATTTACCACAAGAGATTCTTAGATGTTGTGTAATGAACTTAACAATAAGTAAATGATTCAATTGATTTTTATTAGCAGAAGTTGTTGCTTGAAGATGTGGGTGGGTTGGTTGTGTTTTAGGAGGTTGTTGACAGTTGAGCGGGGTCTGCGGATGAAGAATTAAATCTTCTGTATTTGTATTTTCCTCTCAAATCAAAGCATTGATTATGTGTGTTATTTTGGAGAGTCTTTTGCAGGTTCGTGTATAAGCAAAAATTATTATGGAGGGGGAGGAAAGATCTGAAACTGTCTTAAAGTTTGGTTCAAACATGGTTATGGTGGGCAATTGTTTGCACTTTGTAGGGGCTTATATATATATATTGAACTCATCTCGGCTCAATCTAAAACTCTGAATTGGAACGAACTTTGCTCAAATCAAATCAAATTAAAATCTGGAAATGGAAGAGTTACAAGAAGAGTATGGATTCTTGAGTATGGTGATCTGCCCCAATAAACAAGGAGAAGAAAGAGTTTTTGAGTTTGAAACAAAATGCCTCCTCGTCTTTTGAATCATGTTAAGTCCTCTATTTTGTTTTAAAATTAAGAGATTTGTGTTGAGTTATATTATTACGTGTAAAAATTATGTTTATATTTATTTTTTGAGTAATATTGTATAAAATATATATATATACACACACATAATATAGAGAATTGTTAAATTTTTATTATAAATACAATTTTATTTTTATTTTTAATATTTAAAATTATACATGAAATAATTCTCAATGTTAATTTAAAAAATAATAAAATAATAAAATGAAACTAAATATAAATAACTCTTTTAGATACGATTGACTGGTTTCTGTGTGTACTACCTCTTTAAACCAAACGGATAACCAACCATAAAGAAAAATGAAAACAAAAATTTCGGGTTTGTAATACAAAAATGAGGCCACTGCATCATTATCATCATTATTATTATTATTATTAAGGAAAAATCTATAATGTGCACCTTCTAAAATGACATATAATATGTACTTATTGTGTGATTCATATTTTGTTACGTCATAAAAAATAACCTGCTAAACAGGTCATTTAACTAGTTACATGAAGAACCATAACTTTGTTTAAATATCATAACAATTACTACAATGAATTATAATAATATCATAATATACACTACGATATTATAACAAAGACACTATCAATCATAACAATATGACAATAGCTCATAACAAATGTAATTATTTCTAAAACATTTGAATCATAACAGTTTTTATTATGATTCACTAAAAGAAATTATAACTTTTGGTGGTACAAATCATAACTTTTATTAATGAATCATAATCATAACACATTGAGTATAACTTTTTTTCTCACAATCATAAAGACATTAACAAAATATCATAATTTTTACTAATAAATCATAACATAGTACGTTGATTGTATTTTTGTACCAAAAATTATAACAACATTAATAAAAGGTAGCTATATGAATGTGTACATGAGGTGCACTATTTAACGAGGTGCATATCTTTTAACAGCTCCCTATTATTAATAAGAGATAGCTGTATGAACTTCGGAAGGAGGAAGCGGGCAGAAGAGGTGGGGATGAAAGGGACACATGTTCAGCTGAGAGTATCGGAGGGCTTACATGTTGGCCACATTGCATGACACTTGTCCTTTATTTCACATTCATCCTCCCTCTTTCCTCCTCCTCTTTATAAACTCTACTACCAAAGCCCCTCCCCTTTCCACTCTCCTCGATTTCATTCTGTGATTTTACTACTTTTACTAAGTTGTTTTTTATTCTGAGAACTCACCCTATTTTTATTATTATTATTATTATTTGAAGAGGAAGAGAAAGAGGAAGAGGAAGAGGAAACTGTTGTTGTCTTCTTAGATCCAAAAAAAAATGAAACTTAGAGATCATCATCATCATCATCTCTTCACCATGAAAATGGGAATAGGAAAGTGAACAGAGCTGTATGGGGGTCTTATAGTAAGAAGGGATTTGGTAATTCTGTTATTAGTGGTTGCAGTAGCAGTAGTAGGGAGTAGTGGTAACGTAGTGGACGATGAGTGCGTAAAGGAGAAGAAGGGGAATGTAATAAAGGACAAGGCAGAAGAGAAGGATGCAGAGACAGGGAAGGAAGCTAAAGAGGCTTCGGAGTCATGGGTTGAGTGGGCTAAGGAGAAAATCGCCGAAGGCCTCGGGTTTAAAGTAACAAAGAAAGCCAAGGATGCTACTGCTACTGCTACTGCTATTGCTATGCACACCAAATACGAGATTTCTAGTATCTATTTATCTATCTATCACTCATTTTCATTATTTTACAAATTAATTACCTACTAACTAACCCATAATTATTATCAATCAAATTCAATATTGTTTTGTTTCTAACTAAGAAGGTTAATAATCTCTGTCAATGTTTTTGCCAAAATTGGACCTAATAAAATGTAAACATAACATCATCAGATTTAAAAAGAGTAGTAAGTATACTGTTGAATTCACCCATGTGGAGAGGCAACCACCATGGTTGACAATTGGTTGGCAAGAAATGTGGACAAGCCACCATTGTTGACAATTGAGGAGAAGCCACCATTGTTGACAATAATGAGAGAGGAGCCATCATAGAGGTAGGTGGTGACCAATCATACCTCTCCTCCAATGTGTATAAATGGAGGTCGAGAGGAGAGTTGAAAGTGTGAGAACCGTGAGAGAGAAAACCAAAGAGAGTGAGAGATGTGAGGCGGAGAGATCGTCTCTCTCGGTGTAAGAAAGGGAGATGGGTGAGTGGCTGAGTGATGAGAGTGTGAACTCCTCCTCTATTGTAATCTTTCTGTAATCTCTCCATTGGTATAGTGATAACCGGTTACTCTCCCGTGGACGTAGGCTTTACGGCCGAACCACGTAAAATATGGTGTCTCCTTTTGTGTTGGTTTGTTTTTCTGCTTGCTATGATTTCTATAAGGTCTTGGGCGGGAACCTAGATCCTAACAAGTGGTATCAGAGTCTCGTTGGTGGCATTTCGGAACAAAAACAGTGTGTTGTTCGAAACTGTCCAGAAATCAAATTGCTCAAAATCGGATTTTGAGCATACTAGGAGTAAGGGCTCGACAAGAGGAGTCCAAACATGCAAACCAGAAACCCAGAGGAGTTAGAACGCACCCTCACGCGCGAAGATGGCGCGTGAGACCTATCACCTGACGCGCCCCACACACCGTGAAGAGAAGCCGGCGCGTCTAATCACTCACGAGTACGCGCCCCACGCACAATAGAAGGAAGAAGGTGAGTGGGGATAACGCGTGCACATCACGCTCCCGCCACGTGGCGCCGCGTCAAAGACACGTTAGCACGCCACGTTAGTGGCACGTGGCACTATCGTCAGCTAGGGACTGCCACATGTCTTCCACGTCATAGATCTACTCAGCGCCACGTAGCAGACCAGTCAGCGCCACGTTAGCTCTCCGATGAGGGATCCACTGCGACGCGGCAAAGGTGCAGCCGCCGATCTGAGGCGTACAAAATGTTTTGGCTTGATCTAAGCCATTCGGAGTCCGTTTCTAGCGATCCAATAGTGCTTTCCAACTATTTGGAGTATTCCGAACACATCTGTATGGTCAGATTCTGAAATAAGAGTTTCTGTAAAAAGAAGGCAGATAAAAGTGATAGACGGCATCAGGTGCAACAAACAAAATATTCTGTTGGAATACGGAATATTCCCTAAACTTTTGAAAATTGTAATTTGGCCCAGAATTTTAAAAAAATTATGGTGTGGCCCAACTTTCGGGGATGGTTTTTCAGTGAGGTCCTTGAGAGTGCAGCGAAGGTTGGTCCTAGCTAAACGGATCATTCTGGACATAACCGCGAGGTCAGAATAGTGAAATTCTGAATGGTTTTTTAAGATTGTCCAAACATGGGAGTTTGTCATCTTCAATAGTCAAAGGAAGGTTGTCGGATATTGTGGAACACTGCGGATTCACTGAAGAGGTGAGAATGGACAGATTCTGACCAAATTGGACAACCAGATACAGTTTGAGATAGATCATTGAAGACCAAAGGAGATCAGGCTTGATCAAGTAGTGGATCGAGGGAGATCAGGATTGGTCAGGAGGCGATCAGAGGATTGCAGAGATGATTATCTTCGAAGGATCTGGTTCAATCAGAAGAGAAGACCATTCATCGACGGATAGATGATTTGGCAACAAGTACAAGCTTAGGGAAATGCTATGGCTGTTGGAGCTACTGTATACGAGTAGGTACTGATGATATGTGGACATGTAGAACAATAGTTGCAGAGGAGCATACTAAGCGCAGAAGCACAAATACATACGTGCAACAGTACAAGGGTACACTAGAGTGTCGTACAAAGGCACGAGAAAAGTGTATAGCAATGGGTTGTTGAAAGTTCACAAGAACTTCTAGACAAAGAAATTGAGACGGGTAAAACGCAAGAGTGCATGCCAAGGAATGGCAAGTCTTTTTCTCTATGGTGGTTTCTTTAGTTCCATGGCAGCGGAGGATAGAGTTGATGTGGATCTCTCAAGTGAGCTCAACGTAGGAGACCAGAAGCCATGGGTGCGAGCACTATGCAAGGAATTGCATAGCTGATGATGCTTTGACAGATGGAGCTACTGTCAACCATCAATCTACTGGACAGTAAATCAGGAATTGCGAAGGCATAGACAAAAAGTGTATGTGGAAACGCTAGGAGGTTGTTCAGAAGTGCAGAAGGCAAAGGCTGATAGTTCAGAGGAAAAGCTCTGAGCAAAGAAGACCGATGACGTTGATGGGATAAACAACGAGTTTGCTATTGCTCCTATGAGTGGTCCTGTGAGATAGGACATGACAGTCAAGGGCATCCCAGCAGGGGGTGCAGGACATCCAATCAGGGGGTGTAGGATATCTTGGTTATGCAAGTTCAAGCATAGCAGGTGAAGACATCTGCGACAAGAAACGTGGAAGAGATGTGTGGGAGATAGGAACAGAGGCTCTCTCCAAATCAGAGAGTGGTGTGAGTTGAGTTGAGGATGTAGGATTCCCTCATTCTCTTGTATCTCTGGTGTATTATCTCTAGCTTCAGGGGCCGCAGGCATCTCAATGAGGAGATGCAGACTATGCTGAAATTTGGGCATAACAAGATTAGCAGCAATATGTGCTGTGGATCACCTTACATGAGTGAAAGAGTTGATTTGTTGAATTCACCCATGTAGAGAGGCAGCTACCATGGTTGACAAGAAATGTGGTTAAGCCACCATTGTTGACAATGATGAGAGATGAGCCATCATAGAGGTAGGTGGTGACCAATCACACCTCTCCTCCAATGTGTATAAATGGAGGTTGAGAGGAGAGTTGAAAGTATGAGAACCGTGAGAGAGAAAACCAAAGAGAGTGAGAGATGTGAGGCGGAGAGACCGTCTCTCTCAGTGTGAGCGAGGGAGATGGGTGATTGGCTGAGTGAGGAGAGTGTAAGCTCCTCCTCTATTGTAATCTTTCTGTAATCTCTCCATTGGTATAGTGATAACCGGTTACTCTCCCGTGGACGTAGGCTTTACGACCGAACCATGTTAAATATGGTGTCTTCTTCTGTATGGGTGTGTTTTTCTGCTTGCTATGATTTCTATAAGGTCTTGGGTGGGATCCCAGATCCCAACATGTACTACTGGCAACTGCTCTCTCTTAATCTCCTCATGGTATTAAAATGTAGGTACATTTGTGTACCAATTATGATCCATGATCATGTAGTGGAGGAAAGCATCTTAAATCCCGCACCGCACCGCATGCTATTTATTTATTTATTTATTCTCATATTCAAATACAAAAATATTGGACGGGGACAGGGGCAGGACAATACAACACAGACAAATCTGGAGAAGTGAAGAATAAGGAAGCAGCTGAAAAGGCTACGTATGCTAAGGAAATAGCATTCTAGAAGGTGGAAGAGGTAAAGCACAAGGCCTAAGAGACAGCGGAGGCAACATAGGAAAAATCATCTAACAAGATAAGAGGAGAGGCAAAGGACAAGGCCTATTAGACTACCCAGGAGTATAAGGAGAAAGCATCCAAAAAGCACAGGAAGCATACCACAAGGCAAAGGAAGTGAAAGAGAGAGCATACCAAAAGGCAAAGGAGAAAGCAAATGAGGGGTTTGAAACTGCAAAAACCAAGGCGGAGGAAACCCTGGAGTCTGCCGAGGAGACCATAGCTTCCAACTACCAAACTGCCAACAAGAAATCCAAAGACCTCAAGGATAACCTTAACCTTGATGGCGGCAAAGGAGGAGGGGTAGGAGGTAGGAGGACGACCTTGAGATGATGAGCTCTAAGTCCCCAAGTCCGAGCAGGGGGCCTTCTCCACCGTCTCGGCTAGTAGTAATTAATGCTGGCACTGTGGGCGGGTGGGCTGAGTATGTTTTTTTGTTTCATGTACGGTCGGTGGCGTTATATACTTCACTTTGTGTGTGTTTGTGTTTGTGTAGCGTTTGGTTTCCGTTTGTTTATTAATTTATGGGGAGAGTATATTGTATGTTGTTTCTTTCTTTTTTTTACTTTTTAACTCTCTTCCTTTTTGTTTTTGTTTTTGCTTTTGAACTGTGTTTGAAGGCGTTTGACCCGACAAAGTTGTATCCACCAGCTAGCTAGCGTTCTTGATGTGTTGGATTGGGAACCATATAATAATAATAATAATAATAATAATAATAATAACTAGTAAACTGCAAAGCTTAAAAATTAATCAGAATCTGAGGGGGCCAATTTGAGATTTAAATGCCATCCACTTATCTTGTTAGATGACTTCTGCTTTGAAGTCACATCTTAACATGTTAAAGGGGTGGGTTTTGGGTTTGTCTCTACCTCATCATAATATGGATTAAACGGTAGTTGGATTTCATTTTGTTGATTCATGTTTCATGGTAGTCGGGTTTGATTTAAAAATAAATAAACAGTCTAATTTTTAAATTATGTTACTGTTTTACTTTTAAAAATATATATATATATAATGAAATTACATGATTACGGTTATTAAATTAATTTATTTTTTGATGAATATAGGTAAGACACTGTAAAATAAAATTATAATTATTTTTCTTTTTCTCTTTTAGGGGCTTTAAATAATGAGAATGGCTTCCCTCCAATGGAGGGTACTGTTGAGTCCGTGGAGGTCTGTCACGGGTCTCGATAATTTGAACCGTGAATGTGTAGAACTCGTCGAGTACTATATACTTATGAAAAATTACATTGATCAGATATCGATAATTAAGTGATCAAATCAATTTTGTATGAAAAAAATGAACGGTGAAAAATAAACAGTTGACAAAAATCTGTTTTGATCACATAGTTATCACTGTCCGATTAACGTGATTTGTTTACAACCATATAATACTCGATGAGTTTTACATATTGAACGATTCAGATTATCAAAATAAAACCTGTGATGAGCCTCTACGGGTCTAACAATACCCTCCAATCTGATGAAAAGCTGGAGGGAAGTCATTTCCTTAAGTAAATTTGAAGGCTTAGCAATCCCAAACAACTAAATAGAGCATCATTTAATTTGATTTGGGCTGTATATAATATTTGGAGGGAGTCCATGACTGTGTGGACTAGTAATGGGCCATCTACTGTAGAAAATGTTTTCTTGCACTATTCAAAGTGTTTAGAATTGTCTGAATTTAGTTGCTGATGTGGTGTCCCATTCCATGTTTTCCACTTCATAATTTCGGGTCCCGGGCCATTATGAGTATACCATTTTGATTTTACTACTAAGGCTGTATTTGATTGGAGGCATTTGAGAAGGGATTTAAAAAAGAAAAGAGAAAAGATAAGTAAAATATCAATAAAATATATTTATACTTTACTTAATTTTACATATATTTTCTCTTTCACTTTTCAAATCTCTCCTCAAATCTTCCAACCAAATACAGTCTAAGTACACAACTCAATTCAGAAATGTTGTGGCTTCCCGCCCCCCTTCTTCTCAACGTCCATAAATAATTACTAAATGGAAATTTTCATTCTAAAATAAAACACTTATGAAAATAAGTTTATTTACAAGAATGATATTAACATATCATTTTTGTAGAATTTTTTGTATGCATGAATAGAATTTTCCTAGAATAATTGCTAAATAGTTTTCAAATTCATCTCATTTTATTCAACTTAAAAGCTTCCAAAAGTGTGGATACCTTTGCACTCATTACTATTATATATATATATATATATATATCTTTCATGAGAGAAATTAAAAGGCCTATTTTAATGATTTAAACCATTCATTTTGTGGGTTCTCAGTATATATTATCTATGAAAAAGTTATGTAACTAATAATGCTACAGATATATTTGTTGGAGATCACCCCGTGTGAGGGGTGATCATTTCTCATATGTTGCAGCATGTGGAAGAATGAGCTGGCCATGTGGAAGGAGGAGTTGGCCATGTGTTGTGCCAGCCAACCTCTCCATATTTTCTTCAGTGTATAAATGAGGCTGAAAGGAGAGTTTAACAGGATGAGTAACCAAGGCAAAATAGAGAGAGAGAGATGTGAGACAGAGAGACCGTCTCTCTCGGTGTGAGAGAGGGAGATGGGTGAGTGGGTGAGTGAGGTTGGTGTGAGCTCCTCCTCTATTATAATCTCTTTGTAATATCTCCATTGTTATGATAATAATCGGTCTCTTTCCTGTCACGTCCCAAAATTTGGACAATCAAATATTAACTTAGGATTAAACCCCAATCAATATTCCATCATCCAATTCCTAGGGGTGAAACAAAAACAAAAAAAAACTAAATACAAACTAAACCATTCACCATAATTCTTTAACTAACTAGTACCTCCAATATTAAAGTAACAATAAATACTTCAAACCAACTTAAATAATGTAAGGTTACAACCTATGCCAAATTTTCCAAACTACTAATGTCATAAAAGAAAATAAAAATACATAAACTACTAACAATCATAAACATGAGAAAACAAAAGAAATCCAATCGACATGCCCTACGATCATAGTTATTTCTTGTCACCACCAAAGCCTCTACTAATCCTGCAAAGGAAGCTCAGCTACGCTCAAACAGAACGCACCCGAGTTGCCAAGAGACAAAACGGGTCAGTATACAAATATACTGGTATGAGTACAAGAATCAACACCCACGTGTCCACCAGACACAAACAAAAATGCATTAAATTCTTATTACTAGACAAGACAAGTAGTTCCAACCGCACCGAGACGATTGGGTAGTTTCTCGAGATACGGTGGCATTTAGTTTCTTGTCCGTACACAACGAAATATAAATTGATTATAAAATAAAAAAAAATAGAAATAAAAATATGGTGGGTCAGCCCTGCATAAAAAAAATTAGTAAGACCCACCATCCTGCAAAACAAATAAAGTTAGTATAATTTAATCATAAGTAACTTATTAAAACAAATATAAAGTTACACCGTTTCACACTTAAATAATTCGAATTGATCAAAACTCAAAGAACGAAAGTTGTACAGAATCAAATTTTATAAAAGACAACGCGGACGAATTTGACAGCAGCTGAACAGGTTAAGAGGAAAACTTGATCTAAAATTCTAGACGGAATCCAATCGAAAAATCTGAAACTGAAAATGAACAAAAACTGCCTTAAGATGATTTTTTTCGAAAAAGTTCAAAACATGAAAAATGTGCAGAATAATGTTTTACTTCAGTTTACGCGAAACCAATAAAAATGAGCTCGTTTCGTGGATTAAAACAGCCTATAAAATCTGCATTACCAAAATAAATCAAACCGATAATAACCAAAGTCATCCGATTAAAAGTTTTAATCTATCTTTTTAATAAAGAGCTACAACACAAAAGTTGCCCAAAATTTCTATACATACCTCTACTCAAATTTCATAATTTATTGAGGCCGATTACTATTTTTCAAGATGTACAAATCAATAAACTCATATTCAATTTTTGTACCTTAACTCCATCAATATAATTCGAACTTTACAAATAAGTTCATAATTACTACTTTGTACCTTAACTCAATTAATACAATTCAAACTAACATACAAGTTCATAATTAATTCTTTGTACCTTGACTCCACCACTTCGCCCTCCTTCGCCTACACATATATCCCATGTGCCTCCGTATACCTAACCCACTCAGCCAAACTTGCAGGGGATATCGTCCGTTTGACACACACTCCCCGGATGGTTAGCATATACGTACGCGCGCAAATCAAAGCACTGGTCTACTCATGAGAATGAGGCAAGAATATATATAAACATCTCATCGACATCATGCGACACATATAACAATGCCAGGCATAAGGCATCAAACAACTCTCACGATCCTCACCTCTTTTTTCATACACTCTTTCTCACCATCACTCAAATAAAATAACAATCCATGGAGTCATGGTGGAGTATAAGGAATTTATTTATGTGTTCTTAATTAATTTTAATTTCATATAACCATGAGTGTAATTACAATCATAAAATAAATTCATATAAACATCCTAAACATGGCATATACAACTAATCAAACTAATTAAAATCAATCCATCATCTACATGCAAATACAAAATCAATTCAACATCAAATAAAAATAAATAAGTAAATAAAAATAATGAATCAATTCATCCTCCAACCAATATCTATGGATTCTAAATTTATTTTAATTTTATATAATCATGAGTGTGATTACAATTATAAAATCAATCCATATAAAAAACATAAATCTTACATAAACAACTAATCAAATAATTAAAATTAATCTCTCATCTAAAATACCTAAACATCTCATAGACACTAATCAAAATAATTAATTTAATTCATCATCTACATCCACATACAAAAATATCAAATCACATCAACCTAATAACATAAACTGATGAATCAAAAATGATCAAGAAAAAAATAGGGTTTGTACTCACAATATTTTTGAAGATTGAAGCAAGACTAAGAAGATTAATTGAACCACCAAAATAAAATCCTAACACTTTTCTTCCTCTCTTTCCCGTCCGTCCCCCTCTCTCATTTTGCACCCGATTACCACACTTCTCTTCTTTCTTTGATTAAATGAATGGACTGAGCAATTGCAGAGGCATGGCTATTCCAATCACTCTTACTCTCTTCAAATATTGGCCACTGGTCTTATAATCACTTTGGGAAGTTGTTTTCGAATACTCACATACAGAGATATATAGTATTAAATAAAACATATCATTTGCACCCACTAAACATCCTTTGACCCCTCACATTTGATCCTAATCTCTACCAACTACAGCTGTCTGTATCACTTTCTGCGGTGGTCTTTCACCAGAGCTTACATCAATTGGCATTTTGACAAGTTTGGAATTATTTAAGAGCAAATAACTCATCACAAGCTGCACTAACTCAACATCATGATGTTAAGCAATTTCTAAAGCATTAACTAAGTGGTGAGTCTTATTATATTCCTTCCTTTAAGAATTGTTCAAGAGCCTTGCA
Organism: Camellia lanceoleosa; assembly: GCA_025200525.1. Lineage (NCBI taxonomy): Eukaryota > Viridiplantae > Streptophyta > Magnoliopsida > Ericales > Theaceae > Camellia > Camellia lanceoleosa. The sequence continues at coordinate 185,831,331 of CM045766.1, forward strand.
AGTAAAATAATGCCCACTATCTCTCTTTAATCCTTTTATTCAAAGCCCTCCACCGAAAGCAAACCAATATATATAAAACATCTCTTCTTTTTTTTTTTATATAACAAATATAAATATTTTAATATTTTAATTAATTACATATAATTAAATAACACTTTAAATTAATTAATTACCACATTAAATTCTTTAAACATCACATTAAACAACACATTAAATTCTCATGGATCCACATAATTAATAAAGTCAAAATAAAATAAGATAATAATAATCATAATAATAATAAATAAAAACTTAAGAAAATTAGGGTCGCTACATTTCCCGTGGACGTAGGCATTGAGGTCGAACCACGTTAAATATGGTGTCTCTTTGAGTGTGGGTGTGTTTTTCTGCTTGGTATAATTTCTGGGAGGTCTTGGGCAGGATCCCCGATTCCCAACAAGTGGTATCAGAGCGAGGTGGTGAAAAACAATGTGTTTTTCGAAATGACCCATAAATCAAGTTGTTCGAAATCGATTTTTGAGCATACTATGAGGAAAGTCTCGATGTGAGGAATCTAAACCCAGAAAAACAAGACTCACGCGCCCATACGTGCGGCCTTAATTTTCGTCGGAATACGCTGGAAAGTCACTGGGAAGTTCAGTCCGGTTGATGGAGGGGGGTGAAAAAGAAGAAGTTCAAATAGTTCAAATATAATATGTTTGGGATTGTATAACGCACAGGCTCTTCTAGTGCAGTGAATAAGGCTCAGGCAACCTTTGGTCCTGAGTTCGAAACTCTGGAAATGAATGGAATGTAAAAAAATTTTACCATTAGAGGCGCTGACACAGCGCTGATGCAACTGTGACATCAGCAAACTGGTGGGTCTCCCAGATCCGACCCAACCCAGGAGAATCCAACCTGGATGATGAGATCATCACGATGTAAGGATGACGTCAGCGATACCAGGATGACACAGGTACTGATGGAGAGTGACGTCATCAGACGAAATATTCTGTTGGTCATAGAATATTCCCTGAACTTCTGAAAATTGCATTTTGGCCCAAAATTTTTAGAAAATTATGGTGTTGCCCAACTTTTGAAGAAATTTTTCAGTGAGGTCCTTGGAAGTGCAGCGAAGGTTAGTCCTTACTAAACAGACCGTTCCAAACACAACTGCGAGGTCAGAATAGTGAAATTCTGAACGATTTTTTTAAGATTGTCAAAACATGAAAGGTTGACAGATATTGTGGAACGCTGCAGATTCACTGAAGAGGTTAGAATGGACAAATTCTGACCAGATTGGACAAGCAGATATTGTGGAACGCTGCAGATTCACTAAAGTGGTTAGCATGTGGAAGAATGAGCTGGCCATGTGGAAGGAGGAGTTGGCCATGTGTTGTGCTAGCCAACCTCTCTATGTTCTCTTCAGTGTATAAATGAGGTTGAAGGGAGAGTTTAACAGGGTGAGTAACCAAGGCAAAATAGAGAGATGTGAGGCAAAGAGACCGTCTCTTTCGGTGTGAGAGAGGGAGATGGGTGAGTGTGTGAGTGAGGTTGGTGTGAGCTCCTCCCCTATTATAATATCTTTGTAATATCTCCATTGTTATAGTGATAACTGGTTATTCTCCCGTGGACGTAGGCATTTAGGCCGAACCACGTTAAATATGGTGTTTCTTTGAGTGTGGGTGTGTTTTTCTGCTTAGTATAATTTTTGCGAGGTCTTGGATGAGATCTCCAATCCCCAACAATTTTAAGCGTAATGTTATACAAACTATTTTACTTGATATTGTGGAATTTTTATTTTATTTTTTATTTTATATCATTGAAGTGGGTTTCGTTTGTAATTTTCAAAATTATAATATTACATGGTACATGAATTAATACTTTTTTTTAATAGAATTTGTTAATTTGTGTAAGAATTTTCATATCTTCGTGGGGTAGTTGTCAGGTGTAAGTAGGCTTTTGAATTACCGAAATCCTATTTGGTAAATAAATAATACTAATAATAAGAGATAAGAAATAAAATAAATGTTGTAAGATGGTGAGATGGCCTTAGTTTTTTTAGATAATATGCCATAATTTTAGAAATTTTAGGTATTTATCCTTCGCGGTATTAATGTAAACTTGCATTGTCACTAATTGTATAAAGCATTAATAATTAATTAATTAAGGGCCAATTACTTGCTGTCTTTTTTCGGTGGAGCTACATATATCAATTAATGTACACACTAATATTATATCATTATTTTATTATTGATCCTACCTATTATACAAATTACAAATATCCAAAATATCTAAAATTATGTCACATCATTTATTAGTATACTCGTTAGTATATTAATTGGTACATATAGTATTATTCATCTTTTTTAGTGTTTTTTTACAGCCAAAACAAAGAACTTGTTAGCAATCAATGTATGATCCAAGTCCATGTTAAGTGGCTAATGCATCGCATACAAAATGCAGCTAGAATAGGCTCGGCTAATCTACAGATGGCATGTGAAATGCAACAGATAACATGTATTCAAGTTAGATTTGAAATACTATGCAGTTAGCATGATGCACCGAGCCCAGTGCATGCAATACAAATGAATGGATGCACGCATGCATAGCATAAGGATGCTAAATTAAATATGCCCTAATACTAACCATCAAAAGCAGGTAAGTAAAAGGGAGAAAGAAGTGGGGATTAGAAGACATGCATCGCACGCACACACACTTATTACAGATTCGCCCTCGCTCGAAGGGGCCAAAAGAATAATACAAATTAATTAACCTACAAGCTAATTAACTAATTTATACAACACTCAACTAATTAATGAATCAATTAAGCTACTGAAAGCAGTAAAAGGCCTCGGGAAGAGGGATGCACGCATGCTCGAATTGGCTTCGCTCGGAAATCCACCGCCATGCACAAGCTGCCTCTGTTTACACTGCTTGGCATCTCTGAGAACTTCACAAGTCCCAAGGAACACTCTCTGATCACAGTGGAAGGTCACCGACCAAGGGGAAACACCACCGGCCATGGAGGAGTGGTCAACGACCATCTACTGAGCTCTTGGCCACCAATTCATGGCCGGTCGGCACTGGATGTGGTCAGTCAGCCATGTATGCCTGCAGAATCCTGTTTTGACAGCAGCAGAGGGCAAACATGGCATGGCAATGCATTTCAAGCAAATGTGTGCACCAACACCCTCCTTATCATGTTCATGACTCAAAGGAGAATGGTCCTTGATTCTCAAACCACCAATCGCGCATTTCAATGCGTGATGGCCCAAGAAACCAAGTGTGCCATTTCAATATCAAATGAAATGCAAACCAAATAAACACATAAGGCCCAAACTCTATCATGGTGATTTCAAGAGGCAAGGCATGCATGCTCAATGCAATGCGACCTAGGCATGCAAGCTAAGTATGCAACATGACAATGCAAGCAAGCACACAAGGCATGTAACATGTTAGGCAACCAAACAAAAAGGGAATGCATGCCAAATGCAATGTGATTCAAGCATACAACACATGCGATAGGCCAAGTATGCAACAACGCGCAAGGCGAGCATGCAACAACATGCGAATGATAGACTTAAGCTAATTTAGGCAGCTCTCAAACAAGCCCAAAACAGTGGCCAAATGCTATGGAAATGATGTACAAATGCACATGCAAACATGCATACAAATGGACCAACACTCAAGCATAAAGAGGGGTCTTTTAAGCACACTTAAAAGAGGACAAATAGCATACATGATAAGCTTTGAAAATATGTAGAAGATGATGCCAAATCAACCTACCAATGCAAGCAAAGCATGCAACCAAGCCCAAGGACTTAAACTACAGTCATGTGACACATGAAGCAAATAACCAAAGCGGACCAAAACAGTCCCAAATCATGCCAAAGTGAGCCCCAAAAACTACTTAGATGGCATCTAAATGACCTAATCTTAGAGGCATGTACAATGGTACAAACATGGAGCATGAAACACCAACGTTTTAAAGCATTAAAGGAGCGTCAAATGCAAGCATACAAGCATACCATATGGACTGAAATGACATGGTAAGTGGTTCTAAACCACTGAAATGAGCCAAGTAATGCATGCTCAACACTCACACACCTAAGGCTAACAAACCAAAATGCAAGGTGGCTATACAAAGCATGTCATGGATGGCCCAAATGACCAAAAATAGACCTTAAGCATACTAAAACATGTACAAAAGCTTCACAAAGCTTAGCCAAAACAAGTAAGCATATTGGTCTAGATGCTAAGTACATGTTAAGGTAAATTCATGACATTACAAGACAAGTATGCAAAGCAAGCATGGTGTGTCTAAACCAATTAAAAACAGTGCTATATCATGACAAAATAGGCACAAATACTAGCTAAGACATGGCCAACATGATCTCAACAATGGTGCTCACACATGAGGCTAAAATGGCACATATTGAAGGCAACAAGGAGAGGGGATGGCCCTCTCCTTCTTAGAAACTTAAAGCACCATTCCCACTACGGATTTCAATGGTGAAGAGGCCAAAACAAGGTGATCCCGGAGCTCACCAAAATAGCACAAAAATGGGGCCAAACAAGGCCTAAGAGGGGTGAAACAACCCCAAACACCAAAACAACCTTAAACAACTATTTTAAGCACTTAAAATCAGAACTTTTATATGTTATAAGTTAAGCTTAAAAATAGGTGCAAGGATGGCTAAAAGCCTATGCAAAAATGGGAAATAAAGAGCAAGAACACTCACCCTTGTAGACCTCTTCAAGAACAATGCTCCAGCAGCCTTCTTTAGCTTGAATCCACTGTAGAACTTCAAGAACGCCCCTTTGGCTCCTCAGTAACCAAGGTATAGTGTAATGGTAGGTGCCTTAGTGCAAAACTAAGAACAAACACACACAAAGGCAAAAAGAGAGGGAGATATAGAGATAGATAGATACACTATGCAAACCCTAATCTCATACCCTCTCTGGAAATTTTTTGTAACCCTAAGGGAGGGAGGAGAAGGCCTCCCTTTATAGAGATTCACTCTTGCAAAGCTTACAAAACAAGCTAAGCAAGAGTGAAATCCCTCCATACACATGTATGGAGGGGGTGCAAAGTGGGTGCCAGCTATCACAGCTGGCATAAAATATCTGCCAAAAGTAGATGCACAGTGGTCGGCCAGCCAAAAATGATAAATTGGCCAAAACAAGGTCGGCCGACCACAAAGAGTGCTGGCCGGCCAAACATTTGACCGATGACAACAAAACAATGGCCAGTGGCCTCAAGCTATGGCCGGTGAGGTGTGGGGATGGCCAAAAAACCATTCCCTACCCCTCAAAAGCAAAACACAAGTGTTTGGTGCAAAACCAAACACAAAACAGTCGAGTCGAGAGGTCTTGAGGCAAGGCGCGTGGCCGAGACCTCCGAGAACTCAAGACGAACACAAACAAGGATGATCACCGAGTGTTCAAACGGTGATATCCAAGTCTCAAGGACGGTCAAAAATAGGGTGTCTACACTAAGCCACCCGCGGCAACTTCCACAGCAAGGGTAACTTGTTCATTTTCTGCAGCCTCCACAACTGGCTCAACCTCAGTAGTTAGAATAGCTCTAACACTTGGTTCCTCTTCAACATCTGGAAGTACCGTCCTGCGGGTCCTAAATCTTGTGACCCTTGTAGTAATGGAAAGGTCATCGTCGTCGTCCGAATCTGAGGAAATTCCAATGGCAGCGGAAGAACCTCCGGGCCTCGAAGGTGGTATGGCCAGTAGGCCCTGAAAAGAAAAAATATTATGTGATTACTAAAGTAAATATAAGAAACCCAAGGAAGTAATACAAAATATTTTCTAAGTATGGATACCTTTTAGAGTCTCTTCCTACTTGGTGAGGCATGTGCCTCAGTAACTGATGCCACTGTTGCTTGGGCTGCCCTCAGTCTGGAGCGAGTCATGCGTACTGTTGTGCGGACTTGAGGGGGAACAATTTGCAAAGGTTGTACAGACATTGCCCCAAACAGGTGAGGCTCTTCCACAACAAACAGGGATAGAAGCTTGAAGAGGCAGAATATGCTAGTCTGTTTCCCTCGGCCAGAGAGTAAATGAAGAGATAAGTCAGGTTGCGGGATGAGCTCCATCGTAGGGACAACAGGAGCACTGTTGCAAAAGTTGAAGAAAGAATTGAGGTTGCGGTGCCAGAACAACCTGTTATTGGGAGTAAAGGCACCCTCTCTCCCAAGTAAGGGAAGCTCCATAAAGCCTAAGCCCTCCACAAATAGAACAATATAATCACGGGCAAACCGCTGAAAGCTCTGGTGAAAATCGGTCTGAGGTAGAGAGGCATGTGGGGCACCCTAATCCATTCCGAACTACCTAAAGACCCTGTCCGGTCGATAGACGACGCTGGACGTGCCCTCCTCGTTCCACACAAGTAAAAATCTGGGGCGTGTCATAGCAGCTATCATGACCCGAACCCGCCCCTATGGGTTAAGAACATAACCGGCCAGTAATCCTGTGACTACCTACGGCCTCAGACCAAAACAAACATAACTCGTCGGAGTAAAGGGGCCAAACGGAAGCAAAAATTTGAAACTTTGTCCATAGAGCCGTGCTTATATGCACATCAACAAACCATGCTCATATACGTTGATAAACCACATCAAAAGTACAGTAGTAAAACTTCTTTACAGACAGGATCATCTAAGCTGAGCCAACCCATAACAGACTATATATAAATATACACAAAGTCCTTGCCAACAAAACAAAACATAAATGCATAACAAAATGGCAAGGATGGGTCTCGTGTGTGAGACACAAGGCTAACTCTCCAAGACTCGTGTTGTTCATGGCAGACTTCACTGGGGCCGGGTTTGGACTTCTCTTGGCTCACCTACAAACACATGAATGAGCGTGAGCGATAGCCTAGTGAATAATATCAATACAGAAGTTACATATCAATGTAGAACAACAGGTTCCAAACGGCCTTGGCCCAATTCATATTTCTATTTAACAGATGTATACTATACGAATTTCAAATCAAGTGACTTGTAGTTTTAACATTATGGCCTTTGGCCCATTCAGGTTTCCTTTCCTGTCAAACGGCCTTCGGCCCACTCATTTATGTCAAAACAGCCTTCAGCCCACTCATTTATGTCAAAACGGCCTTCGGCCTGTTCATTCTTGTCAAACGGCCTTCGACCCACTCATTCATGTCAAAACGACCTTCGGTCTATCCATATAAGTCAAAACGACCTTTGGTCCATTCATATATGTCAAAACGACCTTTGGTCCATTCATATATGTCCAAAACGACCTTCGGTCCGTTCATTTCTATCAAAACGACCTTCGGTCCATTCAATTCTATCAAAACGACCTTTGGTCCATTTATGTTTATCAAAACAACCTTTGATCCATTTGTGTTTATCAAAACGACCTTCGGTCTATTCATTTATTCATGTCAGACTTTTGTCCACAATCCCAATTAGCAACTCATAAAGCTTATAAGGGAATAAACAATTGGACATTCACAAGCATTCGAAAATCGATATTACTCACAGTGATCGGCTTATGGATTTGCCCCGGAGCTTGACCCTATACATTTCATGAACACAAAAGGGTCACCAACAGTTTAATTCGTTCTTTAATTCACATGTTCCTCATTAGGCTTTATTCCCATCTCATTAACTCATTTACGATGCTTAACATATATCTAAGAGTGCTTACAAGTGAAAGAGAACGGAAAAGCAGAACCACGAGAATGCAAAAAGCGAAATTTGACGGGGTCCGCTCGGCGTGGACTTCCCTTCAGCGGACCCTTAAGCCTGCAAAAGTACTGGTTGCATGAAAAATGAGCTTGAGCGTGGAATAGAGCGCTCGAGCGGAAGGCCTGTCCACAAAAGCTCCCCGCTCGAGCGTGCAATATCCCGCTCGAGCGGATATCCAACTCTGCAAAAGTGCTAGGAGCACGATTTTCCCGCTCGAGCGTTTATTCCTCCGCTCGAGCGAACATCAAAAATCTGGATTTTCCAGATTGAGTTCTTGAGCTCCAATTCGAATTTCAACCAACAAAACATGCATGTTATGGCTCAAATCTCAATTATACACATACTAACATGGCAACAACGCAAGATTATAACATTATGGAGCTCAATTTCTTGATTTATCCATATGCATGTCCCAAAATATGTCAAGCTCAACATCAACATAACAAACTCATGCATTCAAGCTCATATCTTCTCAAATTGTACATGCATGTGATGAATTAGCCACATTCTCTACTTAGATAACACAAAGGGTAATCAAGACATGAGTTTCCTTTAACATTCCACATGGATTATACACATTTGTGCTCAAACATGCAATATCAAGGTGATTTCCTACATGCATGTACATATTAAGCTTCAATTCAACAAATACAACCCAATTTCATTTCAATCTTACTCTTGATCACCAAATTAGTTTGAGCACACAAAAATTACAAACTATAATCCAAGAATTACTCACCTAGGAGCTTGATTCTCACAATCTATGATTAAATCTTGAATTAGGCTTCCAACCTCCAAGTTTCAAGACCACAATTGCACAATCCGTCTTTCTCCCTCTTTATAATCGGCTCTCTCTCAAATTGAGTCCAAGAATCAGTCAAAATGAGCTAAAGGAGAGAAATGAGGTGTAGTGCTCAAATACATCAAGTCCCACTAAGTCAATATAATAATAATAATAAGGCAATTGGGTACTAATCCACCAATTTAATCGATTTAATCTGACCCGAATCAATTTTTCAATTAAATTTCACCGTAGGCTCTAAAAATTATGCCAACCACAATGGCGTAATCAATTTCGGATTCTGTGCCCGATAAGGCCTTCAATTTAATTTCCAAAGTAAATAACCAAAAAGATATTCCTACGGTGAACAGATAGAAATTCAAAACCACATATTTTCATATAATGGTACACAAAATCACAACAAAACACACAATCACATTCATGTTAAGGACCAATTAATATATTACGGAACAGGGGTATCACAGCAGCAATAAGAACGGAGTTGGCCTGGACACTGTCGAGAGAGAAATCAATATGACGAGCCTCAGAAAAATAAAATGGAACCACAGAAATGCCTGGAAGAAGCTGAGTGAAAGGGCGAAACACACACTCCTCTATGCGGTCGACGTAATCCGTAAAGGGTCTATTGGTGCCAAGACCAGACCATTGAGAGATGCGAGGGAGGGATTGATGCACTTGCCTCATGATAGGTCGACCCTTTGCATCAAGGACTTCATCGGTGAAAAACGGCTCATGCTCCAACAGGGAATCTCTCATAGAAAAAAGCAGTTAGGAATTGTGTGTGTACAAAGCTCCACACATCATAGTGGCCCATGGATCACTTCATGTAAGAATGGCTGAGGTCAAGACGGAAGTATAAGTTCCCCAAGAAGAGGGGGACCAGAGGGATTTGACTGCCACTGTAGAGTTTGACAGCCAAAGGAAACACCAAGGGATTGATGCTCTTGGCAGGGTTGCTAGGAAGAACAAAAAAGAAGATGAAATAACTGACGAAAGCGGCCAGGTACAAGTCACCACGGTAGCCCGGCCCAACTATGGAGTCACGGCTCTCCTCCGTGATGTTGCCCATAACTGGTTGCAGGTCCTTAAAAAAATGCTTCAGCCAGGAAAGATAGGTGGTTTTGTCCCTCTTAGGTCTTTCTGGGCGGTTCGATCCTAAGGTCATACCAAGAGCCATATACGCACCTCGAAAAGACGCTTTGGAGGCGATAATGGCAACTTCTCTACGAAGTCAAGGACGCCGGATCAAAGAGGTGATGTCCACGGGTGCTCAAGTCTTAAAGAAAAAAGAACATCTTCGAGGGTAGGAGTTATCTCCCCCCATGCCAAGGCAAAAGTGTGAGTGTTCTTGCGGCTCGGCAGAGATAACCATATTGGTGTTGGATGCATACCTTGCGCCGATAACTCCTTGAAATCAAAATGGCATTAAAGAGACGAATATCCCGTAAATGCTACTCGAATCCACCATTTGCAATGATGTCATTGAACCAAAGGGACCAGTCTGCTGGGGGGCCTGAATAGGTGCGATAGTAAATGTATGAATGGGAAAAGTCGCCACACTCCACGTGAAACTGCAACACAGAGACTGGGTTCACCATGTCAGCATCATCCAAAGTAGCCTTTCCAAAATGAAGCAAAGGCTTCTCCAGAGGGAGGGCATCAGGAATGAAGGAGTCAACTGCCTTCCAGAAGGGATCAGCCAGCCCTCCGAAACTGGGGAGTTTGTGGTTAGGTGGCTAAGGGTAGCGGTTTCGCTGAAGTGAACACAAACATAGCCGATAGCAGGCTAATGGAGTCTTGAGAATGCATGTACTGGCCAAATAGAACTGAGAAGGCAAGTGCAATGGCAAGGTTCACCGCTGAGGTTCAGGCTGAGAAAGCAAGTGCAAAGCCAAACATTTCCGCTGTAACTGCACTTGCTGAGGCTCAAAAAGGAGTTGTAGTGCCAAACACTCCCGTTGCAACTATACTTGCTGAGGCTCAAAAAGGTAGTTGCAAAGGCAAACAGATAATATATAGTACATGCAGAGGGACATGTGGCACCTTCAGCCTGGTGGCTCAAGGAAGAATATTCCATGTGATCCTTTGGGATACATGTCTTCTCTCTATTTGGTCACTTGGTGTTCTCTTGGCACTGAGGAAAAGCCTATAAATAGAATCCATTTCCCAAGGTTCTAAAGAAGGAATTTTGGAGATTTGGGGGAGATGCTGCCCATTTTGGCACTGCCATACATTTCTTCTTGAGCCACTTGCTTCACCCTCACCTAGCTACACACTCTCCAACGCCCAAGTAGTTGCTGCTATTCATTCTCTAGTCACTTCCACTATTATCGGACCATTAGCATAGTTTTGCCTCTCTAATCACCTCTCTAACCATGAACTCCCCTACAAGGAAAAGGTGGAAAAAATTAGTTGTTTCACTATATAAACCTCATGCTTCCATTTAATATTATAGTGTTGTGTATGTTTCAGTTCAAGACAGTTTAAATTTTAAAATTAAAATAAAATGTAAAAGTTTTAATTAATTAATTTTTGTATAAGTTGGTTGGTCTTTTGACCTAACTAATAGGGTGAACCGTTTTCGATTTGACTGATTAGCTGGTTTAACTGCGATTTTAGTGATTTTATCAAAATATATTGGTTAAATTTTTTTGATTCGAAATAAATTGAAGATTGACCTAATTAAAAATTAAACGGCTAAAATTGCTTGATTCAAAATAAACTTTCCGCCCAAATAATTGTTAACTTTTAAACAATTAAGAAAATCTCCATTATCTAACTGTCATTTAACTTTTATTTTATAATCCCAAGGAAAAAGTAAATTGTTCCACTTACATAAAGTGAATTTTCTACTCCCATTTATATAAACAAAATGCGATTTTTCCTTATGATCAATATCTCATACTAATTTTTTTTATTTTCTTAATTTTAAACGATTAAGAAAATTCAAATTAGCTAACTTTCATTTAACTTTTATTTTACATAATATAAAAAAATTAAATAGAATTATAATGTTTTTATTAAATAATATATTATTTTATTTCGTGCATAACACGGATGATATGCTAGTATAATATAAAACCAATTTGAGACTTTTTTTTTGGGTGAGTAACCAATGTGAGACTTCATTTGCGTGTTTGCCAAAATAATAATGATGCTAAAAAATAATTTCAGTAGCATATTCCTAACATTTTTTAAAAAAAAAAAAACTTTTTAGAGTAGTTAAAATTGAGTTTTTAGCGATAATTAACTAGATATGTCACATGATTTAACATTTTTTTAGCATAATGAGTTTTTTAAGTTGGCTTATTATCATATACCAAATGAAACATACAATAAAGGCAAACTACAAAGACATAGTGTAAAATTTTCCCAAACTCAAACCTAGATTGATTGAGTTATTATTTATTAGTACTTTCTAAATATCAATGTTACTGTGGTGCTTCTAATTAATAAGAGTACTAATAAGAAACGTAATGCAGTTGAATTTTAGTTGACTTGACCCAATTTAATTGGTTGAGTGAAAGATCAAATCGATGGCATTCATCTTTTTTGTGTAGCTTTTTTTTTTTCTTTTACAGTTTTATTGATTAAGAGTACCAATACACATCATAATAATACTTTGAACATATTGAATCATTTTTAAGCTAATTATTGGTTAATAGAACTCAAATCAAATTTCATAAGAAAAGTAAGGTACAGAGAATCTTCTTCTCTCTCTCTTTTTTTTTTTTTTTTTTGGTTTCCAGAAGAAACTTCATCAACCATCAAGCCCTAAAAAGTTAAACCCATACCACCCAGTCCCAATCACAACCTTCATGATCAAATTGTTTTCCTTTTCTTCTTCTTGGTTTTGTTTGTTTGTGTTTTGCAACAAATTGTTCTACGACCTAGCTACTCACCACAATCCATTTTAAGTCAATTACATAGCAAAATTTCAAGTACTTACAAATGCAGGGATCACATTGACAATACAGACGGAAAAACAGCATTTTTTGATTCAGAACTAAAGCAGCCATGGCCTCTGTAAAGGATTGGATAGCCATAAATAGGCTTCCCAAGAACAAACACCTAAACCTATCGGAGCCACACCATTATATGAGCTTCTCACAAATTAAAATATACATCCATCTCTCTCTCTGAGAATTGTTCTGTATCTGTAAGTGCAGTATGTATGCAATAATCACCCCTCCATTTCTTCTTGGACTGCTTCTGCCTTTAACATCCTGTCTTCCACATCTCTACTTCCAGTTGTTGGTTGGTGCTCAACCAAACTATGTAACCAGATGGCCAGCAATTGCGTGGTAAAAAATGTTACAGACAAGCTGTATATTATTTAGATCAAGAGCTAGATGGCAGCGGAACCATAGATTACTTCATTTCCACAAATAAATACACCATTCTGATGGTATTGGGAATCTACTTCCCACCACATTGCCATTAACATGCGATAAAAAGAAGAATTTTTTTTTTTTTTTAAAGTACGACAAAAGAATACCCCATGCTTAGCTTAAGCAGAGTATTTGCCAAAGTTGTCATCAGCTGACTTATTAAGCTCCAAACGGTTGCACGAGTACGAATCATGAGCAAGTGTCTGTATCAGGGGCCAAACAAAAAATAACATATCATAATGAAAGATAAGGTCATCTGCACTCAAAAGACGAAATAAAATGACATGAAACACAGTTGGAAAACACAAAAGCTAGAAAGAGGTGGCCCTGTACAAATGTTCAATTTCTCCCTCCTACTCAAAATCAGAATTGGAAAAGAACAAAAACAGACAAATTTGAAGTCAAGGTTTGATACTAACATCTTAAATAATACACAGGTCAAACTTAGTTTTAGAAAACACTACTTAAAGCTTCTCTCTTTAACTAATACACACAGGTCAAACTTAGTTTTAGAAAGCACTACTTAAAGCTTCTCTCTTTTACAGGAAATGCATCAATGTGGATTGTGGCTTCCACAGAAGTCAACAATAATTCCAAAAAACCATACAGATTACCATCCATGGCTATGTTGACACCCATGGCTCGGCTCTCCTATACAAAGAGACCTGCATGAGAGACAACCAACCACCACTCTCCATCACCTCCAGTAACTCAGAAGCTCTCCATTGTTGCTCTCCCTCTCTTCATCTAGGACCGCCTTCACTCTACCATGTTGTCAACACAAAATAGCCAGCATACCGTTTTTGTCATCGGGGAGATGTGTTTCAGCATACCGTTTCAGATTTATCACTATTTATATATTTATTAAGTATTTTGGATTTGTAAGTCTCTAGAAAAGATCAACATTCCTAACTGTATCAGTTACTTATTCCCAATGTTTACGAAGTATACCACTTTTATTACTTTTAAAGAACATACCACTTTTAGTATTTAATTTTTTGTTAGACGTGATAGTTCATGATGCATACAAATAGTAATATATTTTGTAATGTATTATTAATTTTACAAAATATATTGCCTTTAGTTTTAACATTAGATCCGGTACAATTAGCACACTTTAAGTACATTTTGAATAAAAGATTGAAATTATTGTTTTAGGTTTTAACCACTTTTTTCCTTCATTAAATCCTACAACTGACAAATAATAATCCCAGTACGTACCAGTACAGGCAGGAACAACCCAAAATCAACAGGCATACCCAGTACAAACTGGTACAACCAGAATTGGTCAGAATGGAATTCAACCCCCTTTCATACCGTTTTCTTACTAGTACATTATGTACTACTAGTTTGTATGAAACTAAATTCATCACTGTCGCTCTCACCTCCCCCACTTCTGGTGGTCTGGTGCCAGCTTGGTGCCTACCAAACATTCACACCCACAACTCTCTATTAAGAATAAACAACAACCCTTAGAATCCCAAAAAATAGGGTAAGCCAAACAAATCCTTTGCCGTCAAATTCTATCTTGTGCATGTTGTAAGTGATATCAACGGCCCGTATCAGCTCTCATTCCCACAACTACTAACTACTTTTAGCTTCCTCTTGTCCTTGTTCCTTCAACTTGAATCAAATCACTCTTCACTACTGAGAAGCTAAGGGTAATGTGACTAGTGTCAATTGAGAATTATATGAGACCAAGTTTTCTAGGAAGGTTTGGACATGTACAAGGTGGACTAATGATTTTACTAATAAAGAGGCCATGTTAAAAGTGTTTAAGCGAATAAATCAAATACATTACAACAGAGATAAAAACCATTGCATGCATTTACCAAGATACACATCCAAGAAAGAAACTTTGTTACATCATCTCCAGCATATGTTGGGCTCAGTTCTAGATTAATAATGCAACGGCACTGTACAAGGAAAATCAATGTGAAAACATAATCAAGAAAACCATATATACTTGAATACCTGCTCCTGTGAACGGAAATACATGAAGGGTGTATAATGAAGAAAATTTGAGACCCTTGAGGTATAAATATCAGCATACCTGCAATTTAATGGAATTAAAAATTAAAAAAAAAAAAAAAAAACTACTCCAAAAAAGAACATTCAAAATTGTATTTCAACTACAGCTACCACCACGGTTGGAATACCAGATGTTATAAAATGAACCAAAAATATTAAAACAGTAGCACATACTTCTCAATTTGTCTCATTAAATGGCTTTTGTCCCATAGGCCTGCACGTGAAAGAAAACCCCACCTAACACAAAAGGGGGTCAGCAGATCAACTCCAAGTACAAATTCATCAAACTGCATACACACACTAGCACAGCGATAGAGGGAGACAGAGACAGGAACAAACTAACCAATAACAAATGCTGTCACCACTATTCCTCATTTTATTTCGTATTATTACTTTTACCATCAACGATATCTAAATAAATTTGGAGCCTTGAAGCAAAGGAAGACAGATTTGGAGCCTTGAAGGTCCCAAGTTATTTACTCATTTATTCTCAGCAACTAAATAAAGGATTAAGAACTTAAAATAAATATTTTCACATTAGCCCTATCAAAACTTGTCACTTTCTAGGTACATAACTTAACTCCAATGCTAATTTTGCAACATAGATTCAACAAATGCTCCTTTCAACAAGTTAATTTTTAGCGTAAATTACAAATACACTCCCTGAGATTTAATTAAAATACGAATCGCCCTCTGTGATTTTGTAAAATATATTCCACCTCCTGAGATTTCTAATTTCATAACAAATCGCCCATTTTGTTAATAAATCATCAAGTCAATTAACAGTTTTTAATGATATTAAAAATATGTTTCAATTAATAATTTAGGTAATTTTATTATTGTATAGGAAAGCAATTACAAATTTCATTTTTTTAGTTAATTTTGTTAAATAAAAAATTCTAACAAGGGGATATTTGTAATTTTCCAAATCACAGGGGGCAATATGTACTTTAAGAAAATCTCAGGGGGTGTATTTGTAATTTACCCTAATTTTTAATATGTGTGCTTTTCAATATAAACGGAGGCTGAATAACCATGATTTTCTATTTGTACATTGAGGATCAAGTTTCAAGTCAAGCCTAGCTGACTGCGGTCAGCTTTGTATACACCAATTAGGTCGAGGAGAATGCTTCTTAACTCACCATTCCATGTGCCAAAATAGCCAAGGTTAACCAAGTCATGAAACGTGAATAGATCTACCTTAGCAACTTTTGACCCAGGTTCCATATATTAAGTTCAACAAAATTTAACTGAATTATCAACATATCCTCACGACAATAATGAGGGGTGGGAACTTGCTGGCACCTGATATAAATTGCAAGAAAGGAAAATAATTAAAAGCTACAAGTTCTCCAACCTTGACTTACCTTCTGTTGAAGTGCTCTCCATCTGCTTCCAACATAGGAGCTATTTTCTGGTCTAGTCTTTGCATAACAATAAGTAGCTTCTGTATGCTTTCCGTGAGTTCTTCATCATTCATATTGGTTGCAGCAAGGGTCTGAACACATACAGTGAAAAAAATATCAACCACCTTATAAAAAAGAATTGCTTTACAATTTTAGTTTTTCGTAGACTCATTAAATCTAGCATCTGTTATTACAAGTTCAAATCAATTAAATGACACAGCATAACAACTAACAGAAAAGCCAAGAAATTTGCATAGAAATAGAAATTTGCATAGAAATAAAAATTTGCCTTGATAGTCTGACGTCCAGTGCAAGAAAAGAAAACAATCACTATAAATATTTCTTCTTTTTTAACAGCAACGAAAAAAAAAATTTCATTGAAATAAACTATAAATGTTTCTTTATTTTAAATAAAATCTGTGGGCTCAAGTTTAACTCGTCCTCAACAAGCTTTACTTCCATCTTCTCCCACATCCAAACAACTATATGGAAAGTCCTCTTATTTTGAGTTGACATGAAAATGGTAGCCCTGACTATTGTGATAAGGCATGAACTAATGTGTGTGAGAATAAAGTAAGGTTTAGAACTATGGAACGAAATATGCCTGAGAATCATTAGATGATTTAGTAGAACAATTACAAACAAGCAAATAGTTCTAATTGATGAGCTAGACCCCAAAGTAACCATTCTCACTACCTAGGATAAATGTACCTATAATACGTGGTGATTGTAGACATAAATTATAATGACACATTTGGAATAGATCAAGTAAAGAAGTGCTCTCTAGGGTTTTGTTGTTGATGAGGAACAATAGAATTAACAAAATACACAATTACAAGCAAACCTGCAATGGGATATTTAATTAAAAAAAAAAAAAAAAACCAATCCAAACCAAACTAAGCCTTGTGTCTAAATCAAGTGGGGCCGGCTCCATGAATCTTTTTTGGCCATTGTACTCTATCAAGAGCGATATGCTCAGCTAAATTAAATCAATTCATATCTTTTTTTTACCGTCACATCCCAAGCCAGTTTAGGTCTTCCCCTCCCCTAACATTTTCATTTATGGTAATCATATCACTTTTCCTTAACATTGCATCTATACGTTCTCTTTGTACATGACCAAACTATCTTAATTTATTCTCTCTCAACTTATCTTTAATTGGTGCTACTCTTACCATTTCATGAATATATTCATTTCTATGTAGTTTTCTTAATATTATCACACATCCATCTAAACATTCTCATATCAACTATACCTAATTTATGAACATGTTGTTTTTTATTTGCCCAATATTCTATCTTGTACAGCATCACTGGCCTTATAGACATGTTGTAAAATTTTCCTTTCATTTTTTTTTTTGTTATTTGCAGATCACATAATATGTTAGACACACTCCTCCAATTGAGCCAACCTACTTTGGTTCTATAGATCAAATCCTCACTAACCTCACCATCCTTATTAATAATCTAACATAAATGTGAAAATATTCATTATTTGTTATCTCCTAGTGTTCAATCTTTACTTCCCCATTGTTTCTACTTCTACCGTCACTACAGTCACATTCCAAAATTTTCAATTTTAAATTGTTTTGACACGAGCAGTACTGAAATAAATACCATGAATGGGCTAATATTGGATAAATTACAAAGAGTGCATCCACAAGAGGTTCTAGGAGCACCACTTGATGACGAAGTGACAGAATGCTAAGTTTGGTGAACAAAATAAGGCCATGTATTGTTGGGACGATGGGGGTTTGAATATAAGAACAGAATCAATTAATGAAGACAGGAAATAATTTTAATTAAGAAATTTTTAATTAATTTGTGGCTTTGGGGGGCATATAGTAATGCTGACTTTAAGGTGTCATTTGCCCCCACTCTTACAGAGTTAGCAAACAGATAATAGAAAAGTCAACTCCAGCATACAACAAATCCCTTACATTGAAAACCTGCAGATAGAAATTCTGAAAACTTTTCCATTGAACTTTCCTAAGACTATTGAGACTTTGGCCACAACTACTTGACAAATGATGATGTTATAAAATGTCTTGGATCCCTTCCCATCTTTTTTATAGAGTTTGTAAGGTTGCAACCACTCATGATAGGACCTGTCCATCAGGCTCTTGCATCTACTTATAAAAGACACAACTCTAGGATCCTTGTACCCATTCAACAATAAGTGATGACTCTTAACACAATGTCTATACAGTCATAAAAGACGTACGTTTTGGCACTTAAGACGCTGGTTCACTAAATGT
Source organism: Camellia lanceoleosa (assembly GCA_025200525.1). Classification (NCBI taxonomy): domain Eukaryota; kingdom Viridiplantae; phylum Streptophyta; class Magnoliopsida; order Ericales; family Theaceae; genus Camellia; species Camellia lanceoleosa. The sequence goes on from CM045766.1 coordinate 185,849,937, forward strand.
CCTAACTCTTACAAAATCAACTATATTTTCTAATATTATAATTAAACAAATATTTTTTTTAACAATAAAAAGTTCCAACATGTTCAATAAAGACCAAGGACGATATCAGAAATAAGTGAAATAATTCAAGTTGAAGACACTATAATGACAGTTGAAAGGCCAAGAAAAAAGAAATATGCTTCAAGCAAAAAACTAGTTTTCTATTCAACAGAAAGTACCATTAAAGAGCACATTAGATAAAGAAATCCTTGCCACATAGATTAAGACAATGATAAGTCCAGTTGAATAGAGCTGATACTCTTAGGACAAGTAAATTTGATTGACCATCCTTCAAATGAACTGTGTTCCACTATGTATTTCAGCCACAGCAAAAGTGTGTATCATACAAAGCCTAATGAAAATAGTGAAATGAGGAAGGCAACTTTCTCTTAGTTGTCTGTAAGTGTGGAAAAAGGAAAGAAAAGTAACAAGGATCGGATGACATTAAAGAGAAACAAGTTCAAGAGAGAGAGAGAAAAAAAAAGAAGAAGATGTGTTTGCAAGTTACTTGCTTCAAATAACAACAAAAACGAAGTAACATTCAGCTCAACTCTTAGGATTGATGTTCATAAAGATGTGACCATAAGTTTTATGTTGTATGTTGACAAGTATGATACACATTACAAGCATTAAGTAACCATATTAAAAAAGGGCAATTGAAACATCATAAACAGTACGAAAACATTCGATAACTATGTGAATAGAGTGCAGAACAAACATAGTATATACAATAATAAGAAAGAGATATATAACAGATTAACAGAGCATTGCAAAAATTACTTGTGCAGGACGCCCCTTGGTTCTCCTCTGCAAAGCCAGCCGGAGTTGGTTAAAGAGATCCCCCACAACCTCCTTCTGATTTATGAGCTCAATCAGTGCAGCCCGATGACCTTGACTATGAATCAAAGCATTATACTGCAGTATCAAAATTAAAAGCAGAAAAAGAAAATCCTATTACTATTCAGCAAGGAAAGCATATAAAACCACATAAAAAGCTTCCCTCACAATTGATGGATTAAACTTCTAAAAGTATGTTGATTCATTGGGAGGAAAAAATAGAGAAGTACACCATGTAAAGTAATATTCATATTACTTTATGATAAAACATTCTGTTATGTGCTCTCTAGATCTCTCCTGCAATTTTATGCTTTCCAAGTTGCTTGTATATGTACACCATGCTTATTATTGCAACAGAAATTTTCAATCACAGAGAAGATCTGGACATCCACAAAATTACTAATAACCCTCCCCCTCTTCAGACTGCTAGACCCCCCTCATGTCAAACCCAAAGCTTGAAAGTGAAAATAGCAATTATAGCTAACCTCTTCTTCCAATTCTCGACAAATCAAAGCTGTCCGCCATCGTAGATGGACTTTGGATTGGCTTACATCTGTATATATATGGTCACCAACATACAATATCTCATCACCGTGAATGTTCAGGGAATTCTCAACCATCTGAGCACTGCCCCCGGAGTACAAGCCCCCTGCAGATGGAGGTACCATAATGATAAAAATGTTAAATCATGATAGAGAACAGATGTCACTTCAAACACATCTGGCAGCCATAATAATTTCTTACCCCATTAGCAAGTAATGGTTGAACTGCAAATAAAAGAAAAAACAAAAAGAACATGCCTGAGGTGCCAATTGATACTTTATTCCTTCTATATGCAATTTGTTTGTGAATATGCCTCTTCTGGCAGTCAGCACAGCACCCACATTGCATTGGGTAGAATAAACCTCGGGGTGCAACTTGGGCTAGGAGATTGTCCAAGCCCAACTCAATTTACAATAGGACCTGCCCAGGCCCATCAAGCCTGACCTTAAAGCTTGAACTTCCCAGCCTGAGCTCAGCATAATTAGCTCCGGTTAAGCTCCAGTTGGCTGATTTCATACATGCCTATGTTTTTCGGTTTTCTCATCTGAAGAAATCTTTGTGTAACAACAATGTGAGCACTAACCTCAGCAGAAGTGTCCTCATAGGAATCAGTGGCAAATCACATGGAATTCTTGCTTAAAAACTTGAATCTGCAATACCCAAATACCCATGCCAAATGCCTTTGAAAGGACGCTGGGTTTCTGCTGGAGAAAAACCCTCGGGTTATGTGGGAGTCGAGCACAATGCTTACAATGTTAGGGTGCAGGGCATTTTCAACCCCTAACATCTTCCACTACATGCATACTCATAAATCCTCACTTTTATTTCTTGAGAGAGAAAGAGAAGGTATATCTGTTTGTGTGCTATGTGTGCATTTTTATATTTGACTGGAGAGAGCAGATATTCATCCCAGAACTAGACATAAACAGAAAAATAGTTCGAGAAAGATATCTTAAATTCATTGGATGATTTGAAGAGAGAAGCAAGTTGAGATTTCCAGGGGTTGGTTGGAGAAGAGAGTGAATTTAGAGAGAGCTAAGGGGAGAGAAATTATATTTAAGATTTGGGGTAGATGATTTTGTCAAACTCTAGAATGGATGTGTGGGCATTTATTGATGTGAGTTCATCTTGGCTTCATTGAACTACAGGTATAAATTGAAGGATCAAAATGCTCGAACATTGAGCAACTCTAGTTTTGCTTTGCGGTGCTAAAACTGCAACATTGATTGTCAAAGGTCAAGCAGTCACCAAACCACTTCACAAGGTGGGAGATATGGTTGTTTATTAAAGTATCGTCTGTTGGATATCGGTTAGCAAAAAATAAAGAAGATTGTTAAATGCATAGCCTAAACTGTTGTGTACATAGCTCCCTCTCTCATTGTGAATTTAGCAATCTTTGAAATAATTTTTTTCTTCTTTTCATCTAATGGCTGCAAATATAGTAGATGTGGTAAATAGTTAGCATACATTAACATTATTAATTTGTTTGTGCTCAGGTTTCCCTACGAAACTACCCAGGACTGTATCTTGGTCATATGACCAAGGATCATCACGTTGGCTTTGAAGCAGTTGCATCGTACTAGCATTTTGTAGACGTGGTTCGGTTATTCCCATTTGTCTCTATATATGGGTGGGAGGTATATGAAGGAATGAAAAAGTGGATTGAGGAATAAAAGCTCAAAGACAAAGAGAATCAGGTTTTTCCAAAGAATTACTGCAGCTTTCCAATCCCTTTTGATTATCATATACAAAAAAAAAAAAAAAAAAGTCTCTTCAACTTTCTGACCAAATCTCTCTATATTCTGGCAATAAATGAAGGAATCAAAGAGATAATGGGAGATCATGTTCACCAAGAAATTACCCAAATTAGGACCCTGGTCTAGCTGAGATTGTTCCTTTTAATCGTAATCAAAGATGGTTTCTTGTCTCTCATTTATTTTCTGAACCAATTGAAGAACCCAATTGTAATCAATTTCGGCTTAAAAATTCAAGCCAAGCCTAGTTCAAAACAAAAATACACTGCCCAAGCCCGAAAATGTTATGTGTTGGACTCAGGTTGCTTGGGGTTTCACATGCTTGAGTTGCAGCCCAACACCAATGTTTCATCACTCATCTCTAACCCCTCTAATCTTACTTTCATTATGTAACATTATTTCAGTGGTTCAATCATAATTAGCTCGATCATAGATTAGCCCACAGAAAACAAATATTCTCCAAACAACCTTAGTTGAGAATCAACCAAAGGAAACATTCTCAGATGAGAGGACACAGAAAGACAAAAATTTCAACATGCTTCATAACTAGGATATAAATTAGACTAATTTAAAAAGCAAAGGAGCTAACGCTCAATGCATGAATTACCTGGCCGAGCCTTGAAACATGGACGCATTAGACCCTCACCCGTCACCACTTCATACATTGGGTGCGACATTTGGAAGAATTCTGGCTTCCTTGCTGAGACAATAACCTACCAAGAAGAAGAACACATGATGATGCTACAAGAGCTTTTGCAGCTTTGTCAATGACTAATTTTAATATAGTTATTCAAGGCATTTTTTGGAATTTTCCAAAAACAATAGGGACTGAAATATTCACTGAGCTAGAGAGTAAAAGAAAACTTCTTATTAAGAGTATTTCAATCTCTAAACAAATAAGGAAGACAATCACCCCATAAATCTTTATGTACAAGACATCAGATAAATGAGATTCTCGTTTTTCTAAAATGTTTCCAAGAACAAGGAAATCCTTAAACCAAGCTCGCTCCATTAAAAATTGAGCAACTTTCATCCAATACCTTGAACCTAATTGCGAGTGAGTGAAAAGAAGGGGGAGCCAGAGTTGTGGTTTATGGAGAAATATATGAAACAAGTGTACTCACCATGTCAAATAGATCACGCCAGCCCATATCATTGGGAAGAAATCTATTAAACGAATGCTGCATCATTTTGTCTGTGTAATGATAATCCGAGTTGGTAATAAGCAAGAGTCTTTTACTAGCCTGATGAAACAGAATACCCAAGCAAAATTTGAAGATGAATCTTTTTAAATCTTGGAGATCTAAGAAAAGCAACTCAAAGATTTGACATGTTGTGAACTAATGACAAATAATAAGGAACATACCTCCTTTTGATCCAAAAGTGCCAAAGGTAGCTCTGGATCAGGCTCTACAAACAGTTCAGGCTTGGACATTATCTCATTCTGTAGAAAGGCCAGTAATTAGTTGGTACTTGTAAAACACCTCATTAAAAACTTAAGTATCCATTTAAAAAACGGCTACCTTAAGCTGACCTTCTACATGTGCTCTGAAGAGGGCCTTTCCAACTGCCTGAAACCAGTTGCAAGAGTTATTAATAAATGATATGTGCTAATATCACCATTCCAAATAGAATTTATTAACATGTATTGCCTTGTAAAGCCCTTTATAATCAAGTGGACCGAGATCCGATGCTATAGCTCCTTCATCCAATCTGTCAACCATCTGAATCAAAAAAACTAAGATTTCATATTAGTAAATGAAACTTATTGACCACTGCGTACAATTGGACAGGGAGATTAAAGAAATTTTTAAAATTAGATATCAACACACATAAGGGGCAAAAAGCTAATCTGGTCATAATATCTACATTATTTATGTAGCATTTCAGTATTAGCAGAATGCTCAGCAAAACCTGTATGAAAAAAATACATAGCTTTTCTTATTTGAGTGGAATAAAGTAATATTGTAACCTATAAAGGTGAAACCATATAACAATAGTACAAGGCTAATCACCTAACTGATAAAGCATAAGCTTTTTTACCAAGGTCTCACATTAAAAACCTCCTACAATCTGTTCAACAATGAAAGATACAGACAATGCAAAAGTAAAGACTTGTTTAAATATTTGTTGTGCAGCGTAAATAGATGTCAAACAAGTGCTAACATAGGTATAGTTATATAGCATTTCCGGTGTTCCTAATGACACAGGCATGCACACACACTCGCCTGGAGAGAGAGGGAGAGAAAAAATAATCAGGTAGCTTAGTTCAAAAAAGAAAAAAGGAAAGAAAAAGAAAGCCATCCTAATGCATAACTACAGCTCATGGCCATAAACATCAACAGGTATCAAAACTAATGAAGTCTACATGACAAGAATAATATAGTAAAGGTAGATGTTTACAGAGTTACTTGAACAAATGAGTAAACTACCTGCATATAAGCCACTGCTTCTGAAACGGAAAATAGTGTATTAAGGAACTCCCAGCGATTCTCCTTCCGCAGATCCAATAGTTCCCTCCCATACATCTCACTTCCATGCATAGAAAGTTAACAGGCACTATAGAAAATATTACCCCAACTTTGCCGCAAAATTATAAGATGTTAAAAAATGTAAGCTCCTCGTGCACCTGACTGCTAAGGTAGTCTATCACAGAAAAGCATTATCTATGATGCACATGCAAGGAGATATGAATTATCTGACACCATCACCTCAACTAATCGCTACATAGATTTTATAGGAGATTTAATAAGCTTGTTTGATGGAGCATGCACTTTGTATGTCCACCATTTGACAATGTTCAGTCAATGCTGCAATAGTTATCTCAGATTTCCTCAAACCACATATCAATACAATGAAAAGATTCAGAACATACCTGACAGCTCGAGTTGATAGCATTGTTGTACCATGCATAGCCCTCTTCACGTAACCAAATCGATCAGCCTTAACCAAGTTGCCTTTCTCTTTGTCTATAACAAGGCCTCTGATTACCTAACAATAGAATGGAGCAGCATGCATTCAGAAACAAGTACGAACAATTCAAACTCAACAACTCCACAAAATTCGCAAAGCTATAATCTCATCAATTTGCACATAGATAAAGACATCACCAAGTCTGGGTCAAAAGCAAGTCCAGCAACTGGAAAACCCACGTTTTTTAGATTATCCATACAATAGTCATAAGCCCGTCCTTCCCATGCCTGAAAAACAGTAAAGTTGTGCATGCATGACTTTCCAACTAAAGTAGCAAATCATTTTTGAAGCAGCTCATTAAGTACATCAGTAATAACCATGATACTTTATAAGCATAACAAAAATAAAAATAAAAATTCTTCAAGGTAAGATACTTGAATAGCATCATGCAAGTCCAATGCTAGCATTAAAAATATAACAAATGGAACCCTTAATGTGCATCATACAAATGTATACATATATATATATATGCATTTAGAAAGGTATTTGTGATAAAATCAGTGCATAATATGAAAGAATAGAACCCATATGAACTATAACATTGTGTATTCAGTATCTTTCTCTTATGTCAGCTCTGCTAAGCCCTTCAGAATCAGTGATTCGTGACATAGTAACATGCTGAGACATCAGATAGTATGCGTCACAATGCAATTTGATTAGCAAAAGCAAGTCTATGAATTATTAATATATGTGTACGTATGTAAAGAAAATGAGACAAACACATGGCTGTCATGCAACTAATAATTGGAATAGCTAAACCACATTCAGTGTCGAGTTATGGCACCTTTTGGTATATCTCATCGGTTCTTGCTTTCTATGTTAGTTTTTCCAAGGCAAGTACGATTCAGGAGGAGACTAGAGAATCAAAATGGGTTGCTTCCATAAATGAAACAATTGAAGTAAGTCAAGAGGAATTTATGGCTACCATGCATTCCCTATGGAATACCCCAACAGCTTTGGTCACATTCCCCCAATAAAGAGACTCATGTTCAAGACTCCTTACCTTACCTATAAAAAAAGGATAATAATGGCTATTTCAGTTAATTCCTACTGAGTAGTGGAACAAGTGATTACCATCACATTGTAATGCATCAATGTGTAATCCATGTCATATCCAATGGCACTGATTGACCGAAGATTCAATGTGCGGCTACAAAATATGCCACGGCGAGAATGTCTTGAAGAAAACGGACTCTGCACATCAATACTAATGTCATAAGTAGGCAATGCGAAGACTTGCCATGCAAAAATCAGAATTCAACAGGTCCAAATCAACAATAAATATAACTTCTTTTTTGATAAATAACCTGAGCTGGTTCCAAAAATTGTCAAAAGGAGCGGAATCTCAGCGCGCCAAATGTATAACGATGAATAGAACTATTTAGGCATTAATAGTAATGGATGATAAAAGCATTCAAGCATTTTGAGGTCTGGTGCAAACTACTCACGTTTATGCTGAAGAATATTCTGATTACAAGTTCATATCATATGGTAACAAAAATTGAGGAAAAAATCAAAAGCAACTCTCTCTCTCTCTTTCTATCTCTCTCATATTTAAACAAACTCATCAAACATATACACATGAGAAGCAATGAAAATGACAATGAGAAAGAAAGGGGGTGGTACAATGCACCTGAATCCCCAAGTGGTTAAGCAAGTCCTCAGCTTCTTGAGCTTCCACCCTGGCCACCTCCTCAATTGGACCCTCTAAAGTTGATTGAGCATCTATTTCTAAGTTGCCAAAAGAAAAAAAGAAGACTAGGTTAGCCTATCATGTTACTACATTTTACCAGAAATATATGAACAAAAGAGAAAAGAAGCATACAGAATGAGCAAGCAAGCAGTGAGCAATTCGTTGACAGAAGCAAGCAAACAAGCGATGCATTGTAAGTCATTTTCAGATGAGCAGAATAATAAAAGCAAAGACAATAGTACAGAGTGCCAAAAACAAGAATGATTGATCAAGTGAGTGAGTGAGCAAGCAAATAATCAATTCCAATCATAAATATTATTTCATCGTAATTGACTGATAATATTAAATTAATTATATCATACAATGCAATACACGTGGAGAGAGGGAGTGGGGAGAGTAGATACCAAAATTGAGATTCAAGTCGCCTTTGGTGCTCTGACCAAGATAATCGACGTCGGACTTAGAGGAAGAAGTGACAGAGAAGACATCCCCACCGGCGACGGAGCAGCGGCAGATCATCGGATGAAATCCAAAATCAGCAAAATTCATCTTCATCTTCATCTTCATCTTCTTGTTGATATTCATATTCGAAATGGCCTTGGGTCTTAGAAACAGAGGGTTCCTCCTCCTCATATAGGATGTGGCCTCCATTCAAAACCTCTCGTTGTTCCTTCCTGGATACTCTCTCTGTTTCTGCTTCTGTTCCTGCTCCGGTTAGGTTGGATGGACTCGGATGGATATATCAGTAATTTTACAACTAGTATTACTGCTACTGCCTCTCTTGGAACTTGGGAGCAGTGATAGCATACACGATCGTCCCTACTACGCCAATGCCCAAGACTCTCTCTGGTCTCTCCTGTTCTGCGTATGTTAATGTGTTTTGTCTCCCTCCCTCCCTCCCTCCCTCCCTCTCTCTCTCTCTCTCTCTCTCTGATAATTGAGATTTGAAACCAAAAACCGAGTGGATAAAACATATGACGGTGTGATTTCAGATTAATTTTATTGTTGCAATAATCCCACCATAAAAATTCTAGGTCATCCTCTGTACTTCATTGCATTTTATTTTATAACACTTGTGATCATTACAGAAAATTGTTTTTATGGTACTTAATAATAATAATTTAGAGGGTGAAGAACATTAAAAAAAAAAGGAGATGATGTCTCAAGTGGGTGTTTCTATTCACACACTACATTTAGTTTTAAGACATACTATTAATTAGTTATTTTTTATTACAATAATGATCTTATATAAAATGACCATAAAAGAATATTGATACACACCACCACTCTCTGTTGCCTAATTCTACCTCCGGCCACGGTCACCGAAACCTAGCTACCATCATAACCCCCCTCCCTACCTCGTCGGCAACCCCTTTTCCCTATGCAAACCCTTCTTCCCGTTGATTGAAATTCGACTTTCCAAATTCAAGATCGACTTTCCTTGATCCTATGTGTTGTCAAGAACAAAGCCTTTGATCTCGCGACTTGATTTCCTTACTTCGCGACTTGATGCCTTTGGATTTTGCGACTTGATTTCTCCACTATTTTGAAGTTTCCAGTTCGTAAACTCTCAAGAACCCTAGTCGACAATTCACGATTTGGTCCACTCTGGTGCTGCATCTTTGGGAAACTGGTGTTCGAGTTTGGCATTACACAAAACGATTTCACAACTTGACTATGGACCTTTTTCGCCACTGGCTTTAGATCCTCTCTGCTCCTTTTTAGGTTCACAGTTACTGGGTTTTGTATCGAAACCCTAGATCGAACACATTGCAAACTAAAGAAGTATCACAAGTTGCAATTTCGGAATTGTTATTACGTCACAACTTGTGAAACAAAGAGGCACCTAGAATTAGAGTTCGAAATTATTGGTTATAGTGCGATTGCCGAAACTTATCTAGATTCGTTATGGGCTTGAGTCTGGCTTTCAACTTGTTCTTGTATTTTGGGTTAACCAAGGCAACATCTGGGAGTAGAAAAGGGTTTGGGAGCGTGGTTGGAAGTGGTAAGATAAGGAGAGTGATGGATGGAGGAGTGAGGAAGAGATTCACCGGAGAAGAAGAAGGGAGAGGCGACGAGTGGCGGCGGCTAGGGTTAGGGTTAGGGTTGGTAGGGTGGTTGAAGAAGATGAGGATATTTTAGGTATATTTGAAAATGGATGGTGTGCATTGAGCAAAAATAATAAAGTTAAAATTATGTTTAGTGTACATTAAGTAAATGATGTGCCTTGAGATCAAAGGTGGTATGTAAATAGAGGCATCCGTCTCAGGTCCCTCAACCAAAACACGTGCCTTTTATTCATTTTATGGACCAAAATACCTTTCACTATCAACAGAGAAAACTCAACTAGATTCCAATGACTTGAGTTCCAATCCTGATATCCAATCATTTTCACGAGCAAAAGAAGAGCGACATTAGGGTTTCACAATCATCTTTATAATCGACATTAGGGTTTCATTATCTTATGCGAAATTTTTTTCGATTCTTTTCTCACAAATTTCTCTGACGTATCTTCACTGTTCATCGCCATCTCAGTTCATCCTCATCACACTATATCTTCATCTCAGAGTATATCAGTTCGTAATTAGGGTTTTATCCTCACTCTGATAAGTTTTTCTATAAACCAACTAGTTTTTCTCTAGAAACACAATTAATTGCATTTTATATCAATCTTCCATTAATTAGGGTTTCAATTTCATAATAAAAGCCATATGAATTTGAAAAATGTTATTTCTTTGCGTTTTGAATTTATTCTTGAAACTTGTTGTGTGATTATGTCTGTAAATTTATCTGGAATTTGAATTTCTCTAGCATTTGCTTGATCTATGTTTTGTCTTTGAATTTTCTTTGGCATGTTTATTCCCCCATTTATTTGTTTATTTCCCTAATTTCTCTGTATTTCTCTGTGTAATTTTCAAATTCAATTCATTCGGATTTCTTTGTTGTGTAATTTTCTTTGACCACATTAATTCATGTTGCTTTGTAGATTTTCTCTGACTAGTTGTGTACTTGTATGTTTAATTTTCTCAATTATTGAAAATTTCGCTGGGAATGGAAATTTTGGTTAAAAAAAGCTTAGTACTCTCTTGTGTGTGCGTAATTTCCTTTAGCATGTATAATTTTCTCTACCATGTTTGATTTATTTTGTTAAAAACCACTTAACACTCTCATGTGTGTAATTTTCTCTAACATGTTTAATTTTATTTGCCATGTGTAATTTTCTTTGGCATGTTTAATTTTCTCTGCCATGTGTAATTTTTTGTGGCATGCTTAATTTTATCTAACCACATTAATTTATGTTGCTTCTTTCATTTTCTCTGGCTAATTGTGTGCTTGTAAATGTAATTTTCTCTAGAATTTGATTTTGACATATTTATGTTTTTATTGTCTAGAAAAATGGCAAAACGCAATAGCAGCAAAACACCAAAAACACATTTTCTTAGTGAGAACAAAATTTAGAGAGTAGTGATGGCAATTTGAACCTGGCCCGACAGGGACCTGACATCTTAACCTTGATTAGAATAATTTTTTCTCGAAAAATATCTCGATAAGCCAGGGATGGTATTCAAAAATGAATCCCTGACAATTTTTGGGGATGGTGATACGTTTCCCAACCCCAGCCTGTCCCCGTCCCCGTCCTCCCCCCCGTTTTCCTAAACTAAAATTACTATTATACCCCTTCATCCATTCATATATATACCCCTCTCTCTCAGACCTCGATCACTTTCTCTCTCCTTCAGACCTCTGTCACTCTCTCTCAGTTTCTCTCTTTTTCATCGGCTGCTCAACACAGCCACAAAACCTCTGCAAATGGATACCATGAAGATTACAAGACCTAGAGATCAGAAAAACGGTGATCCAACAACGACACCGTTGCTCCTCATTTCACTACTACCGTCTTCTTCGAGTAGAACTCCGGTGACGAAGAATGTCCCTCACTTCAGCTAGTTCACAAAGTCACCGACAACGAAGTGACTCCGATCTGACTAGATTATTGACAAGTTTGCTGATATCGCCACCTGTAGGTCTCTCTTTCTGTTTCTCTACTTTCTCTCACTAGCTCTTTACTTCATATCTCTAGATCTGAGCAATCCACCACAATATATATACACTGGTTTTTAGATCTGAGTTTTGTAGTTGTTGTTGTTGATGTTGATGATAATGAGATGAAACAAATTAATGCTTTTTTTTTCTTTTTTTTTTGAAGCACTTAGAATTGATGTCAGATCTGAGATCTTTAGAACACAAACTAACCCATCTCTCTCTCTCTCTCTCTCTCTCTCTCTCTCTCTCTCTCTCTTCCTTATTTCTGATTCCTCGATCTGTCTCATCTCCGACACCCCTCTCCTCACTACCCATAAGCTGAGTCCTCAAAAAATATCTCTATTTTTCCTCTATATTTTTCAAGCTCTATTTTTTATTTTGTATATATGTGTGTGTGTGTGTGTGTGTGTGCATTTATGTGCCTATGGTGTTTATATTTCATTTGTTTTTTTTTTTTTATTTTTTATTTTAGTCTTCTGTTTGTAAATTGGCCAATGATTAAACAATATTTAATAGACAAGCATATGTCTGAAACATATTGTGTTGACAAACTAATCTTCTCTATGAGGCCAACTAGATACTACTACATTTCTTGTTTTTAATTTTTTTTTTTTTTTTTTTTGTTCTTTTGCTCCTACCTAATGACTCCGTTTAGGTTTTCTCAGTTGCTGTAAACTGTAAGTTTTGTCTGTGTTAATTTTGTATGTGATCATTAATTTTGTAGATATCCCAAAATTTTGATGCTCTTATGTGAGGCTGGTGTGCAATCATGATAGTTCAAGATGTATTAAGGCTTTTTTATTTGTTTTATGTGAGTTGTTCAAATCTTGATTTGTTGCTGCTGTTTTTTTGGGCTAGGGAATTTTCAAGGTCGGGGAAACCCGATCCCCGTTAGGGGGCAGGAACAGGAACGGTGATAGGTTCCCCGTTGGGGATCGGGAATGGGAAGTGTGACTCTTGGCTCTGCCCCGCCCCGCCCCGCCCCGTTGCCATCCTTATTAAAGAGTGAATTCATTTCAATATCCACAAGTCTATCACATTCACCATGCGCAACATTTACCCAATTAGACCACACTTCATCCTTTTAATCAAAAGTACTACACCTAACAACTGAAACATCAATTATATCAACACCACGTTGTAGACACTTTATTTTTTACTGTAATAAGCCTCGTCACTGATTACCTATTAGTTACCGATTACTACTAAACTGAGACTGATTATGACTGATAATTGAATTGATTGAAATACTGAACTGACTGACGGAAATCCAAAACTGATTGATTGACTGTATCTGTTTAAATGCATTTTCTATCTGTTGACTGTTAATTGATCTGTTCATGTTTTATGTTTAAATTGCAAATCGAATGCCTTATCGACGGCCAAATCTGAAATTGATTGATGTTCTGTGTTAATTAAATTTTATGTGATTTTATGGCATATTTATCTGAAATGTGATTTGGTATGATTATATTAGATTAAAATAAGTTGAATTGCATTGTTGGCTTAATTTACCAAATTGTCATCCTAGTGGCCCACTACCTAGACACATGTGAGCCTTAGTATTCATGCAACAAAACACTTTCATCAGCCAAATTCTTGAGTTCCCATCGAAAATTAGAGAGAGAGAGAAGGAGTTGGGAGTAAATTTGGCCTCATCTTGTGAATTGTTTGAGAACTTGAAGAAATTGAAGTGTAGATTGTCAATTGAGCTCCTAGACTTACATTTGAAGACTTAGGTAAGGAACCTATCCCTTTAATTGTGTATTCAAAGCTTGTTGTTGTATGATTCATGAGCTTCTAGTAATCTAAGGCAAGATTTAGCCTAGTAATGTTGAATTGAAGCCCATTCCATGCATGCATGTTTGTATTGTTGAGCTTAAGGTGTTTTCATGGAAAAATGTTACATGCATGCTCATGATTGTGTTTAAGACCATGATTCCATCTTGTTTTGAAAAGAATTGGCTCGTTAGAGCATGTTTTGAAGCTTGAAAATTGTTTGAAGTTCATGCATGTTCATTTGAGATCATGTTCTTGAAAATTGGTTTGAAATTTGGATTTAATTGAGCTACCATTGAGCCTTGATTTTTCAAATTGAGCTTTAACTCATGTTATTCTATGTATTTACAAGTGTTTTCCAGAAATTGGGCCCAAGAGGTCGAGTTTTGAGTTGCTAAAACTTGATTTTGAGCTTGAATGTGCAATTTGGATTTTCCAAATTTTTGACTCTCGCTCGAGTGGGAGAAGTTGCGCTCGAGCGGGGAATTCGTGCTCCCAATACTTTGCATTGTTTTACAGTCCGCTCGAGCGTAGAGATTGGCGCTCGAGCGGGACCTTGTGTCTTGCGCTCGAGCGGCTAGTGAGCGCCTATCGAGTGTGATTATCGAGCATCCAGTACTTTTGCCATGTTTTGCATTACGCTCGAGCGTGGTAAGTGACGCTCGAGCGGAAACCTTTTTCTGCATGTCCGCTCGAGCGGGGAAACCTACGCTCAAGCGGGACTCTGTTTTTCTGAAAATTCTGAAAATATTTTTAAAGTGCGTCTTTGCATCCTCATTTCATCCTAAGCATTCTTAGGCCTAGTTTAAGGCATCTTAATGAGAATATAAATGTAGAACACACCGAGGCAATTAGGGATTAAGTTATTATCTTTCCCAACTGTGTAGCTTAGAGTATGTTCGATCTGTAAACTGTGTAGGGTTGGCAACTGGGGACACGCTCTAGCTTACTGTAGCCCAGAACTCTGTGAGTAACAACTGTGTAAAGATATGTTCAAAATGATTATCTTTTGAACAATTGAACTGTACTGCTTTCTGAACTGATACTGTTAACTAAATGAATGTATGTCCTATATTCTGCACTGTATTGTGGCATCCTTAGCAACTATTGTTACTGACTGTTACTGTTATAGAGATCTCTGTCGGTTCCCTCGTTGGAACCACTACTGTTTACTGATTGATGGCCATCATTTACTGTTCGGTCTTTTAGACCTACTGTTTACTGTACTGTTATGCTAATGGATGTACCACATATGACTGTTTACTGTACTGAACAACTGATATACTGATTGAAATGAACTGTTTTCATTACTGTAAGGACATTCATTCTAAACCCCTTTACGTATTATGTTATTCACTGGGCTTTAGCTCACTGCTCATATATATATGTAGGTGTCTGAGCACCGCATCGCTGCCAGAACGTCGGGGTAAACTCCAGTTTTGTCAAGCCAACCATTGTGCCTCACTGCGAGGTTCCGAGCCTGTCTAGCTATGGCTTAGGGGTGTTTTAGTCCCCTGTCTGTCTCTGTATCTGTTTTGTTTACTGGTTAGCACTGTAAAGACTGTTACCACTGTTTAATAGGGATTAGGTCCCTGAACTGAATGATTGTATATATGTACATACTGTTTTGTCATTGACTGTACATATGAATGAAAAGTCTTTTTGCATACAGACTGTCACAACTCATTGGACATTGTTTGTTTACTGTTTTGGCTTCCGCCATGCCCCTGTACTCTATTTTACTGTCCTACTGTTAAGCAGGCCTTCGGTAATCATGGATTACTGGTTGGTTACGGTGCTAAATCCATAGGGGCGGGTTTGGGTCGTGACATTGACCGACCTTAAGACTCAGACGTCATCATTTGTGCACGCGATGATTGTGCATGTTTGTGCTTATTTTGAGTGTTCGAAGTTCTCGACTGGGTGCCTTGTCTTTAAGCCTCTTAACACTTTGTGTTTTGGCCTTGTTTTTGGGCCAAACCTTGATGCCTCTTGCCTGGGGGGAGGGGAAGAAAGGCCTTGTCGGCCACTTTTGGCACTTGCCGACCACTTTTCTCCCTTGTAGGCCACTTGGAGTGGCCGGTCTGCTAAGAAGGTGGTCGGCCGGCCACCTAAAGTGGCCGACGGCCAATTTTCTCATTTTTCAAATCTTTTGAGCCAGCTGTTGAGCACTGAGGCTCATCTTTCATACACGTGTATAGAGGGATGAAACAAGCTTTTTGCTTGCTTGTTCTATATAAGGGGAGGTCCCTCTCCTTATTTGAGTGTTCTGAAAATTTAGAAGCAAAAATTCACTCTCTCTCTATCTCTCTCTCTATATATATATTGCTTAAAAATGAGTTTTCTTGGCATTTTTGCACATAACCCCCTTAGCCAAACACTACTACCTTGGAGCTGAGGTTCTTGAAGGTTTTGTTTGGGCTCAAAAAACTAGTTTTAGCTCAGAAATTGCTTCTTTGTTGCTATGCTTCAAGGGTAAGGCACTTACCCCTTTTAAGCTTGTTTTTGTACACTAGTTTGTGCCACCTTTGCATACTGTTTTGGCCTAGTTGTCAACTACAAAAACCTCTATTTGTAAGTGTTAAAAATGGTTGTGTGAGGCCCTTTTGGAGTTAGGGGTGGTCCACCCTTTTTTGTAGCTTTATTTGCTAGGCTTTGTGCCATCCTTTAAAGCTTAGCAAATAACAAAAAAGAATATGTATTCAACTTTTACAAAAAACAAAAACAAAAAAAAAAAAAACCAAAACAAATAACAAATAAAATTTAATATATGTTCAACAGAATAAAAATAAACATATAAAAAATATTCAGCATAATAAGGGGTTATTTGGGGTACACTTTTTGTCTTTTTGGACTAAAAAGTTAAAAAAAAAATATAGATATTTGGGTTAACTTTTTGACCTTTTACAAAAATATATGTATTAAAAAATTATATAAATAAGTGTGTAGGAGAAGTTAGTGGATTCGGTCATACATATTGAACAGGCTAGTGGGTTGGTATGAGATGGGGAAATGATTGCCTACTTTTCAGATTTGAATTGAACGATGTTGTTCAGCCCGTGGGGGCCCACCACAGGTCCCGTTTTACTAATCAGAATCGTTCAATGTGTAGAACTCGTCGATTACTATATATTTATAAAAAATCACGTTGATTGGATATCAATTGCTATCTGATCGTGTTAGTTTTTCTTGTCAACTATTAACTATAACACCATCCATTTTTTTATACAAAACTAATTTGATCATGTAGCTAGCGATTTCTGATCAACGTAGTTTTTTAAAAGCATATAGTTCTGGACGAGTTCTACATATTCAACGGTTCAGATTATCAAAATGGTACCTGTAGTGGGCCCCCATGGGTCCAACATTTCCATCCAACTTAGTGATTTTATATATGTAATTCTTGTTTTTTTCCTCTCACGGTACTAAATGGTCAATTCAGTCTCGAAAATTGTGTAAAGTTTGTTTGATTAAAATATTATGTATATTAATGTTTTAATATTTTTAATTTGTGAATAGTAACAACTTTTTTACTTTTTTTTGTAACTTTTTTACTTTTTAACTTTTTTGAAATGCCCCAAACCAGGCCTAAGTCTAAATGAGTTGAAATTGTTCAGCATATAAAGTATGAACGTATTTATATTGTTTAACATAAATATTTTTTAACATATTCAATTTGTTTAATTTTATTTTTTTGTACGATGATGTTATATTCAGACAACCAGAGTTGAGCCAAACTTGAAATACAAATTGTTATGGAAGTTGAATCGGTAACCAAATCAAAAGAAGATAGGAAAAACATATTAAGGTGAGAATCAAAAGTATGAATCAATGGTGAGAATGATAAATCTTATGCATCAGCGAGTCGACAGTGAATATGGAGATCTAAAACGATGCGAATCCACCGACCGAACAAATCCCTTCGCCAGTGATGGAAATCTTCAACGCTAACGATGGAAATCTATGGTGTTCTGAAGATGGAGGTCTCAGATGTCCTAAAGATGGAAATATTTGGGTGTGGGTTGTGATATATATTCAAACAGACATTTGGTGTTACCCTAGGACTTGTAATAGAAAGTTAAGGTGTGAACTAAGATATTTTTAAACCCTGAAAATTATTATGTGTGTATACGAAGTAATAATGTGTATTAAGAAAATTAGTGGTGTGTAAATAAAATTACCCTTTCAATTAATCAAGTGTGTGCCAACCGGTGCAAAATATTTAACCTCATTATAAATGTTACATATAATTCACTCATTACCTTATTTTCACATTTTTAGATACAAGTGGGTGAGTCTCATATGCATTTATTAATATATATCTCATTGTCTTGTGTTTAAGAGTCATAAAAATGGAATAATAAAAATGCATTATGTATATCATTACTCCATTAATAATTGGGATAATAATAAATCAGTAATATTTTTAAAAAATAATTACATATTCATGATAAATTTTATAAATTTTAATGATTAAAGCAATATATTTTTTTTAATATCAAATATATATATATATATATAAGTCATAAATTTTTTCATGAATCTATAATTATTTTGAAAAATAATCGCTTACTTGCAATTTACCCTAAATAATTTTTGATTGCCATGGCGGCTATGAACAGGTGAATACATAGTCTAGTCTTTTTTTAGTGGCAGTTTTTTGTTGTGTTGGCAGTCCTGAACAGGTAGGCTATTTTTCTTTGTTTTTTGTTGTGTCTGGTAGTTTTGTATAGGATCTGTTAGGGCCAGGGGCATACTCTTTGTATTTGTGTATCCTCTTATCTTATTTATTTATGACTTATTCACCAAAAAAAAAAAAAAAAAATCCTAAATAATTTGGATTTCTCCAACTGCTTTGGGAATATTTGGATGCTTTATCTAGATTGGTTATTGATCTCTTTTTTTGTGTCTATATAGGCAATAGGCTCAGGCTACGTGGGCTAGGATAACCAAAATGAGGCATCAATAAAATGTTTATATCGTATTTATATTTTGAGTAAATTATATTGACATTTTTTTAAGCTAGAAAAAATATAAGTAATTTTATAATTTTGATATAATCATATTGATATCTCTTTTACTAAGGTTAAATGTACTGAAACTAATACATATAGTATGAAAATGCTAGAAGAAACCTGGAATAATAAATATTTTAGCGTAAAATAAATGATCATATCCTCTCTCTTTTTTTATTCACGTGACTAATAAATTATTGATTTTTTTTTTTCTTTCATTCATGTGACTAACAAACTATTGATGAAAAGAGAAATAAGTGTTACGTAAATTAAAATATTAAAGGAACATATTTTGAGAATTTGTGTTAAATAATTTGATGTAACTTCTAATTATAATTTATTAAGCAAAATTTTTTAAATAAGCTAAAAAAAATAATCAACTAAAATTTGAAAAATGGTACTTCTAATTTTTATTTTATAATTATTAACTTTTAACATATAAAAAAATTATACCAAGTCCATCATTATCTCAATTCCCACAACCACTTTGGGTTAAGCACGACACTCATCTTTGTGCGTCTCCATTTCCAGTTTTTTTTCTCAATCCGACAAAAAAAGCTTTCATATATGTTAAAGATATATATGTATCTATATATAGATTAAACATATATAAACAATGTATATATTAGATTAATGTATAATGGATAGGTTAGGTGTAGTGCTTGCTTTCAGTTGCTTTTCCTCTCTCAAGCCATGATGATGTTTGTATTCACTCCTATATAACGGAGAACAATACACATTCAATATATAACATCAATACACAATTTATCCTCTTTTTCTATTAATTTATCTTACATGGTATTAGAGCCAGGTTAGCTCTTGGTGATCTTCACCTTCCCATGGCGGCAACCTTGCCTTCACCGCCACAAACCTCAACCAAACTTGAACATGATGTTTCCATTGACATCGGTGGACGCGGTTGCCCTCTGTTATGGTCGTGAGCGCTTCCTCACGATGGTTAGATCAACTGGTGCGATCGCAATATTGTGTGGGCTTATCACGGCCATCGGGTTTGCACGCCATCGTAGCAATGCCGGACTACGATACCAGAACTTCGCCGGAGACCACCTAGACAACTAACCAATGAGCTAAACACAAAGAACTTTGAGCAAGACCGAATCAGAATAACCTCGTCGACATTCGTTAAACCATCAATTACTTCGATTTCGCTAAACTGAACTGATAATGACTGATAAGTGAACTGGATGAACTACTGAATGAATTGATTGAAATTGAAACTGAAATCGAATGAGTTTGTCTGTTATATTGCATATTGTATCTGTTTGCTTGAATGACTATCTGTTTGAATTCGTATGTTTAAACTGTTAATTGAAGGCCTTATCGGCGGCCGATTTAGGAACCGTTTAGTGTTTCATGATCAGTAAAATATTTGTGATTTTATGGTATTTTTATCTAAAAATTGATTAGGAATGATTAAACTAGATTAAATTGAGTTAATTACGAACTTAGGCTTATTTACCAAATTGCCATGTGAGTTGACTCTTGTTTATTATTATTATAGAGCCTTATTGAACTCAATACAAAGCTTTCCCTCAGCCATTTTTCTTGCTCTTCAACCGACCAACTAGAGAGAGTGAGGGAGAGAGAGAGAGTTGGACTCAATTGTTGATTTTGCTTGGAGATTGCTTGATTTAACTCATAAACCTTGTACTTGAGACTTAGGTAAGGATCTTGCCTTCTTAATGTTGTCTTAGAACTTCATTCTTGCATGATTCATGCATCATTGTAAAGCTAAACCATGATTTTGTCCATATATGTTGAATTGAAGCCTAGTTGTTGCATGCATGTTGAATTTAGGGAGTTTGGAGTTGATTTCATGATAGATTGTACATGCATGTTCATGTTTGAGCCAAAATCCATGTTTTCAACTTGCTTTTCAAAGAATTGAGCTCATTTGAGCATGATTGGAAGCTTAAAATTGTTTTGAATGCATGCATGTCATGTTTGAGCATTGTTCTTGAAAATGGTTTGAAATTGAGTTTGAGTTAAACACCCTTGGGCCTTGATTTCTTAAATTAAGCTTTAAAACTTGTTATTCTATGTGTTTGAAAGAGTTTTCCAGAAAATGGGCCCAAGAGGATCGAATTTGGAGCATCAAAACTTGGTTTGAAACTCAGAGGTCGAATCTGGATTTTCCAGAATTTGGACGTCGCCGGCGAAGTCTGCTTCGGCGAATGGAATCATGCTCCCAGTATTACCTTGGCATGTTTTCTGATCCGCTCGGCCGGGCTTTTTAACGCCGGCGGGAAAATCGCGATCAAAGATTTTTGCACCTCTCATCACCGGCGGCGGAATATGTACGCCAGCGTGGGCCTTTGTGTGCTTTCGCTCGGCGGAAACTCAAGGCCGAAATGCTGAGAAAAATCGAATTTGCTTTCTAAGTGTATTTTCGCATCCTCATTCCATCATAGGCATTCTTAGGCCTAGTTTTAAGCATCTTAATGAGGATTTAGACATAGAACCACACCGAGGAAAGTTAGGGATTTAATTACCATCCTTTCGGCTGTAAACTTAGTGTGTGTTCTATTTGTTCTTTGTTAGGGTTGGCTCTGGGGGCGCTCTGGCTTTATAGCCCAATCTCTGTGAGTAACAGATTGTGTAAAGATATGTTCAAATGGTTTTATTTTGAATACTGAACTGAACTGTTTATTGAATTGATATTGTTTATTGAATGAATGTATGTCCTGTATTTCGAACTATATTGTGGCATCCTTAGCACCCACTGTTATTGGTATTCTGAGCTCTGTCGGTTTCCTTGTGGAACCATACTGATTGATGGCCATCATTATTGTTGGGTCTGTTAAGGCTCGGTCCTTTTGGACCCACTGTTTATAGGCTAATGGATGTACCACATATGACTGATTGATGGAACTACTGATTGATCAAATCTTGAAAGATTGAAATCAGATAATGAATTGATTTTATTCGTAAGGGACATTCATTCACAACCTCTTTACACGTTATGTTATTCATGGGCTTTAGCTCACGTTTATATATATATGTAGGTTCTCAAAGAACTGCATCGGAGCTAGCAGCGTGGGTTTGATCCCCAGTTTTGTCAAGCCAGCCTAAGTGCCTCACTGCGTGGTTCCGAGTTGCCATGCTATGGCTTGGGGTGTTTTTGTGTCTCGCGTGGGTGTGCTCAGTGTTTCGTACATTTGTATAGGCATCTCATCGTTATCTTTGTACCGTTGGCTAGGGACTTGATCCCTGTACTAACTGACTGTGAATGATTGTATAGACTGTTTATGGATTGTACTGTTTTGAACTGTATGAATGCATAAAAATGTTTTTGACATTTAGATTTTCACAGCTCTATGGACACTAGATATTTACTGTAATGGCTTCCGCCAGTTCTCAGACTGTTTTGATCAGACATCGTTTCAGAGGCCTTGGTAATCTCTCGGATTCTTGGCCGATTCTGATGCTAAACCCATAGGGCCGGGTTTGGGTCGTGACAGGAACCACCACCAAAAACGCACAACACTCAGACAACACAAACATGAGGCCAACGGCTCTCTCCCTTAACCTGATATCTCTCTCTCTCTGAGGGGGGCTGGGTTGGTGAAGTATACATGTAACACACAGTTTGTAGACACATGCAACACACTTCTCGCTCTCACTCTCGGCATCAACCTCTCTCTCTCTGGCAGCAACTAATTTCGTCATATGGCAGTTTCCTCGAGACATCAGCCTCGTGAATCATCTCGTCCACTTCCTCATTTGTGAGCTTCTCACCAAGATTTGTCATAACATGACGGAGCTCAGCTGCAAAAATGAAGCCATTCTGGTTCTTGTCAAAAACCCGGAAAGCTTCCTTGAGCTCTTCCTCAGAGCTCCTCTACAATCCACCCAGTGATCTGCCCTCGCCAAAGGGGACACACCAGCTTTAACTTCACCTGGTCATTGGTTCTCTCTCATACTAGAAGCAACGACGACAGAAGCCCCTACAATGGCCTCCAGGAAAGCCCTCAGTCTTGCAAACTGAACTCACACATGGTCCCTTGAACTTATGGCTCTGTGACTCGCATGTCCTCGCCTCTGCAACCATCCCATTGGGACCCGAACCCAACTCAGTGACCAAGAGAAGCATCAGCACCACCAAAATGGTTGAAACGAAACTGCCGACACCAACACGTGGTCTAAGAAAAAGTGGGATAAAGAACCTGCCACTTTTATTTTATTAATCATATCTCCCACAACTTATTATTATTATTATTATATCAAATAATCAATACACTCATGTTTCCCACTGACAGTGTCCACTTTTGAACCCATTCCCATTTCTTTATTTATTTTTTATTTTTTTATCAATTTTCCTGTGCCTTTCACCACCACTTTTGAACCAAAACATTTTCAACCTAACACTTCTTCCTTCACCTTTTGCACCCCACACACCGACTCCCTCACCACAAAATAAATTACCTTTATTTATTTTATCTTATTTTTTTGTGTCCTGTGTATTCTGTGTTTGTGTCCAGCACGTGTCTCTCCCCCATACCACCTTACCCACCATTTCTTCCTCTTGTATTTTATCCTATTTTATTTTCTTTTATCACAAGCACAACAGTATCCAATACTCACAGTGCCAGCATACCATCACAGACTATTATTCACAAAACCACCAAATTCACGTCCTACATTTCCATTGCAACACCAGAGCCTTACCAATACATCACACACACACACACACAAAAAAAAAAAAAAAAAACAAACAAACAAACAAATTCTCCAACCACAACCCACAACCACCACACAAACCGGCCTTACTTTTTTACCTTTTCAACTCCTCTCTTCCTCTTGCCTCGGTCTTGGGCGTCCCTTGTCGGTACTGCCTCCGTGTTTCCCATGCCGCCGAGCACGTTCACTCCTTGCTGCTCCTCAAACACCACATATGGTGGCCCTCCAAATCGGAACATAACGGTGGCCTTTCGCTTCAGCTCCTTGTTTTCCGCCTTCAGCACACATATCTCTACTCGCATATCCTTATACATGCTCTGGAGTAGAGCTAGTTGGGCATTTAACTGTTGCACCTCATTTGTCCTACTCTGAAGCCGGTGCGACAAGTTTGTGACCGCAGTCATGGTTTCAACACATGCCTTCAATGTATAATGATTGGCCTCAATATCAGATTGAGCAGCCATTATCTGCTCAACTGACAACATCGAAAAGTTCAACGGCGCAAAACTAGGGGCGCTTGGTCCAGGGGCGTTTGGTTGAGGTTCAAGGGCAACCGCACCGGTTATCTCTCTTGTGGACTCGTTGAGGTCTGGAAAAAGAGTGAGCGGACCACGAGAAGAAGAGGCCATGTTCTGGATAGCTGAACGGAAAGAAGAGGCCATGTTCTGGGTTGCAAAGTGTTTTCAGAGAATCAGAGATTTCAGACTGGTAATGTTAGAAAGGGTCAGCTGCCGAAGAAGGGTTGGTTGTAGAGTGTTTGCGAACGAAGAGGTTTGACAAATTAATTTGTTTTGCACGTACCTCACTTGGTTTAAATAGCTGGCGCAGAATCTGCATCGCTACCGGCGCCAGACAACAAAATGGACGCGCAAGCCAACGCAGTCACGCGTATTGCCATAATGTCAGGCACACCTTTTTATGGATTGAGCACGCCTTTTGTGGGCACGACTTTTGAGGCATATACACGAACATACAATGTATTCTCCAATGGTCTGACACGACCACACAGTATCTGCTACATCGGTCCGGCATGACCCCGTAAACTGTCCCGATATTGATTCCGGTTAGCTTCTACATCGGTCTGACATGACCCCGTAAACTGTCTCGACATTTATTCCGATTAGCTTCTACAACGGTCCGACATGACCCCATAAACTGTCCCGACATTGATTCCGGTTAGCTTCTACAACGGTCTGACACGACCACATAGTGTCTTCTATAACGGTCCGACACGACCATACAGTGTCTCCTATCCTATTTTATTTTCTTTGTCAATTTATTTTTCCGTTTTGTTACTCTCTCCAAACTCAAGTTGGTTTGTACCTATCCTCCTTGAGTTTAAGAGGGGCTGTTAAAGATATATATGTATCTATATATAGATTAAACATATATAAACAATGTATATATTAGATTAATGTATAATGGATAGGTTAGGTGTAGTGCTTGCTTTCGGTTGCTTTTCCTCTCTCAAGCCATGATGATGTTTGTATTCACTCCTATAATGGAGAACAATACACATTCAATATATAACATCAATACACAATTTATCCTCTTTTCTATTAATTTATCTTACAATATATATATATATATATGTTTACAGATATAACATCTAAACATAACATATAAATAAATAAAGTATCATTAAGCCAGTAGTATTCGGGGAGATTCTATTTACATCCAAAACATTAATTAGTATGCCTAATTTCTCATATTCTCTTTAAATTATTTAAATATATAATTTACTTTCAATACACTCTACATTTTTTCACAAATTATTCTTGAATAATGTAATGTTTAATTTTATGGCACATCCAAATAATAACCTTAATATCAAATCAATTCAAAAAAACTCTTCATTTTCTCTTCTTAGCCACAATATCTTCATCTCAGTTATTCTCAGGCATGTCTCAACCACATATCATCTTCTCAATTTTTTCATTGCGAATTATTGCAGAAGGAGCACATTGGGTTCAAGTTGAGAACGAAAATATGATGAATTTTCGTTATGACTATCAGATTGGAACAAGATTGTTTTGTTCGGACTTGTAGTGCCGAACAAAGTGAATTTATTCAGATCTAAAAGTCTGAAAATATTGACGTAAAATAGGTTGAATTTTCATTTTTACGTAAAAGAAAACACAAAAATCAAGAATTGAACTGTGATATTTAAGTGAATACTTGTCTCCTCTTTCATTTTTTCTTTAGAAAACAGTTTTAATTATTATTCTCATCTATTGTTTGATTTTGTTCAATTTTTTTTGTATTTGCAAAGAACAACACAATAAGAAATTGATGATAATGGTGAGTTTTGGTAAGGTGGATTGGAGTTTTGGAGTGAGGAAGAAAAAGAAAAGAAAATAATTGAAACTTGAGGAAGAAAATGAAGAGACATAAATATGAACAATACATATAAGTAATTAGGGTGTACCATGAGAAAAAAATAATATTTTATTTTAGATTAATATGTATTGTCCTTATTGATAAATTTACATTAAAATATTATAGGAACTAAAATTTTTAATTTTTAATTGGACATGCTAAGTTATTGTTGGGTTGCAAATAGAATCATCCTATTCTGGGTCGAGCAACTTAAGCCCCAATAGGCCATAAATTGGGCTGCCTTGCCCTCTGGTTATTGGGTCATGGGAATGGGCTGATAGGGTACGAAAAGGCGTTGGGTAAATAGATGCACATGCATATGTAAAATCTAAGGTTGTTGTGGTACCGTTTGGTAAAATTTATAGTTTTTTATTTATTGGAAAATATAATATATATTTATATTTATTTTTGATAAAAATAAAAACAAAAACATTTAAACAAAAATATTATTAAAGACTTTGTTTTGAAAATAAGTAAAATGGGTGATGAGCAACAAAATATTAGTGACAATTGAAGGTAGAGACAGTGTGCGGAGATAATTGATGGCCGGAAGAGTGGCTGATTAATTAAGCCAAAATAAAATAATCAATTAAGATAGTGAGATTAGCATGATAGCATGCCTTGGTGGTACTAGAGAGTACTAGTGTCATACAAGTCCGGTAGCAGACTAGCTTCCAATGCTCAACTTTGATCATTTAACTAGGGAAAATTCTTAGTATGCACGTTCTCTTATATATGATGAAAAGAAAGTTTTGAAGTTCTACAGTAGTGAATGTTATGAATTTTTATCGTGTTAATTATAAATTAATGTGGTGTAATTATGAAAGAGCATTAGTTATGATTTTTCATAATTCTTTTGTAATTTTTTGCGGTGAACAAATTTGTGTGAAAATTATGTCATTTTGTGATTAATATTATGAATTTTTGTAGTGTAATTACGAAAAGAGACATCATATATATCATTTTAAAGATGTTTATTGTAGCCTTTCCCTTTGTAACGGCCAATTAAAAAAGAATATATAACTTACAAAGCATATTGTGTACATTTATGTAAAGGCATTTATCTTCACTGTTGCGATGGATGCATCAATATTAATGTATTTTATTTTTATTTTATTTTTGGGTGCAAACATTTGACAAAATGAGGCATCTTCTGTTCTCTCAGTTTCTTGAAGGAGTAGTTCTGATGAATTAAGTAAAAATCTCACAATCAAAGATACATATAATATGGTCAAACCCGAACCAATGGACAAGCTTCCATCAAATATTTGATGACTATATGCATTGGCATTACTTTCATTCCCTTTGTCATCTTTTATATTTGAGAGATATGATCCCCCCATCATATCTCTTTTCTTTTCTTTTCTTTTCTTTTCTTTTTTTATTTCCTTTTTTTAATAAATAAATAAATAACTGGCATGTTGGGGCAGTTGGTTGTAAATTAATATTGAAATTGGATTATTTAACATTTTGGACCTTAATAGTCCTCCTCCTGGACCATCAGATTTGGTGTCAACTACTTGGGCCCCTATTCCAATGTCCCCTCCTCTGTCTCATATTTGATATATATATATAATTGCTAAGGTGTCAGTATCAGCGTTTCCATGAGCCATAAGGTGAGGGTGCTGTGGTGTGGCGGCCATCGTGTATGCATCCCATGGTCTTAGTATGCATATCTGTCTTCAACGGTAGTGGTTATGTTTCGGTCGACATTAGATTGTATCAGTTGATATATATGTATAAGTCTAAAATTCTGATCCATATTAATAGCCGATATATAAAATCTTGATGCATATAGGTTGCTTGAGGGTGCTGTGTTCGTCATCGTGCTGCACACACTGACACTGTGGATGGCTACCTTCCAACTTCCAAAGTTCATACACTTTTTGATTCCACAATCTGTTCCAACCCTTCCTTACTGGTCTTTCCAAAATAATTGCTAACAAAAAAAAAAAAAACATTAGCCAATTGTCACTGACAGGAATTTAGTTTTCATGTTCACAAATCTATATATTTTCAAGAATTGATCACACCATCCCGTGTTGTCACTGAGTGAAACTGATCACTATTTTATTGTACACAAATAGTTTGATTAATTAACCAAACATCAGCACCACACTTTGTACGATCATTACATAATTAACTACATAAATTTTGACATAAATAGTTATAGATTGGAAAATCAGGAGAAAAAACTGTTTATGTATAACATTATTCTCATAGTTTTTTTTTTTTTTTTTGGGGGGGGTGTGTTCAATCAGTAAGAGATTAATTACAAATATGAGAAAAATTACATCAAACTAGATAATAAAAATTCCACAACAAACTACAAACAACATGCCAAGCCAAACAATCACCAGAAATAACCCAAATTAGGGAAGAAATAAACTATATACTATATACAACCCCATACTATGGGGTGAAATAATCAATTTTTTGTCATTGGCAAGGAGTGACTCCCTGATCTACCAGATAGAATTGTACAAAGCCCAATTGGTTTAACATTATTCTTAAAAGTTTAGAGAGGTTTTTTTTTTTTTTACATTCGACATAATAAATCATATAGGGAAGAGAATCGAGTCCTCTAATTTTCTTGACCTGCAAAAGAATATAAGGGAAGCCTCAAGCGAAGGATCAAACTGTCTTAACCAACTTCAACATCCCCCACTTGCAGTCGACATTGCTTGCGCACCCCTCCACTTGATCTGATTTGACTGTATTATTATTCAACACAAGCTCTTGTCTTCTATTCACCTCCAAAATATCTCTGATGTGGGTGATGATCATATAATATTGCTTAAACAGATGCGACATCACTATCCAAACTAATAAGAAACCAACATGAAGATGGTTATTTTTTATATACTTTTTACATGACTAAACAAATTTGTATAAATTTAATAATTTTAACTTCTTCCCAAATCAGGCATTTAATGGTTTATCGGCAAAAAACGTTACTATCACTATGTCTATACATATTATATATTAAAGATATAGTAAGTGTGACCCTCCTGTACTCATGGTCTTAGGCGAGCACTTAACCGGCCTACTCCTCGAGCCAACACTGACTGTCTTTTATTATGATTTTACTAACCTCCGAAATATGTTCAATGTGAGGTGATGCAACATGGCTTAAAAAATGCTGCATCGCTGTACAAACTAATTTGAAGAAGATGGTTATTTTAGTATACTTTTACATGAATAAACAAATTTGCATAGATTTTATAATTTTAACTTGCCATCCAAATCAGACATTTAATGGTTACCAATAACGTAACTATCATGATATGGGGTATTAGCTGCCAATGCCATCATGCGGTCCCCAGAAAATCAGAATGAGCGTTTCATAGATACTGAATTAAGATTTAAAGAATGAGAAAATGATGAATTAAATTTTAGTAAAGATGAATGCCTCATGTTATTCTTATTATTTGACTACTGTAGCAGAGTGTTTCTCATATAGGGCGATGCATATATCTGTCCAATTAGTTAAACAAATGCTGTGCATCATTTCCATCATCAAGCTCATCAATAAACAAGTCAATTAATGATTTGAGGTTGAAATGTGCACTGTAGATGTGCAACAAAGTATGAAGGCTTTGGCTTCACCTATTTATTTGACACAAAAAAGCGGCCATTCTTACAATGTGCACTCTTTACGGGTGCATATCATAGATTTGCCCTTTTGTTTATAAAGAGGTTGTGTGGCTAGCTTGGATACCAGGGGCAGGAGAACTTTGTATTTGGAGTCTTGCACCTCAGACTCAGGGTGGAAAGGTAGTAAACAAACCTTTGATATGTAGAGTTTTAGTGAGTGAATGAATTTAAATGTTTCACTGCAAAACACCACATTATTATGACTATATGAAAATTCAACTTCTTTATACTATCCATTTTTTTAACCAAAACTCACACTGCTTGGTGAGTTGTAACGTTTATTGGACTTCTGATACGTGTTTGTATTTCACTTAATCCTTCATTTTATTGCAGTTAACTAATATTTGCCAACTCTAGTTTTTGTGACTGAGGGTTTGACTTACGAATGCAAATTGCAAGAATTGAGCTATAACAACATGTTAAATTACCACCATTCCCAAAAGCTTAAGCTGTCAGGACTAAAGCTAAACAATTGATATTAAGCCTATCCATCAGAACTGCCAGCCACTTCCCTTGTATTGCAAGTTTCTCGAGTTTCCAAAGTGGCTATAAAGTTGGATTGTTTTCTTTTTTAATTACTCAGGTTTGTTTGGGAATGATATGAATCTTTTGAATTTCCATGATCTTCTATAATTGTTTATCCCTATCATGATGGTCCTATGTAGCTCATCTCCATCCAATCCAATCCAGTCAAATCCAATGTATTTCCTCTTTTGTTTCTTGCATCTGCTTGTTTCATTCATTGAAAGTTTTTTTGTGTGGCTTTTAATGACAAAGCTAGCTACTACCTTTGTGGGATATCTGTGCAGGCTGTGAGGAATAAATTTGAAGCAGCACCCTGAATTTCAAGTTAAGTTTCTTGCTCCATTCATCTTCTATTTGGTTCAGATTATTTGAATTTGAAGAAAAATAACAATACTAAAATCAAGGAGTAATTCTGTTTCGTTGATGCCTTTTTCATTTCAATGAACTCAAGAAGCATTCTTGGCTGAAGTACTCATTTATACTCAGATATCTTTAGAATTCAGTTTCTTCTTTCTTGGTAATCTTTCAAAGCTCTACAGTTTTAAAGCTGTGTTTGAATCATGAATTTAAGGGGGTTTTGTGGAGGGAAATGAAAAGTGAATGAAATATAATAAGCTAACAAAATTTCTATCTTCTTCTCCACCCCCCCCCACCCCCACTTTTCTCTTCTCTTTTCCTTTCTTTTCACAAATCCATGATCCAAACATAGTTTAAAAGTAGGTTGTTGATTCAGATAGCCACTCTTCTTTCACAGCTGTGATTCAAGATATCCAAGGTAGTGACAGCTAACAGTTGGAGAACAAGTATACAAGTCGTCAACAACATGACCAAGGAGAGTGGTTTCAATGAAAATACAAATACAGAGAAGACCTCAACATCGGCACGACATTCACCACCAGGGATGGAAAGAGAGAAAACCATGAAAAATTCTGGTGGCTGTCTACAAGATTCAGACAAGATCCAAAAGAAAAAGGAAGTCACCAATATTGTTCCATTATACAAGCTGTTCTCCTTTGCGGACTTCACTGACTATGTATTAATGCTTGTGGGAACAATGGCTGCTATTGGAAATGGCATCTGCATGCCTCTTACATCTGTGCTATTGGGAGAGTTAATTGATTCCTTCGGACAAACTGTGAACACCAAACAAGTGGTCCATCAAGTTTCCAAGGTATCACATAGCTTAAAACAAAATCGTTGCTAATTTTTTGGAACTCTAGTCAATCAAGTTTATGTGTTTGGCTTGCTACTAACATATAAACCTATCTTCAGGTATCTCTCAAGTATGTTTACTTGGCCCTGGGGTCGGGTTTTGCATCATTTTTCCGTAAGTGCTTTGGATTTTGTGCCAACGTCTAATCTAGTATATCATAATTACATAGTGTATATAGTTGTTTAAACCAAACCAAGAGAAACTGAGAAACTTATATTTGTTATGGAAAGAGGTGGCATGCTGGATGGTCACAGGGGAAAGACAATCTGCGCGTATTAGAAGTTTATACTTGAGAACTATATTGAGACAAGAAATTGGATATTTTGACAAGGAAACTACCACTGGAGAAATCATTAGTAGGATGTCAGGGGATACCTTTCTCATTCAGGATGCCATGGGTGAAAAGGTTTGCTTATGACACTGAAGACCAAAATTATTAGCATTAATCTGTTATTACAAAAATCAAAATAATACTCCTCTCCTCTCCTTACATGTATTTGGTACAGGTTGGAAAGTTCATACAGCTGGTAGCTTCATTCTTGGGAGGCTTTGTAATAGCTTTGATCAAGGGATGGCTTCTCACCCTTGTCTTGTTATCTTCAGTTCCACCTATTAGCATCTCTGGTGGCATCGTGATTATTATTATAGCAAAGATGACATCCCATGGACAAATAGCATATTCTTTAGCAGGAACTGTGGCTGAACAGACAATTGGCTCAATTAGAACTGTATGTAGAGCTGCTTGAGAAGAATCTAGTATCTTTCCTCCCCCCGTTTCTCTCTCTCCTATTATGGAATTATGTTCATGATGGTAAACTTCGCCATTCAGGTTGCATCATTTACAGGGGAGAGGCAAGCTATAAATAAATACAAGAAGTCTCTTCTTAAAGCTTACAAATCTGGTGTGCAAGTGGGTTTGGCTCTTGGTTTGGGTTCTGGTGTATTTATGTTTCTTTTGTGCAGCAGTTATGCTTTGGCAGTTTGGTATGGTGCTAAAATGATAATAGACAAGGGTTATACAGGAGGACGAGTGCTGATTGTTATTTCTGCCATGTTGACTGGTTGTTTGTGAGTTGCATTTTGCGCCCCTCCTCCCCCCCACCTTTTCTTTTATTCTCTCTTTTTTCCTTCGCTCTTTTTTTTCCCCTGTCACTCACCAATATGATCTGTTGTGATTGAAAAATTGATGTTTTGTTATGTATTTATGCATCCATTGCAATACTTGCATACCATTTCGATTTTTGCAGTTCTGTGGGGCAAGTATCACCCTGCCTCAGTGCATTTGCCTCTGGACAAGCTGCAGCTTTCAAAATGATTGAGACCATTAATAAGAAGTCAGAGATAGATCCTTACGACACCAATGGACAGAAATTGGATGATATCTGTGGGGATATTGAGTTAAGGGATGTCTATTTTAGTTATCCTGCAAGACAAAATGAGCTTATTTTCAGTGGATTCTCTCTCTCAATACCAAGGGGAACAACTGTTGCTTTGGTTGGACAAAGTGGAAGTGGAAAGTCAACAGTTATCAACTTGGTTGAAAGGTTTTATGATCCTCAAGCTGGTGAAGTTCTTATCGATGGTATCAATGTTAAGGAGTTTCAGCTTAGATGGATCAGAGGAAAAATTGGTCTTGTTAGCCAGGAACCTGTGTTGTTCACTTCAAGCATTAGAGATAATATAGCATACGGAAAGGATGGAGCAACCATTGAAGAAATTAAAGTTGCTACTGAGCTTGCCAATGCTGCTAAGTTCATTGATAAACTACCCCAGGTCTATAAACAATAATTCAATCTATAACATTGAATTGTAAATCCATGATCCATGAGAAAGGACTTAAATTAAAAATTGGCTCCCCTAAACAGGAATTTTTTTTCACCTTTTTGGTTATTTGAAAAATAAATAAAATAAAACATCTCTTTCACCTTTCTAGCTTTCTGTTTAATGTATTCAGGGACTAGACACAATGGTTGGTGAGCATGGAATTCAAATGTCTGGAGGTCAGAAGCAGAGAATTGCCATAGCAAGAGCTATTTTGAAAGACCCCAGGATTCTACTTCTTGATGAAGCTACAAGTGCTCTTGATGCCGAATCTGAAAAGATTGTGCAAGAGGCATTGGAAAGGGTTATGGTCAACCGAACAACCATCATTGTAGCCCATCGCTTAGGGACAGTGAAGAATGCAGACATGATTGCTGTAATTCATCAAGGAAAAATTGTTGAAAAAGGTTTTTTTTTTTTATCTTCCTGCTATTGTCTTAATAGTTGTTGCACTCAAAGTGCCTGGCCTTACACATACTAATGGAAATCCCTTTTAACTCATCAGGTTCACACTCTGAGTTAGTACAGGATCCAGAAGGTGCATTTTGCCAGCTTTTACGCTTGCAAGAACTTAGCAAAGACTTAGAACAAAAAAATGCAGATGATCAGGATGGACCAGAAATCATTGTGGATTCTGGAAGACATTCAAGTCAGCGAGTGTCCTTCTTAAGATCCTTAAGTCAAGGTTCATCTGGAATTGGCAACAGTAGCCGCCACTCATTCTCCATTTCATTTGGTGTACCCACTGCAATCAACTTCCTCGAGACAACAACTGCAGAACCCACAACTCCTGCTTCAGCAACATTGCAGGCGGTGGTCCCACAAGTCTCACTTCGCCGGTTGGCCTATCTGAACAAGCCAGAAATCCCAATGTTGATTATAGGTTCAGCTGCTGCAGTGATCCATGGTTTAATAATGCCAATTTTTGGACTACTTCTTGCCAGCATAATCAAAATCTTTTACGAGCCACCTCATGAGCTTCGAAAGGATTCAAAATTTTGGGCATCAATGTTTCTTGTACTTGGTGTGGCGGATTTATTGGCAACACCAGTAAAAACATACTTTTTTTCTATGGCAGGATGTAGGTTAATAAAACGTATTCGATTAATGTGCTTTGAGAAACTGGTTCACATGGAGACAAGTTGGTTTGACGAAGCAGAGCACTCAAGTGGTGCAATCAGTGCAAGGCTTTCTGGGGATGCTACCCTTGTGACAAATTTGGTTGGAGACTCACTTGCTTTGATTGTTCAGAATGTTGCAACGGCAATTGCTGGCTTGGTTATTGCTTTCCAAGCAAACTGGCTACTGGCTCTTATTATTCTAGTCATGGTGCCTCTAATAGGACTTAATGGATACATTCAGGCGAAGTTCTTGAGTGGATTCAGTGCTGATGCAAAGGTTAGCTCCAAACTCTCAACAGTGCAATATTATTATCTACATGTTAAATCCAATTAGACCAACTTGACTAACGACCAAAGCTGTAAATGCACTCCCAGAAATCATTCGAGGATGCAAGTCAGGTTGCTGGTGATGCAGTTGGGAGTATTAGAACAATTGCTTCTTTCTCTGCTGAAGAGAAGGTGATGCAGCTGTACCAAATGAAATGTGAAGGCCCAATGAAGGCAGGAATAAGACAAGGTTTAGTTTGCGGGGTAGGTCTTGGGTTCGCCATGTTCTCACTGTTTTTAGTCTACGCAACCAGTTTTTATGCTGGAGCTCGACTTGTTGAGGCTGGCAAGATGGACTTTGCTGCAGTTTTTCAAGTAATGCCTTTTACAATCTCTTGTATCAAGTCAGTTACACATATTATTGTTCCAGATTTGCAACATTGAGTCTTTTGTGATACTTGAATAGAAAAATTGGTTTTATGGTTCTTGGCTTCTCTTTTAATTGTTAATCTGGGATTCTTCATCTTGGTTTGCAGGTTTTCTTTGGTCTCACTATGACAACCGTGAGTATATCGCAATCCGCGGCCCTTGCTCCAGATTTAAGTAGAGCCAACAGTGCTGCTGCTTCTATCCTTGCTATTCTAGATCAGAAATCAAAAATAGACTCAAGTGATGACTCCGGAACAACATTAGAAAATGTATGGGGAGACATTGAGTTTCAGCATGTCAGTTTCAAGTATGCCACTAGACCTAATATTCAAATTTTTAGGGATCTTTGCTTGACCATTTCCTCTGGCAAGGTAACTTGTCATAATTGATTTTCATATCCAGTATGTACCTCTCTTAAGTTCCAGATGTTGATAAGTTTTCAAATTTGAATATCAAAAATTAACAATTCAAATTTCATTTTATCAGACTGTTGCCCTGGTTGGAGAAAGTGGATGTGGGAAGTCAACAGTAATATCTTTGTTGCAAAGATTTTATGATCCTAATTCAGGTCACATTACCCTAGATGGAGTTGAAATCAAAAGGCTTAAGCTAAAATGGTTAAGACAGCAGATGGGGCTGGTTAGCCAGGAACCTATCTTATTCAACGAAACCATCCGAGCCAACATTTCGTATGGAAAGGCAAGCAATGCAACAGAGGCAGAAATTATAGCTGCAGCAGAATTGGCAAATGCTCACAAGTTCATTAGTGGTTTACAACAGGTTAAATCCCTATGTACCTACAGTCCTAACTAGTTATTGAACTTCTGGAGATCGCAAACTTAACTTGAAATTGTAAATCCGCGCAATTTTATCTGTTTAAAATCTGTTTAAACCTATCCATATCCATATCCATAAATGAGTTTAAATGGGTTAATCTTGTGTACCCATTTAAAATTGAGTTTCAATGAGTTGAAATGGCTACCCATTGTGTTCGGGAAAAAAAGAAGAATCAAGCAACGAAGCAAGGAAGCCACCACCAACACCACTAGCAGCACTACCACCCCACCACTATCTCCACCACTACCTCCACCACTAAGGAGCAGCACCACACCACTACCTCTTCTTTTATGACCACTACCTCCTCCTCCAGCGCCACCACGCCACTACCCCAACTCCTCCATCTCCACCACTACCACCACCTCCACCCGACCACCATCAGCACCTCCTCATAAAGTAAACAGCTTGATTTGTCCAAGCCCTACCCAATTCAACCCAAACTACTTAAATCCATTTATTAAATGGGCAAATTTGGGCTGGATTCTATTAATGCATAACCTGTATTGACTTGCTTGTTTTCTACCTAAACTTAGGTGACATGTGAGTCAACTAAATAACTTGATCTCCAAGATTTTGAATTGTAGGGGTATGACACGGTGGTTGGAGAGCGAGGGATCCAGTTGTCTGGCGGGCAGAAGCAGCGAGTGGCGATTGCCCGTGCTATAGTGAAATCTCCAAGGATATTACTACTAGATGAGGCTACCAGTGCTCTTGATGCTGAATCTGAGAAGGTGGTTCAAGATGCATTGGATAGAGTTATGGTGGACAGAACCACAGTAGTGGTGGCTCATAGGCTATCCACAATTATAGATGCAGATTTAATTGTTGTGGTTAAAAATGGAGTCATTGCAGAGAAAGGAAAGCATGATACTTTGATGAATATCAATGATGGAATTTATGCCTCTTTGGTAGCCCTACACACAAGTGCTTCATCATAGAGAGCTACTTTTGTATTACTCTGTCCATGTTTATAAGAAAGAAGTATCCCATTAGTATAAGATGGGCTTAATGACTAAGATCATCCTATTTTCGCTATCGTGTGCATTTTTCTTTTTTAAGTATCATATGATTGTAATGTGTGAGTTTTCTTTTAGAACACATGGAAGAAAAGGTTTTTGTATATAGTCTTTAACTTGAAGAACACAGTTCACTGTAAGTTGTTACAACTTAAATTGCTAGCATTGTAGGCTAATTTTCATGTACTATTCCTTAAGAACATACAATTTTTAGAAACAAACAAGTTTTTGTTTATGGTTTTTGAAAAAAAATGAAAATGAAAACAAAAAACAAAAAATATAAGTGTTACCAAACAAATTTTGGATTAATTTTACTTCTATCTTTTAAACTATCATAACTTTTCTATTTCATTATTAAACTACCAATTTCATTTATTTTACTTCTTAGAGTTTCTAAATTAAGCTAAAGTGGTCTAGTTGGAGAGGGTTGTCCAAATCAGTAACCTTTAAAACCTAATTTGATGGGTGCTGACCATTGTGTATTATTGTTTCCATAAGCCATAAGGTGCTGACCATTGTGTATGCATGCTTGTTGGTGTAGGAGGTGTGTTAAAATAACAGTATCAAGTATCATATACGTGTTGGTATAGGAGGCATGTTTAAATAACAGAATCAGATATGGGGTGATGCTATGGTTATAATTTGTAAAAGCCAATCGCAGAGTAACACGTGGCACCTAAAGGGCAATGGAGGGAATTAATACAAGTCTCCAATCAAAGACAGACACGTAGCTATTCATATTGGCAGTATTGGATCTGTATGGCATTGAAATAGTCAAGAAGTGCGAAATGACGTAGCCCAACGGTTACTTACAATTCAAATTCAAATTCAAAAGGGAAACTTAACTGCAAAAGAGACGTAATGAGAACTAGTTGAGCAAAGCCATGACTAGAGATCGTGGAAGTGTATTTCGACTGTTAGAAGGCCACTTCGACGGTTACCACTAACGAGTATAAATAGCAGAGAAGGTTAAACAGAAAGACCCCCAGACTCAGATCCAGAAACCAGTTTATTTACTTCATTTTCTTTCCAGTTTTACATTTCTAGTTCTCTACATTTCCAACACTTCAATTCCTGTACTGCACTTCATTTCTTAGGAGTAGTTTTTCAGTAGTTTGTTGTTGTGAACCTCGTCGAGGCTGGGTCATTGTAACTTCATTGTAAGTTTTCATTTGCTTAATCAAATTCGATTTTTGAATTATATTTACTTGTTGCTATTCATAATTTTTTCCTAAACAAGCCACCAGTAAAAGTTCTCTTCATTGAGGCTGAAAGAACTTCAACACGATCGTTTGATAATTGGTTGGCAATTATAAATTCTATAAAGACTATTTGATCCTTGCTAGCACGCTTAAATTTACACTATTAACCCTCGAAAGCCAAAAAAGCCAGCATATATTTTTAGTATGCCCAGTGGGACTATTAAAAATAAGATTCACATCATGATTAGTAGAGGCCGATCTTTGATCGGATAAGTGGGGGTGCTCAATTCATGACCTTTCCCTCTCGTACCTAAGTTCTCGAGGCAATCTTGGTGATGATGGACACGTGGCCTTTGGCACGACTCATGAGTTTCCTAAATTTTCCAAAAATATTTAGGTGGCGATTTGTATCTGGCAAAGCAGTCCATTTTTGACATTTTTTTATTCAAAATTGATTTTCCAACAGATTTGCTGGATTTGAACTCTTTAGTGTTTATCTATTTCACATTGCACTTGTGAGATCAGATTCAGAACCGCGGGACTCCGATACTGTAGGCCTTATTCGTCTTTCGAAAGGAGCGCCAAAAGTTGAGCTACAGTTGGACTCTCTCTGAAATTGATCAATAATAGAGAATGAAAAATCAACTCCAAAAATCAAAAACAATTTCACTGAGCTGGCCTCTCTCTCAAATTTATCAAAATTGAAAATAAAAACCTAATTCAAAATACACTCAAAAAATTAATATGAAATCGGAATCCTTGCATACAAATCAAATCAAAAATCGAAATCCATATGGAATCTCCATCAAAACATACCTGATTCAACTCCACTGGAAATCAAAACAAAAATAATCAATATCACTTTAACAACTACACGATCACAGCAATCTCTATCGTCAAGTCCGTTGTAACACCTACAAAATCCCTACAAAATCTCCATCATCAAGTCCATCCCTGCGAAACCTCCTACAAAACAGCAATAAAATCTTCAGTTTGCCAAAATCCAAAACAATTTATGTTATAAAGAAGGGTAAATTAGGTATTTTATAACCTAAAATAAGGTTGAAGAATCTTAGATATCAAAAAATATTATTGCAGACCTCTCATCTTACTAAAAATTAGACAAAAATCTTAGATCAATTTTTCCATCATTATAATATCTAATTCATCAATGTCTCAACAATACTTTTATTTATTTATAAAAATATACCAAATATATTTAACGATAGAGTATGTACATCTCAGTGTAATTTATTAAAAATATATATATATATATAAATGATTTCAGGTGATAATCATCTAAAATCTATCCATATTGAACTTTATATTTTTAAATAGAGATTTTATAATAAAAAGATATTCTAAAATAATAATGATTTTATAGTGGATAGGAATTCATACATGATAGATTAGAGGAAAATAATTTCCATCAATCTTTTCAATTAAGGAAATTCTATTTACACACCATTAATCCTCTAAGTACACATTATTAACAGATTATATTTATATTTCAATAACATCCTCAAATGCAAATACCAAGAAGGATAATATGGGATGTATTCTATCCATTCAACAATATCATATATAAAACCACAAAACATGTTTCACACATCATCATCATGTATAGAGAAATAAACATATCCAAAATAAATTAGTTTTACAGATTTAAGATTTAAGAATATTGAAATTAATTGGTTTTAAAGATTTAAGGTTTAAGAACATTAAAATCAATTGATTTTAAATATCTGCACACCGGATGACACTGAGATTGTTGATTTCGAACAATGCAACAATGAAAATGTCATATTACTACTTAACTTTTTTGTTTTTTTGTTTATCTCATTCGTATAGTTGGGGAATATGACTTTTTTTTTATCACATGTTCGAATAACCAGAATTGAACTTTTACACAATGTTTGATTATTTTTATTCGAACAAAAAGGTTGAACAAATTATAAATGTTCATACATAAAAAAATTGAACATTTTAATTCTTTAAGAATTTAATTTCTCAAATTTTATTCAATTCAATAATTTAATTTATTTTTTTGTATATTTTCTTTTTCTTTTCTTTTCTTTTTTTACAAAAAAAAGAAGACGTATTCAACTTTTACAAAAAACAAAACAAAAAAAACCAAAACAAATAATAAATAAAATTTAATATATCTTCAACAGAATAAAAATAAACATATAAAAAATATTCAGCAAAATAAGTCTGAATAAGTTGAAGTTGTTCAACATATAAAGTATGAACGTATTTATATTGTTTAACATAAATATTTTTGAACATATTCAATTTGTTTTATTTTATTTTTTTGTACAATGATGTTATGTTCAGACAACTAGAGTTGAGCCAAACTTGAAATACAAATTGTTATGGAAGTTGAATCAGTAACCAAATCAAAAGAATATAGGAAAAACATATTAAGGTGAGAATCAAAAGTATGAATCAATGGTGAGAATGACAAATCTTCAACGCCGACAATGCATCAGCGAGACGACAGCGAATGTGGAGATCTGAAACGATGCAAATCCACCGACCGAACAAAACCCTTCGCCGGTGATGGAGATCTTCAACGCTGACGATGGAAATCCATGGTGTTCTGAAGATGGAGGTCTCAGATGTAAGGACCCACATTTCATGCCATAGTCATGTTCATGTGCATTTGCATAACCATGTTTTTGTTAAGTCGCATTCATGAATCTTGCCTTGTTTTGTACGTATAAGATTTGCCTAAGTATTATATGTATGCTTTGTTCCTTCTTTGCTGTCCCCAAGCCTAGGTCATGCCAAGCCTAAGTCATGCTAAGCCTAGGTCATGCCAAGCCTAAGTCATTCCAAGCCGAGGTCATCTTAAGCCTAGGACCATCTTGGAACCACCTTAGTTGACCTCCACCATCACCTAGGCATATTGGCCGAGATGTTATCACCTAGGCATCCGAGATCCTTAATCCTTGCACCTAGTGATCTTGTTCTGGGAGTGAAATGACCTAGACTGAGGTGTGGCACAGCTTGGCCAAGTGTTATCCTTCCTAGCCGAGGTCATAGAGACCTTACTTGCCGAAGCCTATGTCCTTAGCCGAGATCATTGCTTGCCGGAGTTCCCTTGCCTTAGCTTGTTGCATACGCTTTGTCATAGTCATGTCTTGTCAATCTATCACCTTTTTTAGGAGAACCAACCAGCCGTTGCCACGTGTCCGAGCTGAGTGTTAAATCAGCCGGCAGAGGGAGAAACCTATCATTTGTTATACCCTTGTTTTGAAGAGGAGAGAGAAGCTCTAGGAAGAGGAAGAGGAGTTCTAGAGAGAGGTAGATTTCCAAGCTTGATCCCTAGAGATCGAACCGTTAGATCCGTGTTCTAAGGTTAGATTCTTGATCTGCTCATGTTGTTCTTTATGATCATGTTATTGCATTGCATGATTGAATACGATTTGTAAGCCATGCATTGATTTAAAGTTCGGTTTTAGAAAGAGAAAGTGGTATTCATGTGTTCTTCAAGGAAAGTCATGTTTTGATCCAAGGGTTTGCACCAAGATCCATGTTTTCATCTTTGTTTTCATATGATCTTCAAGTATGGGTACCCAGGTCCATGTTTTCGAACTCATAGCATAAAATCACAGATTTTTGTAATAACAAGTTATGATTTTAGCATTCATGTTCTTCATGTTCTTCATGTTCATGTTCTTCATGTTCTCCAAGGAGGAAACCCAGATTTCCAGACTTCTTTTCCCTAGATGTGGTCACTGAGACCACTCTTGCCTAGATCACACACCTAGGCTAAGCATCGTATCTCACCTTGGCCTACCTTGCATGATCACTTGCACCTTTAGTTGTCTTGCATGCACCTCGTGACGGGCAGAAGCCTAGGTAACCACACCTCGGCTAAGAGGTGTGGGACCTCGGCCAAGACCTCCTGAGTTCACTCAGCTAGGTCATTTTTGCCTAGATCATTTCCAGCATGTTTTCCCTAGATGTTTTCCAGCATGTTTTCCCTAGGTCATTTCCAGCATGTTTTCCCTAGATGTTTTCCAGCATGTTTTCCTTAGATCATTTGCATGCATGTAAAGCTTGTTTTGAGAATGTGATTGCCATGTGATTGTAGGTCCTTGATCTTCGCTTTGAGCCAACACCCGAGAAGAACTAAGTGAGTGGTATTTTTAATAAAGTTATGTTATAAAGTTTTGTTAAAGCTTCACTTTGTTTTAGAAAAGTATTTGATCAAGCATGAATGATTATCTCTATGTTTATGTATCAAGTAAGCTTTGTTTTGATGACATTCTTGGAAGCCTTTCGTGTTGCTAGGGGACTCAAGCCCTTGTAACATAGGTCCCTTGTGCTGGAGGACTCTAAACTTTCGCAGCACCATCGTGTTAAAACGACTCACGCCTCACGTAAACAAGTTTGTTAAAAAGGGCTACGGGCCTCAGTAACATAAGTAAACAAGTTTTGTAAGATCAAGATTGATGAATATGGTTCATCCCATGTTTTGATACAAGTTATGCTAAGTACATGTTTTGATACAAGTTATGTTATGTATTGTTTTGACAAGAACCTCGGGAAATCATT
This sequence comes from Camellia lanceoleosa, assembly GCA_025200525.1. Lineage (NCBI taxonomy): Eukaryota > Viridiplantae > Streptophyta > Magnoliopsida > Ericales > Theaceae > Camellia > Camellia lanceoleosa. The sequence goes on from CM045766.1 coordinate 185,892,348, forward strand.
CATTTAAAAACCTTTATTACTTGTACCATTCACTGAGTTTCCAAGCTCACCCTCTCTTTATATATATGTAGGTAACAAGCAAGAAGTTAAACCGCCGAGATGTGTGTTTTGTGCCCGATGTTTTGTATGCATGTTAGGTCGGCATTGAGGATGTCGGCAACCATGAAGATCATGTTCTTGACTTGTATTTTATGCATTTTATTTATGTATTTTATTTATGTCGGCTTGAGAAGCCTTTTGTTAAGATGTAATACGTATTTTGTTTTGTTGTGTGCAAGTTGTAAGACTTTAATTAAGATGTATGTCATTTCATTGGATCTACGCACAGCTCTTATGGACTATTTAGATTTAAAATATTACTTCCGCACGTGTAAGCCCCATATATTATACTCTGATTGTGTGTGATCATTGTAAGTTGGCCTTCGATAATCTCGAATTACTGGCCATCACGGCACCATTCTACTAGGGGCGGTTTGGGGTCGTGACATCAGATGTTCTAGAGATGGAGATATTTGGGTGTGGGTTGTGATATATATTCAAACAGATATGTGGTGTTACCTTAGGACTAATAATAAAAAGTTAAGGTCTGAACTAAAATACTTTTAAACCCTGAAAATTATTATGTGTGTATACGAAGTAATAATGTGTATTAAGAGAATTAGTGGTGCGTAAGTAAAATTACCCTTTCAATTAATCAAGTGTGTGCCAACCGGCGCAAAACATTTAACCTCATTATAAATGTTACATATAATTCACTCATTACCTTATTTTCACATTTTTAGATATAAGTGGGTGAGTCTCATATGCATTTATTAATATATATCTCACGACCTTGTGTTTAAGAGTCATAAAAATGGAATAATAAAAATGCATTATGTATATCATTAATCCATTAATAACTGGGATAATAATAAATCAGTAACATTTTTACAAAATAATTACATATTCATGATAAATTTTATAAATTTTAATGATTAAAGTAATATATTTTTTTTAAAATATCAAATCTATATATATATATATAGAAAAGTCATAAATTTTTTCATGAATCTATAATTATTTTAAAAAATAATCGCTTACTTGTCTATATAAGCAACAGGCTCAGGCTACGTGGGCTGGGATAACCAAAATGAGGCATCAATAAAATGTTTATATCGTATTTATATTTTGAGTAAATTACATTGACATTTTTTTAAGTTAGAAAAAATATAAGTAATTTTATAATTTTGATATAATCATATTGATATCTCGTTTAGTAAGGTTAAATGTACTAAAACTAATACATATAGTATGAAAATGCTAGGAGAAACCTGGAATAATAAATATTTTAGTGTAAAATAAATGATCATATCCTTTTTTTTTTTATTCATTTGACTAATAAATTATTGATGATTTATTTATTTATTTATTTATTTATTTTTTCATTCATGTGACTAACAAACTATTGATGAAAAGAGAAATAAGTGTTATGTAAATTAAAATATTAAAGAAACATATTTTGAGAATTTGTGTTAAATAATTTGATGTAACTTCTAATTATAATTTATTAAGCAAAAATATTTTAAATAAGCTAAAAAAAATAATCAACTAAAATTTGAAAAATGGTACTAATTTTTATTTTATAATTATTAACTTTTAACATATAAAAAAATTATACCAAGTCCATCATTATCTCAATTCCCACAACCACATTGGGTTAAGCACTACACACATTTTTGTGCGTCTCCATTTCCAGTTCTTTTTCTCAATCCGACAAAAAAAACTTTTATATATAAATATATATATATATATATATGTTTACAAATATAACATCTAAACATAACATGTAAATAAATAAAGTATCATTAAGCTAGTAGTATTCGGGGAGATTCTATTTACATCCAAAACATTAATTAGTATGCCTAATTTCTCATATTCTCTTTAAATTATTTAAATATATAATTTACTTTCAATACACTCTACATTTTTTCACAAATTATTCTTGAATAATGTAATGTTTAATTTTATGGTACATCCAAATAATAACCTTAATATCAAATCAATTCAAAAAAACTCTTCATTTTCTCTTCTCAGCCACAATATCTTCATCTCAGTCATTCTCAGGCATGTCTCAACCACATATCATCTTCTCAATTTTTTCATTGCGAATTACTGCAGAAGAAGCACATTGGGTTCAAGTTGAGAAGGAAAATATGATGAATTTTCGTTATGACTTTCAGATCCAAACAAGATTGTTTTGTTCGGACTTGCAGTGCCGAACAAAGTGAATTTATTTAGATCTAAAAGTCCGAAAATATTGACGTAAAATAGGTTGAATATTCATTTTTACGTAAAAAAACACAAAAATCAAGAATTGAACTGTGATATTTAAGTGAATACTTGTCTCCTCTTTCATTTTTTCTTTAGAAAACAGCTTTAATTATTATTCTCATCTATTGTTTGATTTTGTTAAATTTTTTTTTGTATTTGCAAAGAACAACACAATAAGAAATTGATGATAATGGTGAGTTTTGATAAGGTGGATTGGAGTTTTGGAGTGAGCAAGAAAAAGAAAAGAAAATAATTGAAACTTGAGGAAGAAAATGAAGAGACATAAATATGAACAATACATATAAGTGATTAGGGTGTACCATGAAAAAAATATATATTTTATTTTAGATTAATATGTATTATCCTTATTAATAAATTTATATTAAAATATAATAGGAACTAAAAATTTTAATTTTTAATTGGACATACTAAGTTACTGTTGGGGTGCAAATAGAATCATCCTATTCTGGGTCGAGCAACTTAAGCCCCAATAGGCCATAAATTGGGCTGCCTAGCCCTCTGGTTTATTGGGTCATGGGAATGGGCTGACTGGGTAAGAAAAAGGGTTGGGTAAATAGATGCACATGCATTTGTAAAATCTATGGTTGTTGTGGTACCGTTTGGTAAAATTCATAGTTTTTTATTTATTGGAAAATATAATAAATATTTATATTTATTTTTGATAAAAATAAAAACAAAAACATTTAAACAAAAATATTTTTAAAGACTTTGTTTTGAAAATAAGTAAAACAGGTGATGAGCAACAAAAGATTAATGACAACTGAAGGTAGAGACGGTGTGCGGAGATAATTGATGGCCGAAAGAGTAGCTGATTAATTAAGCCAAAATAAAATGATCAATTAAGATAGTGAGATTAGCATGATAGCATGCCTTGGTGGTACTAGAGACTACTAGTGTCATACAAGTCCGGTAGCAAACTAGCTACCAATGCTCAACTTTGATCATTTAACTAGGGGAAATTCTTAGTATGCACGTTCTCTTATATATGATGAAAAGAAAGTTTTGAAGTTTTACAGTAGTGAATGTTATGAATTTTTATCGTGTTAATTATAAATTAATGTGGTGTAATTATGAAAGAGAATTAGTTATGATTTTTTATAATTCTTTTGTAATTTTTTGCAGTGAACAAATTTATGTGTGAAAATTATGTCATTTTGTGATTAATATTATGAATTTTTGTAGTGTAATTACGAAAAGAGACATCATATATATCATCTTAAAGATGTTTATTGTAGCCTTTCCCTTTGTAACGGCCAATTAAAAAAGAATATATAACTTACAAAGCATATTGTGTACATTTATATAAAGGCATTTATCTTCACTGTTGCGATGGATACATCAATATTAATGTATTTTATTTTTGGGTGCGAATATTTGACAAAATGAGGCATCTTCTGTTCTCTCAGTTTCTTGGAAGAGTGGCTCTGATGAATTAAGTTAAAATCTCACAATCAAAGATACATGTAATATGGTCAAACCCAAACCAATGGACAAGCTTCCATCGAATATTTGATGATTATATGCAGTGGCATTGCTTTCATTTCCTTTGTCATCTTTTATATTTGAGAGATATGATTCCCCCATCATATCTCTTTTCTTTTCTTTTTTTATTTCCTTTTTTTAATAAATAAATAAATAAATAAATAAATAACTAGCATGCTGGGGCAGTTGGTTGGAAATTAATATTGAAATTGGATTATTTAACATTTGGACCTTAATTTTACTCTTCAGTCCTCCTCCTGGACCATCAGATTTGGTGTTAATATCTTCAGTCCTCTTCAACAATAATTGTTATGTTTCGGTCAACATTAGATTGTATCAGTTGATATATATGTGTAAGTCTAAAATTCAGATGCGTATTAATAGCCGATATATAAAATCTTGATGCATATAGGATAGGTTGCTTGAGCGCACTGTGTTCGTCACCATGCTGCACACACTGACACTGTGGATGGCTATCTTCCAACTTCCAAAGTTGATACACTTTTTGATTCCACAGTTTGTTCCAACCCTTCCTTACTGGTCTGTCCAAAATAATTGCTAACAAAAAAAATACATTAGCCAATTGTCACTGACAGGAATTTGGTTATCATGTTCACAAATCTATATATTTTCAAGAATTGATCACACCATCACCGTGTTGTCACTGAGTGAAACTGATCACTATTTTTTGTTATATAGTACACAAATAGTTTGATTAATTAACCAAACATCAACACCACACTTTGTACGATCATTACATAATTAACTACATAAATTTTGGCATAAATAGTTATAGATTGGAAAATCAGGAGAAAAAACTGTTTATGTATCATCACATTATTCTCATAGTTTTTTTTTTTGGAAGGGGAGAGGGGGGAGGCTTTTCCCAAAATAAGCCTTTTTTACATTGTATTTCCCAAATTAGGCCAACTTCTGACGAAATTCTCAAACTAAGCTAAAACTCCATTTCAATTTGCGCTTTTACTGTTTGGAGGCCAAAATTTGATGAATAGTGAAATCGCTATTTGAAATAGCGATTTTAATTAAAAAAACGCTGTTTCAAATCGCGCTTTTAAAATAAAATTTTTTTTCTAAAGAAAACGTTATTCACAATAGCGCTTTTACTGTGCATATAATTTTTTTTTAATTTTTTTTATTTTTAGAAAACGCCATTTCAAATGGCGTTTGTACTGTTCACTCCACGACCCACACTGGCGCACACACACCCACACACACCCACACCAATCAAACATTGAAATAATATAATTTATATATATAATAATAATTTATAATAATTAATTATATAATTTTTATAATTTTCGTAAATATAAATCATTTTTAGGTTATGGATTGTTTGATTTATAATACGTATGTAAGGGTAAAAAATTTTATAATCAAAATTTTTGTGGTAATTTTTATAATCAAAAATAATTTATAAATTATCAAAAATAATTTATAATACGTATGTATTATAAAATTTTTTATAATAATTTACAATACGTATGTATTATTTAAATCTTTACATTTTTTATTTAAAATTTTTTACAGTAAACCCATCTTCACATTTTATAATACGTATGTATTATTCAAAAATAATTTATAAAAATCAATTATAATAATCAATTATATAATTTCTATAATTTTTATAAATATAAATCATTTTTAGGTTATGAATGATTTGATTTATAATACGTATGTATTATAAAAATTGCAAAAATACATACAAACCCACAACACTCAAGCATTGAAATAATATAATTTTAATTCTCTATCCCAAAGAATACTTTCTAAGTGGACTTCAATTGATAATTTCTTCTGCTCAGGGAAATAATATAATTTATATATATAATAATAATTTATAATAATTAATTATATAATTTTCATAAATATAAATCATTTTTAGATTATGGATGGTTTGATTTATAATACGTATGTAAGGATAAAATTTTTTATAAATTATTTTTGATTATAAAATTTTTTACCCTTATATACGTATTATAAATCAAACCATCCATAACCTAAAAATGATTTATATTTATGAAAATTATATAATTGATTATTATAAATTATTATTATATATAAAAAAATTTATAATCAATTTTTGCAATTTTTATAATCGATTTTTACATACGTATGGCAATAATTTATATAAATTATTTAAACCATACATATGTAAAGGTAAAAAATTTTAGATTATAGATGGTTTGATTTATCATTTAAGTCATTTATCAAAAAATTTACCCTTAAACCATACGTATGTAAATGTGAAGATAGGTTTACTGTAAATGTGAAGATACAAATTAAATTATTTACATACGTATTAATTATAAATTTTTATAAATTATTTTTGAATAATACATACGTATTATAAAATGTAAAGATGGGTTTATTGCAGTCGACATTGCTTGCGCACCCCTCCACTTGATCTGATTTGACTGTATTATTATTCAACACAAGCTCTTGTCTTCTATTCACCTCCAAAATATCTCTGATGTGGGTGATGATCATATAATATTGCTTAAACAGATGCGGCATCACTATCCAAACTAATAAGAAACCAACATGAAGATGGTTATTTTTTATATACTTTTTACGTGACTAAAATTTGTAAAAATTTAATAATTTTAACTTCCCAAATCAGGCATTTAATGGTTTATCGGCCAAAAACGTTACTATCACTATGTCTATACATATTATATATTAAAGATATAGTAAGTGTGACCCTCCTGTACTCATGGTCTTAGGCGAGCACTTAAACGGCCTACTCCTCAAGCCAACACTGACTGTGTCTTTTATTATGATTTTACTAACCTCCGAAACATGTTCAATGTGAGGTGATGTAATATTGCTTAAAAAATGCTGCATCGCTGTACAAACTAATTTGAAGAAGATGGTTATTTTAGTATACTTCTACATGAATAAACAAATTTGCTTATAATTTTAACTTGCCATCCAAATCAGACATTTAATGGTTACCTATAACGTAACTATCATGATATGGGGTATTAGCTACCAATGCCATCATGCGTCCCCGTAAAATCGTAATGAGCGTTGCCTAGATACTGAAATAAGATTTAAAGAATGAGAAAATGATGAATTAAATTTTAGTAAAGATGAATGCCTCAAGTTATTCTTATTATTTGACTACTGTAGCAGAGTGTTTCTCATGATATAGGGTGATGCATATTTCTGTCCAATTAGTCAAACAAATGCTGTGCATCATTTCCATCATCAAGCTCATCAATAAACAAGTCAATTAATGATTTGAGGTTGAAATGTGCATTGTAGATGTGCAACAAAGTATGAAGGCTTTGGCTTCACCTATTTATTTGACACAAAAAAGCGGCCATTCTTACAATGTGCACACTTTACGTGCATATCATAGATTTTCCCTTTTGTTTATAAAGAGGTGTGGCTAGCTTCGATACCAGGGTGGAGAACTTTGTATTTTGAGTCTTGCACCTCAGACTGGTGGAAAGGTAGTAAACAAACCTTTGATATGTAGAGTTTTAATGAGTGAATAAATTTAAATGTTTCACTGCAAAACACCACATTATTATGACTATATGAAAATTCAACTTCTTTATACTATCCATTTTTTTTAACTAAAACTCACACTGCTAGGTGAGTTGTAATGTTTATGGGACTTTTGATACTAGTTTATATTTGACTTGATCCTTTATTTTATTGCAGTTAACTAATATTTACCAACTCTAGTTTTTGTGACTGAGGGTTTAACTTACGTATGCAAATTGCAAGAATTGAGCTATAACACCATGTTAAATTATCACCATTCCCAAAAGCTTAAGTTGTAAGGACTAAAGCTAAACACTTGATATTAAGCCTATCCATCGAATCGCCACCACTTCCCTTGTGTTGTACGTTACTCGAGTATCCAAAGTGGCTATAAAGTTGGATTGTTTTCTTTTTTAATTACTCAGGTTTGTTTGGGAATGATATGAATCTTTTGAATTTCCATGATCTTCTATAATTGTTTATCCCTATCATGATGGTCCTATGTAGCTCATCTCCATCCAATCCAATCCAGTCAAATCCAATGTATTTCCTCTTTTGTTTCTTGCATCTGCTTGTTTCATTCATTGAAAGTTTTTTTGTGTGGCTTTTAATGACAAAGCTAGCTACTACCTTTGTGGGATATCTCAGCGGTGTGAGGAATAAATTTGAAGCAAGACTCTAATTTCAAGTTAAGTTTCTTGCTCCATTCATCTTCTATTTGGTTCAGATTATTTGAATTTGAAGAAAAATAACTATACTAAAATCAAGGAGTAATTTCGCTTGTTGATGCCTTTTTTCATTTCAATGAACTCAAGAAGCATTCTTGGTCAAGTACTCATTCATATTCGATATCATTAGAATTCGCTTTCTTCTTTCTTGGTAATCTTTCAAAGCTCAGCTTTTTTAAGGCTATGTTTGAATCATGAATTTGAGTGGGTTTTGTGGAGGAAATGAAAAATGAATTAAATATAATAAGCTAACAAAATTTCTATCCCCCAAACTTTTCTTTCTTTTTCCTTTCTTTTCGCAAATCCCTGCCCGAATCCATGATCCAAACATAGCTAAAAAGTAGGTTGTTGATTCAGATAGCCACTTTTCTTTCATAGTTGTGATTCAAGATATCCACCCCGAATCCTTGATTCAAACATAGCTTAAAAGTAGGTTGTTGATTCAGATAGCCACTTTTCTTCCACACTTGTGATTCAAGATATCCAAGGTAGTGACAACTACCAGTTGGAGAACAAGTACACAAGTCGTCAACAACATGACCAAGGAGAGTGGCTTCAATGAAAATACAAATACAGTAAAGACCTCAGCATCGGCACAACATTCACCACCAGGGATGGAGAGAGAGAGAACCACGAAAAATTCTGGTGGTAGTATACAAGATTCAGACAAGATCCAAAAGAAAAAGGAAGTCACCAATATTGTTCCATTATACAAGTTGTTCTCCTTTGCGGACTTCACTGACTATGTATTAATGCTTGTGGGAACAATGGCTGCTATTGGAAATGGCATCTGCATGCCTCTTACGTCTGTGCTATTGGGAGAGTTAATTGATTCCTTCGGACAAACTGTGAACACCAAACAAGTGGTCCATCAAGTTTCCAAGGTATCACGTAGCTTAAAACAAAATCGTTGCTAATTTTTTGGAACTCTAGTCAATCAAGTTTATGTGTTTGGCTTGCTGCTAACATATAAACCTATCTTTAGGTATCTCTCAAGTATGTTTACTTGGCCCTGGGGTCGGGTTTTTCATCATTTTTCCGTAAGTGCTTTGGATTTTGTGCCAACATCTAATCTAGTATATCATAATTACATAGTGTATATAGTTGTTTAAACCAAACCAAGAGAAACTGAGAAACTTTATTTGTTATGGAAAGAGGTGGCATGCTGGATGGTCACAGGGGAAAGACAATCTGCGCGTATTAGAAGTTTATACTTGAGAACTATATTGAGACAAGAAATTGGATATTTTGACAAGGAAACTACCACTGGAGAAATCATTAGTAGGATGTCAGGGGATACCTTTCTCATTCAGGATGCCATGGGTGAAAAGGTTTGCTTATGACGCTGAAGACCAAAATTATCAACATTAATCTATTATTACAAAAATCGAAATTATACTCTTCTCCTCTCCTTACATGTATTTGGTACAGGTTGGAAAGTTCATACAGCTGGTAGCTTCATTCTTGGGAGGCTTTGTACTAGCCTTGATCAAGGGATGGCTTCTCACCCTTGTCTTGCTATCTTCAGTTCCACCTATTATCATCTCTACTGGCATCATGATGATTATTAGAGCAAAGATGACATCCCGTGGACAAATAGCATATTCTTTAGCAGGAACTGTGGCTGAACAGACAATTGGCTCAATTAGAACTGTATGTAGAGTTGCTTGAGAAAAATCTAGTATCTTGCCCCCCCCCCCTTTTCTCTCTCTCTCTCTCTCTCTCATTATGGAATGGATAAACTTCCCCATTCAGGTTGCATCATTTACAGGGGAGAGGCAAGCTATAAATAAATACAAGAAGTCTCTTCTTAAAGCTTACAAATCTGGTGTACAAGCGGGTTTGGCTCTTGGTTTGGGTTCTGGTGTATTTTTGTTTCTTTTGTGCAGCAGTTATGCTTTGGCAGTTTGGTATGGTGCTAAAATGATAATAGACAAGGGTTATACAGGAGGACGAGTGATGATTGTTATTTCTGCCGTGTTGACTGGTTCTTTGTGAGTTGCATTTTGCGCCCCCCCTCCACCCCCACCTTTTCTTTTACTCTCTTTTTTCCTTCACTCTTTTTTTTTTCCCTGTCACTCACCAATATGATCTGTTGTGCTTGAAAAATTGATGTTTTGTTATGTATTTATGCATCCATTGCAATACTTGCATACCATTTCGATTTTTGCAGTTCTGTCGGGCAAGTATCACCCTGCCTCAGTGCATTTGCCTCTGGACAAGCTGCAGCTTTCAAAATGATTGAGACCATTAATAAGAAGTCAGAGATAGATCCTTACGACACCAATGGACATAAATTGGATGATATCTGTGGGGACATTGAGTTAAGGGATGTCTATTTTAGTTATCCTGCAAGACAAAATGAGCTTATTTTCAGTGGATTCTCTCTCTCAATACCAAGGGGAACAACTGTTGCTTTGGTTGGACAAAGTGGAAGTGGAAAGTCAACAGTTATCAACTTGATTGAAAGGTTTTATGATCCTCAAGCTGGTGAAGTTCTTATCGATGGTATCAATGTTAAGGAGTTTCAGCTTAGATGGATTAGAGGAAAAATTGGTCTTGTTAGCCAGGAACCTGTGTTGTTCACTTCAAGCATTAGAGATAATATAGCATACGGAAAGGATGGAGCCACCATTGAAGAAATTAAAGTTGCTACTGAGCTTGCCAATGCTGCTAAGTTCATTGATAAACTACCCCAGGTCTATAAACAATAATTCAATCTAGAACATTGAATTGTAAATCCATGTTCCATGAGAAAGGACTTAAATTAAAAATTGGCTCCCCTAAACAAGAAATTTTTCACCTTTTTGGTTATTTGAAAAATAAAATAAAATAAAACATCTCTTTCACCTTTCTGGCTTTCTGTTTAATGTATTCAGGGACTAGACACAATGGTTGGTGAGCATGGAATTCAAATGTCTGGAGGTCAGAAGCAGAGAATTGCTATAGCAAGAGCTATTTTGAAAGACCCCAGGATTCTACTTCTTGATGAAGCTACGAGTGCTCTTGATGCCGAATCTGAAAAGATTGTGCAAGAGGCATTGGAAAGGGTCATGGTCAACCGAACAACCATCATTGTAGCCCATCGCTTAGGAACAGTGAAGAATGCAGACATGATTGCTGTAATTCATCAAGGAAAAATTGTTGAAAAAGGTTTTTTTTTTTTTTTTTTTCTTCCTGCTATTGTCTTAATAGTTGTAGCACTCCAAGTGCTTGGCCTTACATTTGCTAATGGAAATCCCTTTTAACTCATCAGGTTCGCACTCTGAGTTAGTACAGGATCCAGAAGGAGCATTTTGCCAGCTTTTACGCTTACACGAACTTAGCAAAGACTCAGAACAAAAAAATGCAGGTGATCGGGATGATGGACCAGAAATCATTGTGGATTCTGGAAGACATTCAAGTCAGCAAGTGTCCTTAAGATCCTTAAGTCAAGGTTCATCTGGAATTGGCAACAGTAGCCGCCACTCATTCTCCATTTCATTTGGTGTACCCACTGCAATCAACTTCCTCGAGACAACAACTGCAGAACCCACAACTCCTGCTTCAGCAACATTGCAGGCAGTGGTCCCACAAGTCCCACTTCGCCGATTGGCCTATCTGAGCAAGCCAGAAATCCCAATGTTGATTATAGGTTCAGCTGCTGCAGTGATCCATGGTTTAATAATGCCAATTTTTGGACTACTTCTTGCCAGCATAATCAAAATCTTTTACGAGCCACCTCATGAGCTTCGAAAGGATTCAAAATTCTGGGCATCAATGTTTCTTGTACTTGGTGTGGCAGCTTTATTGGCAACACCGGTAAGAACATACTTTTTTTCTATGGCAGGATGTAGGTTAATAAAACGTATTCGATTAATGTGCTTTGAGAAAATGGTTCACATGGAGACAAACTGGTTTGACGAAGCAGAGCACTCAAGTGGTGCAATCAGTGCGAGGCTTTCTGGGGATGCTACCCTTGTGAGAAATTTGGTTGGAGACTCACTTGCTTTGATTGTTCAGAATGCTGCAACAGCAATTGCTGGCTTGGTTATTGCTTTCCAAGCAAACTGGCTACTGGCTCCTATTATTCTAGTCATGGTGCCTCTAGTAGGACTTAATGGATACATTCAGGCGAAGTTCATGAGTGGATTCAATGCTGATGCAAAGGTTAGCTCCAAATTCTCGACAATGTAATATTATTATCTACATGTTAAATCCAATTAGACCAACTTGACTAACGACCAAAAATGTAAATGCACTCCCAGAAATCATATGAGGATGCAAGTCAGGTTGCTGGTGATGCAGTTGGGAGTATTAGAACAATTGCTTCTTTCTCTGCTGAAGAGAAGGTGATGCAGCTATACCAAATGAAATGTGAAGGCCCAACGAAAGCAGGAATAAGACAAGGTTTAGTTTGCGGGGTAGGTCTTGGGTTCGCCATGTTCTCACTGTTTTTAGTCTATGCAGCCAGTTTTTATGCTGGAGCTCGACTTGTTGAGGCTGGCAAGATGGACTTTGCTGCAGTTTTTCGAGTAAAGCCTTTTACAATCTCTTGTATCAAGTCAGTTACACATATTATTGTTCCAGATTTGCAACATTGAGTATTTTGTGATACTTGAATAGACAAATTGGTTTTATGGTTCTTGGCTTCTCTTTTAATTGTTAATCTTGGATTCTTCATCTTGGTTTGCAGGTTTTCCTTGGTCTCACTATGACAACCGTGAGTATATCGCAATCCGCAGCCCTTGCTCCGGATTTAAGTAGAGCTAAGAGTGCTGCTGCTTCTATCCTTGCTATTCTAGATCAGAAATCAAAAATAGACTCAAGTGATGACTCCGGAACAACATTAGAAAATGTATGGGGAGACATTGAGTTTCAGCATATTAGTTTCAAGTATGCCACTAGACCTAATATTCAAATTTTTAGGGATCTTTGCTTGACCATTTCCTCTAGCAAGGTAACTTGTCATAATTGATTTTCATATCCAGTATGTACCTCTCTTAAGTTCCAAATGTTGATATGTTTTCAAATTTGATTATCAAAATTGACAATGCAAATTTCATTTTATCAGACTGTTGCCCTGGTTGGAGAAAGTGGATGCGGGAAGTCAACAATAATATCTTTGTTGCAAAGATTTTATGATCCTAATTCGGGTCAGATTACCCTAGATGGAGTTGAGATCAAAAGGCTTAAGTTAAAATGGTTAAGACAACAGATGGGGCTGGTTAGCCAGGAACCTGTCTTATTCAATGAAACCATAAGAGCCAACATTTCGTATGGAAAGGCAAGCAGTGCAACAGAGGCAGAAATTATAGCTGCAGCAGAATTGGCAAATGCTCACAAGTTCATTAGTGGTTTACAACAGGTTAAATCCCTACGTACCTACAATCCTAACTACTAGTTGAACTTCTAGAGATCGCAAACTTAACTTGAAATTGTAAATCCGCACGATGTTATCTGTTTAAACCTATCCATATCCATATCCATATCCATAAACGAGTTTAAATGGGTTAATCTTGTGTACCCATTTAAAATTGAGTTTCAATGAGTTGAAATGGGTACCCATTGTGTTCAGGAAAAAAAGAAGCAAGGAAGCCACCACCAACACCACTAGCAGCACTACCACCCCACCACTACCTCCACCACTAAGGAGCAGCACCACACCACTACATCTTCCTTTATGAGCACTACCTCCTCCTCCACCACCACCACGCCACTACCCCACCTCCTCCATCTCCACCACTACCACCACCTCCACCCAACCACCATCAGCACCTCCTCATAAAGTAAACATGTTGATTTGTCTAACGCCTACCCAATTCAACCCAACCTACTTAAATCCATTTATTAAATGGGCAAATTTGGGCTGGATTCTATTAATGCATAACCTGTATTGACTTGCTTGTTTTCTACCTAAACTTAGTTGACATGTGAGTCAACTGAATAATTTGATCTCCAAGATTTTGAATTGCAGGGGTATGACACGGTCGTTGGAGAGCGAGGGATCCAGTTGTCTGGCGGGCAAAAGCAACGAGTAGCGATTGCCCGTGCTATAGTGAAATCTCCAAGGATATTACTACTAGATGAGGCTACCAGTGCTCTTGATGCTGAATCTGAGAAGGTGGTTCAGGATGCATTAGATAGAGTTATGGTGGACAGAACCACAGTGGTGGTGGCTCATAGGCTATCCACAATTATAGATGCAGATTTAATAGCTGTGATTAAGAATGGAGTCATTGCAGAGAAAGGAAAGCATGATACTTTGATGAATATCAATGATGGAATTTATGCCTCTTTGGTAGCCCTACACACAAGTGCTTCATCATAGAGAGCTACTTTTGTATTATTCTGTCCATGTTTTTAAGAAAGAAGTATCCCATTAGTATAAGATGGGCTTAATGACTAAGATCATTCCTATTTTCACTATTTTGTGCATTTTTCTTTTTAAGTATCATGTGATTGTAATGTGTGAGTTTTCTTTCAAAACACATGGAAGAAAAGGTTTTTGTATAGTTAGTCTTGAACTTGAAGAACACAGTTCACTGTAAGTTGTTACAACTTAAATTGCTAGCATTCTAGGCTAATTTTCATGTACTATTTAAGAACAAACAATTTTTGGAAACAAACAAGTTTTTGTTTATAGTTTAACAAAAAAAAAAATAAAAATAAAAACAAAAAACAGAAAATAGAAGTGTTACCAAATAAATTTTGGGTTAATTTTACTTCTATCCCTTAAACTATCATAACTTTTCAATTTCATTATTAAACTACCAATTTCATTTATTTTACTACTTAAGAGTTTCTAAATTAAGCTAATGTGGTCTAGTTGGAGAGGGTTGTCCAAATCAGTAACCTTTAAGACCTAATTTGATGGGCAAGAAATATAATTTCAAAATTTGAATGATTTAAGCCATAAATCCAAACATTCATTTTTCTTTCTCCTTAGTTTGAAATGAGAGATAATGGGTGTTTTGTTGTAGAGTATAAGTTGTTCAATGGGTTGGGCTGGTCTCCAAACCATTGTGGACTAGACCAGTTCAATTTGGGCAGTGGACTCACCACGGCCTTAATGTGATGATTTGATTCGCTTGATCTGTTAAATTTTTTTGCTTTGGTGTGTAGATTAATATGATTTTTTTATGCATGGATGATCTATACATTGAAGCCGATTTTTTTTTTTGCTTTGTTGTGTAGATTAATATAATTTTTTTTTGGGGTGCGTGGATGATCTATACATTGAAGCGAAAAAATTAACAGATCAAATCATCAAAAGTGGGACTGTAGTATAGCTGCCAGCCTGAACTGGACAGAATACTTGTTTAATATATAGTGTGAGTAATATGACATGTATTTGGTTGTAGAATTCAGATTCTCCAAATTGTAAAAATGCCTTGTATTCTTCTGGGAATTGCAATAGCCATTATAATGATGACCTGTGAATAGTTCCCGCATTGTGATTGATGCATCGATATTATATTACGATGTACCGTAGTTATATTCATGTATTTTTATTTATTTTGCTAGAGTATTTGACAAACTCAAGCATTGTCTATTCTCTTATTCTATTGCAGTTGGCATAACTGAATTACCAAGTCAAAATCACAACCGAAAATGATACTGGCAAACATGCAAACCAATAGGGAAGCTTCCATCATTGAGTATGCATTGACCTGAAGCTTTTAGCCTTTGTCTGCTAGTGTTTGATATTGATAAGATTCCAATAATCTTTGTCTCTCTGGCTCTCTGGCTCTCTCTTTTAGTACTAAAAAGTAGCATACTAGTGATTATGGGGTAGTTGTTATTAATATTTAATTTCTGCGCATTCATTTTGGACCTTAATTTTACTCTTATTCGTGGACTACTAGATTTCTAATGTCCTGTCCCATATCTAAGTATTATCATTTCCATAAGCCATAAGGTACTGACCATTGTGTATGCATGCTTGTTGGTGTAGGAGGCGTGTTAAAATAACAGTATCAGATATGTGTTGGTGTAGGAGGCGCCTTTAAATAACAGTATCAGATATGGGGTGATGCTATGGTACATTTAGATGTACCATACATCAGTACAAGGTTATGTGATTTTATATTATAACCAATATCATATAGATCATAACCGTTATCATATTAACTCATAACTTTGTTATATTTAGTCATTCATACATACCATATTATCTCATAATTACCTCATAACTAAATTATTTTAACAATTTAATTTTGAATTGGCAACTGGTGTAACCAGTTACCAAAAAGAGGGCAAAGGAAATCAGTCAAGGGGTCAGTCGAGGGGTCCCAAGTCAGTTGGCCTCCCTTTCTTGCTCTTGCTCTTCTCTTCTCCCTCTTCTCTTCCGCCATAGCTGAAGCTTCAGCCATTGCCGAAGACCACCAGCCCCGTCGGAGTCGGGGCCACCGTTCTCTCAGTGTTGACATCTTCTTCACAATCTCTCTCTCTCAACGTCAAGAACTAGTTGCTTCCATTCTAATCGAATCTTTCCAAGAGATCTTTTCTATAGCTCAGATTTGTTTCTAACTCTAAACTTCATTTACATTAGGGCTTTTGAATTGAAAACCCTAACCCTTATTGAATATCTGATATTAAGTTTGGTTCTCAATCAAAATTAACATTTGTAGCCTATAGCTGTGCCACTTTGATTTCAAAACTCTAATGGTGAAGAATGAATATCTGATAATAAGTTTTATTTTCTCAGTTTTTTCCTTTGAAAAAGTTAAAAAATTTTAATCCAATTATTGGCTCTTTCTCTATCTCTTTGATTCCATCTATAATCAACAATGTCATTGATCACATTCCCAAATCATCCTTTGTTTCTTTTGTTTCTGTATGTTTCTCTGTTTTCGGGGAATTTATTAGCTCTCTGTTTGTTTTTTTGTTTTTCTTTTTACATTTTAATTTTTTTAAAAACCAATAAATTTTTAAGCTACAAAATTTATTTGTTATCTGTAAATTGGGTGTGACACTTATGTCTCTCTTGATTATTATTAAGAGAGAGAGAAATAGAGAGAGAGAGAGAGAGAGAGAGAGAGAGTGCAACACGGCAGAGACTTTTTGGGTTTAGTCGGTTTTGAGAGAATCAAATCAATTAGGTCTAGAGACAGAAAATAAAGGTTGACCAATCTTATAGAAAATACAGATTAACAATTTCTTTAATGACAGGTCCCACAGTCTAATTGTATATGATGGCTAAGATTATTTTCTATGATTAGTTAGTTCTGTGTCCTTGGAGAGCGTGCTTGTGAATGGTTATCAATACATTTGTGTGAGTGTGTTTATACACTTTTACATATCAAATGGGGTGAATGAAAGTTGGGTATCATGATGTTTACTAAGAGTTTGACAGTTAAAGGTCTCTTTCATCACATTTATAGAATTAGTTTCATAGTGATGTACGTGTGTCCTAATCTTCATGGTTAAAGATTAATTTACTTGGTTTATTGGTATATTTTAAGGTTTGTGTTATAACATTTTCCATTGGTTTTTGTTCACTATTTGATGAGAGATTAATCTATAAAGATGATCCAAAAGAAAGGCTTTCGCAGATTCCATAACGTATAAGAGATTTACCAAAAAAACATCATGAGACCCAAAACCAATCATTTATTTTGAGTAACAGATGCAGATTAAATTTTTGGTGCAAATGCTAATATTCGTTTGGTTTATCCGTTTCTTTGTACTACAAACTGAGTATTTGCTATTGAAGCTTGCAATTGATGTAATGCTACAAGTCACTCTGTTATTTGTATGACTCTTAATATAGGTGCTGTTTATTTTGGAATGAGTAATATTTACATTGTTACCTATTAAGTTTTCGGTTAACTAGTGATGTAGCTACCCATACTAAATCTAGTATTTTACACTCTACAGTCACTGACATAGCCTGTGAACACAGTTAATGCTTACTTTTTTGATCTATTTACCTTCTATGTATTCTTTCTCAGATAGTTCACATTGCGACACCAAGTATATTATTTAGCAATATTTTTTTGTGTTAAAGTTGTTTGCAACTGTAATTTTATTGATCTCCTAAAATTTAAGTGTAGCGGCCAGGGTCACAAGATTCTATAATCCATATAAAATTGAATTGCTAGAATCAATAGATCATGACTAGTCAGGTCATCTTTGGTCTTTTTGCCTCTGCATTACGTGGATGTTATGACTT
This sequence comes from Camellia lanceoleosa, assembly GCA_025200525.1. Classification (NCBI taxonomy): domain Eukaryota; kingdom Viridiplantae; phylum Streptophyta; class Magnoliopsida; order Ericales; family Theaceae; genus Camellia; species Camellia lanceoleosa. The sequence continues at coordinate 185,910,561 of CM045766.1, forward strand.
CGCATAGTTGTGTATCTCAATGGTTCTGCTAAGTGCTCAATTTAAGCTATTTGGATTGATTAATATTTGACATATGCAATTTTGATTTGCTCGTTACTGTCAAATTATTATATTTTTGCGATTTGCCTTGTTTTGAAGAGGTTTTGGTGTTCCATTGACTGTTGTTGAAGTGGAGCTGGGCTACATGTTGGTCATCCTCTTGGATATACTGCCACAGATATTCTTGCTAGAACTCATGCAGGGTTTTAATGTTTTGCACCGATGGGATGGGATGCGTTTGGATTAGGATTTATTGATACATATCATCATTTTCAACAAAATAAAGAAAATAAAATAAAAAATCTATACAAATAAAACCAACACTAATTTAAACTGAATAATGTGTAAAAGAAAAATAATATTTGGTTTGGAATTTTCAAAAACAGTTTTTGAGTTTTTAATTTGTATATTGAGACCTTTGATTGTTACTTGTTGCTTGTTTATTTGCCTAATTTTGGAGAAACTCAGTTGTCTTCAATCTTCTTCCAAACTAACCAGCCCAAGAACTACACTCTGGGGGGAATAAACTTCACCTATACCAATTTACTGGTTAAGAGTGGTGGCCCAGAACTTGCTTGGATGAATTTATATGTTGATGCCACCGTGAACACACCTGTGCTTGAGGCTGCCCAGAACAGATTATCAACCTGATTTGGCCTAGATACGGGAGCTGATGCTAACAAAGTTTTGATCCTTAAAACCTCCACCTTTTCCCAATCATGAAGCTGCCTTCTAAACTGAAACTCCCAATCACCTGCACTTTATTTAATCACTGACATTGAGTTCAAGGACACCCCTTTATCCACAACCAATCTATATAGAATAGGAAACTCTTCTTTTAGGCTCCTGTTAACACACCATCTGTCAGACGAGAATTTTATTCTATGGCCATCCCCAACTCTTATTTGACAATTATCTAAGTAAAACCTCAGTAGGATATTACTTTGGTTTGCAATGGACACAATGTCATTTCACACTCTAGAGAAATTGTTGGTAAAGTCTATATTTGGCATCCAACCACCCACCTCCAATTTGTATTTGCTGCAAACAATTCTTCTACATAGGGCATATTTCTCTACACCAAATCTCCACCACCATTTAATCAACAAGCATGTGTTAACTTCTTTCATTCTCCTTATCCCCAAACCCCCTTGTTCCATACTTTTTGCAACTTCCTTCCATTGAACCAAATGTACATTCTTCTTCAACTCTGAGTCACCCCACAGAAATGTAGCTTGGAGCTTTACTATTTCTTTAGCAACCCCATTAGGCATTGTAAAAATAGACAAATAATAAGCGGGTAAAGAAGACGTTACAGATTTAATTAGCGTAAGCCTCCCAGCTAATGAAGCCAGCCTTCTTTTCCATCCAGCTAATTTGCTCCTAATCTTCTCCAACACAGATCTCCAAGTGGTTTTTCTGCTTGGATTACCCCAGAGGTAACCCCAGATACTGTAGGGCAGATTCTTCACTTTGCAATTCAATAATTAAGCAAAATCATTGAAGGAATCCTCTGCTACACTCCACTCCACAAACTACACTTTTGTGGTAGTTTATTTTCAGCCCAGACAATACTTCGAAGCATCTTAAAATTCTCTTTAAATTGCTAACTTCCATCACATTAGATTCACAAAAGAGAAGTGAGTCATCTACAAATTGTAAGTGGGTAAGTGCAACATCATTAGATCCACTTTTCACCCCCTAAATTAAATCCTGATTATGAGTCCTTCACAGTAATACACTTAACCCTTCAACTACAATGTTAAATAAGAAGGGCCATAGGGGATCCCTTGTCTTAGGCCCTTTGTGGACTAAATTCCTCTGCTGGAGATCCATTAACAAGCATAGATAATCTTGTAATAGTTACACATTCCTTCATCCAGTCTACCCATTTTGATCCATAGCCAAAATTTGAAAGCAATGAGAATAGGAAATCCCAATTAACTGAGTCGAAGTTGTTTACCAATTAGCTAGAAAAGAAAAAAACTAATAGTAAATGAGAAAGATATGTCAACGGCAATTATGTAGTCCATTCAAATATATAAATATTTGGGGCCTCTTCAATGTTGGTGGCCTTAGACAAATGTCTTAAAGGACTATCAATCAAGCCAATACTGATTTAAAACATTTCATTTGAAGAGTTGACTTTTTCTTCTTTTTTTTTCCCTATTCTTGATTGACTCTTTTTTTATTCAATTTGTAAATACATTTGAAGGCTTTTTGGACTAAAAGTAGTCTTTGTTCTTCTAACTTTGAATATACTATTTTGTTTTTCTTGGAAATTATATTAAATAATTGTCGTCGTTTTTTATTGCTTTTTCTACAAGAGCATGAAGATACTTGAAACAGAGTAATACCCAAACCAAACCAAACCAAACCAAGCCAAGCCTTAAGCCCCATCAAATGGGGTCAGCTACATGAATCCTTCTTCTCCAAGTGGCTCTATCAAAGGCCATTTCGTTAGTCAAATTAAGTAGATTCATATATCTATTTACAATGCTAGTCAACGTTAATCTAAGCCTACCCAATCCCCTAACACTACCATCTACCGCCACTCCATCGCATCTCTTTACTATTATCTTTGTTGGTCTCCGTTGAATATGACCAAATCATCTCAATCGATTCTCTCTCAACTTATCTTCTATCAGTGCTACTCCTACCCATTCTCGAATACACTCATTCCTAATACTATCTTGTCTAGTTTTGCCCCACATCCACCATAGCATCCTCATTTTAGTAACACTCATCTTATCTACATGTTGTTTCTTAGTTGCCTAACACTCCATCCTATACAACATCGCCGTTTAATAGCCGCTCTATAGAACTTACCTTTTAGTTTAGTGGGTATTCGCTATCGCATAGTACCCTAGACGCACTTCTCTACTTAAGCCATCCCACCTTAATCCTATGGGCCACATCCGCATCAATCTCCTCACCGCTATGATAATCGACCCTAAATAATCTAAAATGTTCACTCTAGACAGCTTCTTGGTTCTCAATCTTCACTTCTCCTCTACTTTCATTATTACTGTTACTAAATTTACACTCCATGCCTATAAAAAACTATTGTTCTTCTGTTTTTGGGGTCTTTGATTTATTTGGATATTCTAGCCCCATCAAAGATGTAAACCTTAATCTATAGTTGAAATCTTATACTACAATGTACTCTAAATGTGATTGTAAACTAATGTTGACTCTAATCTCCATTGTCAATTTATGCAATTTAGTTGAATTTGAACTCTTAAACTTAGAATTTAATTTTCTTTCCTCTTTAGGAGAACCATTAAGCTCTAGTTAGACATGTGATTACTTGAGATGGGACTCCAACCAAATGATCTAGTTAGCCATGCCATTTGTTGAATGGTACCTCAACGTAACTTGTAGAGCTTGTGTACAAAGTCAACAAAATCATAAGGATATGTAACGCAAAAGCTTTTTAAAAATTGAGAAATAAACAAAAACCTTCAATGAGCACAGGCTAAGACATAGAAGGTAAGTTAAATTTAGTACACTAACAATGATAAACACAAGCAAATTAACAAAGAAAATATAAAAAATAAAAAAATCATCTGGCTTGAAATAGAGTGATGATAGGATTACCCCCAACATTCATGACAAATAACACATCTCACCGCATATCGAACTAACAAATACATCCATCCTGATTTTCCATTAAATAATAAAAAAATATCAAAATTACTTGATTCCAGAAAAACCTATTTTCATTCAAAACCCTCAAACTTCAAAGATAACTAGTTACTACTTTTTCTTTCCTTTTCTTTTCTTTTTTTTCCCCTTATTCTTTGTTGTTTCTTGCTTTTTCTACAAGAGCATGAAGATACATGAAACAAAGAAATGCCTTTAAAAAATTATTGTTCTTTTGTTTTTGGGGTCTTTGATTTATTGATTCATTCCAAACTAGTGTTTATATGAGTTTATGTGTGTTATGTATGGTCATGCTACTACACCCCTTTTGGGACGTGTACCATATGCAAATTATAACATTTGGCCTAATTTCCAAAGGATATACACTCTAACCTATATCCTGATTAATATGCTATATACTTATTAGAGTTCTATAACCCCTCATGAATAATTGTAATTATTTCATATTTTTCCATTAGTAATGGTGCCCTTTCATATATACTATTTCCCACCACCTCATTAATTTTTTTCCAAATAACAACTTCATTTTGGAATTTATCAAGTTTTGGCATGTTCTTTTGTCTTTTAATTTTTTCCCCCCTCTCTTAGTTTTGCATTTTGGTTGAAATGCTTGATTCCTTATTTTTGGCAAGTAAAAGGAGAGCCCAATACCTCCTACATCCGAGCTTATATTTCGCTTACGAGTACACTACGCCTATTGACGCCCTGGGTTTGTCAAGTTGTGTTGTTGCTGAACTACTTCTCGGACAAGTACATATTTTGTCCTACAAGGTCCTCTAAGCTTCAATATATCTAAATTATATGGTATGCCATGCCTGATGGCCAAATTAAAAAGCAAAATCTTTATGATATAACTTGTACACACACCTCATTCATCACAGCTTTTGTATTAAAAATCGAGATTAAAAGTTTAAGGTCACAATGAAAATTGTGACCTTTAACCAATTTTGTAGTAGCGCCATATATTAGTATTATGTATTATGAATCTAAAGTATAAATGATAGAATAAATGTAAATAATAAAATCAAATAATAAGAACAGCTAATATAAGAAAAGCTCTATTCATAGCCCAAGATTCACTTGTGAGTAGTGGTGGGTTATAGCGGTAAGCAAGGGTCCCAAGGTCACACCCTTCAACTTCTCCGACCTCAAAAGACCTTTTATTGTATATATTAATTGTTTTATATATATTTTGTACATTAACTAGTGTATGCTGCCTAAAGGCAAGGTGTAAATAACGCTTTGTTTGAATAATTTTCATTTATCACTCTCTTAAGTTAGGAATATTGTGAATCAAGTATACCTAAAATTTTGTTTCCCCATGACACACAAAAAATGAACAGATAGCATGCATTGAGCAAGAGGATCCCCTTTATTATAGACACAACTTCAAAATAAGACAGCTCACCCGCAAATATCCTACTATCAATTAAAATAAACAAATAAATAAAAAAGCACACCCGCCAGTACCCTGCTATAAATTAAAATCAAACAAATAAATAAGAACACCCGCCAGTGCCCTACTATCAATTCAAAGCAAATAAATTCAAAAACACAAAAGCAAGTATCAATTAAAATGAAACAAATAAATAAAATAGCACACCCGCTAGCACCCTGCTATTAATTCAAAAAAAATAAAAAATTGACAGTACACCCGCAAGTAATTTATTATCAATTAAAATAAAAAAATAAAAAAAGCACACCTGCCAGTGCCCTGATATTAATTAAAAGCAAATAAATTAAAAAGCACACCTGCTAATGCAACCGCTAGGGAGGAAGGGATGTAGGAGGTATAGCTTTACTTCTACGTTAAGATGGAGAAATTGAGGACCTATGACAAACAAAAACAAAACATTGAAACAAAGTTAGTAAAGAAGACAATACTTAAGGAAATTAATGATTATGGGGAGAAAAGAAATAATCTATGTACGAAAAATATTATTTTCCACATCTTTTGACATTAACAAACTGCATAAGCAATAACAGAGATGAAAGTCTACTACCTTTGTTCAAAGTATCAATAACCATTACATCAATAAACACTTAAACAAATGTACCACAGCCAACCGTTTGACCACTTCAACAAAAAATTAAATAAAAATATATACAAAAAAAAAAATTTATTTGATTGGATGAACTATTGGATTATTTGATAGATCATAACTTGGTTAATTTCCTAGTAGTTTCCTATGTCAAAGGTGAAGCTGAGTAGCTTCTAAATGGACGGACTATTGAATTATTTTTTTGAAAACTTCGTATCCGGCCTATTGAACTATTGGACTACTAGATTTGGATTATTTTTATTGGATTTTCTGATCTTGATAGAACCTTTATGTTGTGTTTGGATCATGGATATGAGTAGAGATTTGAAAAGAAAATGGGAAATGGTGGGTGAAATGTCAATGAATTATAATTACATTCGACACACCTTTTGTCTTTCCCTTTCCAAATCCCTGGCTAAATCCATGATCCAAACATAACATTAAGGAAATATGATGGTTTCAGCATCATAGAAAGCAAAGCACATTCACGTAATTTTCTTCTTCTTTTGTGCTAGTTTATTATTTTCCAAAAAAATTTAAAATAAAATAAAAATGTGGTAGTGTATTTTCCAAATGATTTGAGCCAACATCAATCCATATGTCATAGTTACATGAAGCTATATATCATATAGTGAGTAATTATAAATGATAGCAACTATGGCTTTGGATATAATTCTTGCTTAACATAAATGATTTGTATGTAGAAAAGTACCTAGAATTTGAATGTTAGGTATAGATTTAACTTGATGTGATGTGGACCACACCCTATATCAATCTCATCCACCCATTTAAAATTCTATACATTTTTCTAAGTATTTTTTCTCGCTTAAAAGCATAACTTAGTTTCATTCCTAATAATTTTCTATGTCAAAAGGAAGATGAATTGCTTTTAATTAGGTTGACTGTGATTGTTGTTATTGAATTTTCGATCTTCATTAAGGCTTTTTGGAAATCGGATGTTTTGATTTGAGCATTCCTAGTAATTTTCTATGTCAAAGAGGAAGATGAGTTGCTTTTAATTAGGTTGACTATGTGATTGTTGTTATTGGATTTTCGATCTTCATAAACCTTTTTGGAAATCAGATGTTTTGATTTGAGCATCATGGATATCATATTGAATTTTATTATGAAGATCATTGATGATGCCAATAATGACAAATTTAATAAAATTGTTAAATTCTAATATTTTGCAAAATATATTCTGAAACTTTTTTTTGTTGTTATGTATTTAATTTTCTCTTCTCCAGTAATATGATTTACATTTTATCACTATTCTATAAATTCTTCATCTCTTACTCTTCATTTGGGACAACCAAAAGCCATTGGATTTTTTAATATTATACATTGGGTGTGTTGCGGATGTTGGTATAATAAAGAATATTTTTTTTCTAAATTTATATAGAAAATCATTGGTTTTTCCATTCATTATGCTCCATTGAGTTGAATGTTAAGTAGACCCTACTCAATCTGATGGAATTCCAAACAAATATAAAATTAATATTAAAATAATATGTTGATAGATAATGCAACAACAGTATCCAATCATGAAAAGAATTGTATATCAATCAAATAAAAATCCTCAAATGCAGACGTAAAATATGCAACTATTAATCCAAAAGGGGAATATTACATTCAAACATAACCCAAAAACACCAATATTTGAAGTATAACATAACAAGAAACGAAAAATTATAAACATAAACAAATTTCAACAAATAAATAAGAAATTGCACTCTCATATCAGTTACATGAGTACAAAATTCAATTAACCACACATCAAATTTCACAAACCCAAGCCAAATTTGAACTATATATCTATATATATGGAATCAAAACAACTACCAAATCAAACAAACATGAAAAACAAAAGCTATTCATATCATATTTTCCTAAATTTAGAAACCAACCACTCCAAGTGAGGCAGCTTTGAAGAAAGGGTAAAAAGAATCGGGAAAGGAAATAGGGTTAACAAAAGGGAATTTTGGTCTAGGGTTTCATAGAATACGGTTGAAGGCGAGAGAAACGAGTTGCAAAGAGAGACACAGTGAGAGTTTCATACCTTTAGGCAAAGTTTTTACATGCAGAAAATAGATATGGAACAATCAGTAAAAAAGATGCACTTCGCAGAATGGTCTTCTAGGGCGGACAAGACCGCCGGAGTTGTGTCTGAAAACGGGACGGTTTCGGACCAAATAACATGAGGGTTTTGGCAAAACAACGTGAGCCTTTGTGGGGAGGGAGGAAGCATAATCAGTAAAAGGGAAACAAAAAAAAAGTAACCGGTTGAGGTGGTTTTCAATTTTTCTAATTAAATTATGGTTCAAATTAATTTATAGATATCTAACGGTTTAAAAGTAAGGTGTACATGACATGTACATTTAATGAGGTGCACAATCCTTAATACTCTGATAATTGAACATAAAGTCATTCAGAGAGAAGACTTTCAAATGTTTATTGGATTTAAATCATATAAGCACATTTGAAATAATTCTTTCCTGAACCTTGATCCAATCTGGATGACCATCATTACACAAACATCCGTTTCTCACTTTCCACAGTTCCCAGAAAATTGCTAAAGGTATCTTATATATAACAATTCTTGTGTCTTCTTGGATTTTTAAATAAATCAATTAGCTCCATGAAATAAGTTGGCTCTACAAGAACAAATATTAACCATTCCAAATCGAATTGCATCAACTTCTCTGAATGCATCTTGATGAACTTACATTATCCAATTTTTGTCTGGGAGCTTGTGAACTATAAAAACTTAATGGGTTTATACAGTAACATCAAAATATCCATTTGTTTCTCACTTTCCACAATTCCCAGAAAATTGCTACAGGTAATACATCCCAAGCCACTTTAATTTTCTTCTCATAGGAAAATCAAGCCACACAAGAGTAATTGTTAGAAAAACAAACAGATTTCAATAAACAAATAAAAAATTACAGTCTCATATCAGTTACATTACATGAATACAAAATTCAATTACCCACACATCAGATTTCACACACTCAAGCCAAATTTCAAGTGTATATATATATATATGGAATCAAACAACTACCAAAGCAAACAAACATAAAAAACCTAAACCTATTTCAAATCATATTTTCCTAATTTTATAAACCAACCCAGTGAGTTCACAGAGGTGAAAGGAGCAGTTTCGAAGAAGGGGATTTCGGTCTAGGGTTTCATAGAATGGAGATGGAGAAAGGGAGAGAAACCAGTTGCAGAGCGAGCGAGAGAGAGAGAGAGACATAAATTGAGGCATGTAGCTAACTAAAACGAGGAGGAAAAGAAAAGGGCAGAGGAATAAACTCACTCTTCGGTGCTTGGCGCGGAGGAGCTCCGGCGAGAACCTGTAGAGATCTTCGTCAACAGCTTTGGGAGCTTTTCTCCGTGGCGGAGGATGCGGCGGCGAAAGCAAAACAGGTCTCGGCGGTGGCAATGGGCAGCGGCGACGACCGAGAGAGTAATTTCTGAAAAAGTTTGGGCTGAACAAGGGGTCTACGGATTTCACAAAAAACAATTAAGGAGGATTTTTGATTTTGACAAAATTTGGATGTTTGTTCCAAATTTTTGGACAAAATTATTTGGGTTGGGTTGGGGAAATATAAATGTGGGAATTTTGATTTTGGTAAAATTTAGATGTTTGTTTCAAATTTTTGAAATAAAAATATTTATGAATAGAGTCCTATAATAAATTTAAAAATATTTATGAATAAAGTCCTATAATAAAATAAATTATTAATTTATAATTTTGTTAATTTATATTGCAATTGTTTTTTTTTTAAATATAAATTTTTCATCTATTTTTATTAAGTAAAATTAATTAAAAAAAAGTATTTTACTTATCAATCACAAAATATATAACCACACATTTAAAATTTTAGAAATCACAAATATTGTAATTAAGTTACAAAGTTTTGTAATATAAAATACAAAATAAAATACATAATGCCATTACTAATTGACGTAACAAAATTGTTTAAAATTATAGAAAATCACAAATATTGTAACTAAGTTCCAAAATTTCGTAACATTAACCAAAAATTATGTAAGTATCCACTAATTAGTGTAACAAAAACATCTAAATTTTTTAAAAATCACAAATGTCAAAACCAACTCACAAAATTTAATAACATCAAATACAAAATGTGTAACTGCATCACTAATTGGCATAATCAAAATAATCAAAATTTTTACAAATCACAAATGTCATAACCAACCCGTAAAATTTCATAACATCAATCACAAAATGCATAACAATACAACTAATTGATGTAGCAAAAATATCCAATTTTTTTTATAAATCACAAATATCGTAATCAAGCAACAAAGTTTCATAACAATTATTATAAAATGACTAACAAATCACTAAAAATCCTAGAATCACCAATCGAGATCTCTCATGATACTGAGAAAACAAAATGTAATGACAATCATTAAATAATTTAATCAACGACTTAAAGCCATGAAACAGAAAATGAGAGTTAGAGAAGTTTAACCAGTAAAGTAAGAGAAAACGGAATATGAGAAAGAGAGACTGGACGGGCTTATCGCCTGTGAAAATGATGTCAAAGTGGTGTCGTTTCCGATAAGGAATATCAAAAATATCTACAATGACAATAAGGAATGATAGAGATGCTTGAGGGATAAAGAGGATTTAGATAGCATAACAGTACAACAAAATGCGCAATATTCATTTTTCAATAGTTCTATGATACATGTACAAATTGATAATAACAAAACCTTTCAAATCATAATTACAGCCAAAGGTTTGTGTATGTATGACATATTAATGTGAAACAGCTAGAGTTTCGAGATAGATGCATTTAGTAGATAAAGAAATATCATCATAATGAATTGTGTTGAAATAGACAAAGAAAATAGTGACGAGTTCAAGGATCTATTGCAAAGACACAAGAGTAAAGAGAGGAAGAATCCAGTGAGGAAGAACTATCGACGATGGTCGTTCGATAATTTGAGCAATATAGAGAAGTCTGAGTAAGAGATAGAGAGAGCTCAGGCACAATTAGGACAAATCAAGGAAAAGAAAATAGAGTAGAGAAAAAAACGAAGAAAAGTTGGGAAAAAAATTTAGGAGAAAAATGATTTAGTAGAACAAAATAAAATCAAGTCATAGATAATTTTTTCCAACATATTTTTTATTAAAATTTAGTTAAATTATATATATATATATATATATGTCTATAAGTGTATATAGATATTTTAAAAAGTATATCGTTTGTATATTATTATTTCTATTATATTTAATGAAGATACTATGACTAAAAATAAATCTAAAATAGAGATAGGTGATCAATTGCAATTATCACTTAAAGATGACACTTCAAAATTAATTGAGTGAGAGATTTGTTTGTGATAATAAAATGAGAGAGTGGTGGTATTTGCAATACTTGGGAGGGAGGGGTTAATTTATATATATATATATATATATAAATAAAAAACATAAATTTAACTATTAGTGGAATTAACGGTTATATAAATGTTTTAAATTATTATTTTTTAAAATTTTTGACAGTTACATTGACAGAGGGGCAGGGAGCCATTGGGGTTGGGTCGGGCCAAATGGGGAAAAAAAATTCAGACCGAGCTCATGGGATGGGTCGCACTTCATAACACACCCGGACGGTTGTGCTCTAGAACACATAGCCCAAGGTCTCAAGTTAGGTTTAGGCTTGGCTTGGTTGGGCCCACCCAGGTGCAAGGCATTCTGGGTAAGCACGAGCTCGTGGACCAAATTTACACCCCTATATGTGGATAGTGGTTATGAGATATGTGATTAATGGTTATGATATATGTGATGTTGGTTATGATCAAAGTGGTATGGTCATGAGCCAAATGATATTGTTTATGAGATATATAGGTAGTAGTTATGAGATATGTGACATTAGTTATGATAAAAATGGTGTGGTTATGAGTCAAAGGGTGTTGATTATAAGATATGTAATTACTGGTTATGATATATGTGATGTTGGTTATGAGGCAAATGGTGTTGGTTATGAGATGTGGTTATAATATATGTGGGTAAAGGTTATGAGATATATGATTAGTGATTATGAAATATGTGATTTTGGTTATGAATAAAGTGGTGCAGTTATAAGTCAAAGGGTGTTTGGTTATGAGATATGTGATTAGTGGTTATGAGATATGTAATGTTAGTTATGATGTGGTTATGATATATGTGATTTGTAGTTATGATATATGTGATGTTGGTTATAAGATATGTGGGCAATGGTTATGAGATATTTCATTAGTGATTATAAGATATGTGATTTTGATTATGAGCAAAATAGTTTGGTTATGAGTAAAAAATGTTTGGTTATGTTATATGTGTTAGTGGTTATGAGATATTGGTTATGATCAAAGTGGTGTGGTTATAAACAAAATGGTGTTAGTTGTGAGATATGTGACTAGTGGTTATGAGATATGTGATGTTGGTTATGAGATATGTGATTAGTGGTTATGACTCAAAAGGATTGGTTATGGGATGTGGTTATGATTTATGTGATAGTAGTTATGAGCTATGTGATCAATGGTTATGAGATATGTGATATTGGTTATGATCAAAGGGGTGTGATTATGAGCCAAAAGGTATTGGTTATGAGATATGTGGTTATGGTTGTGAAATATGTCATATTAGTTATGAACAAAATAGTGTTGGTTATGAGATGTGGTTATGACTAAGTTATGATCAATTTAATTATAGTTATAAAGAAATATGATTTTGCTTCATAACTATTATTTTTATTTTTATTTATTTAAGTATAAAAAGTGACTTGTTATCAGAGACCGATGCCACGCCTCCCTTTCTGAAAGGCGAATTTGGTCTTACTACGCTTTGACTCGTCACGATTCTCAATCTAATCTCACAAAGTGCAATGTGAGACCGATAAACACCAAAGAGTCCAAATCTAGCAATTGGTTTTGAAAAATCAATTTTGAATGAAAAAGTGCCAAACATGGACTGCTTTGCCAGATTACAGAGTCGCCACCTAAATATTTTATTTTGGGAAATTTAGAAAACCCTGATTCGTGCCAAAGGCCATGTGTCCGTTATCACCAAAGTTGCCTCTACGTGAACTTGGGTACGAGAGGGAAGGTCATGACATGAGCACTTCGCTGTCTGATCAAAGGATCGGCCTTTACTAAGCATAATATGTTGTTTGCAAAACACATGTGTTCTTTTTTCAGTTATTAGCTATCTTACTATGTGATGCACGTAGCATACAAGTATAGACTCAACCGCGAGAATTGGAGCAAAACAACTCATGTTTGTTTTTGAAAATGGTTTGAAAGTGCTACTCGAAGTAGGCTAAAGCGCGGATTTGCCACCCTCAAGTGGGCTTAAAACAACATGATTTTGCCACTTCGCAAAGTGGGCTTGAAACTCACAGTCATCGAATTATTCCAATTCAAGCAATAAAGCCTTCACCCACAGTATTCAAGCGCTAATCACTTAAGCAAATAGTCTCATGGCAAGCACGCTATCATGGCAACACTCACACTCATGCAAGGATGCTAAAGCGTAAACACTTACAGTGTACTCAAGCCAAAACAAAAGCTAGTTAGAAATTATGCATGATCCCTAACTATGCTAAATGCCTAATGCAACACATGTAATAATGCAACTAAATAGGCTCGGCTATCTAATGTGGCATATGAATGCAACACTTCATAACATGCTTTGAAACACGTGTTCAAATAAGTGTATTGAAATACAATGCAGTTTGAATGATGCACCGAGCCCGGTGCATGCAATACAAATAAATGATACACGCATGCAAGCATAAGGATGCTAATTGAAATATGCCCTAAACTAACCATCGAAAGCTGATAAGTAAAAAGGAGAAATAAGTGGGGTTGGAAGATATGCACACACGCACGCACACTTATTACAACATTGCGCCCTCTCGAAGGAGGGTCCGAATGAATAAGCTAACTAGTTATGCTAATTAAACTAATTATTACAAACTAACTAATTAACTATGCTAAGCTAATTAATTACAAACTGAATTGAATAACTAGCTAACATTAAGCTAATTAAATGGTACAGACCAAATTGAATAATTAACTATACTAAGCTAACTAACGAAATTTAAACGCGAGGAAGACATGCATGCTCTGGCATGCCCCGCTTGAAATCCATCACTTTGCCAAAGGTTGCCTCTTTACACTCGCCTTGACCTCCGAACACTGAACCAATCCTCCAAACTACCTCTGTCTCAAAACAGAATCATTTTTGCACAAAATTGAGTTAGTGGCCGGACAGCCACAAAAAGTGGCTGCCAGCCACCTCAACTGGCCGGTCGGCTAGTTGAAGTGGTCGGTCAGCTACTTCAAGTGGCCGGTCGGTCACTTATTTTCCAAGTTGCTGGTTTTGCTGCAACAGAGAACAACAGAGGCACAGCAATGTATTTGCAAGGAAATGTGTGTACTGCCACCCTCCTTATCATGTCTCAAGCTCAAAGGAGTGTGGCACTTGGCTTTCGAGCCACCAACCAAGCATCTTAATGCATGATGGCCCAAAAACCAAGCTTGTACAATGTTGATGAATGCAAAAATAAGACTCGAAGAGCCTCCACCCTATCATGCATGATCAAGGGGGACAACGACCAAGGAATGTGACACATTTCATCACTTGGAGTATGAAACATCCCACATTCCTCGTGTTTGGATTAACGTCCAATCCAAACACATGCAATGCAAACAATATGCTTATCTTGCATAAGTTTTACAATACTCAATTCTTGTTTACACATTTTACATTACCAAACCATTCTTTAATTGGTTAAGTCCAATGTGCTAGTCCTCTAATTTGAAAGATGACCTAAGCTTCGAGTGCCTTGAGCATGAAGAAAGTATCATGCTATTGGTTAGTAGAAATCCTCAGGGGAGGATTAAAACCAATAGGCATGAATGCCTCAAGCTCATGCTCGCTTAACAAGGGGCTTAAGGCCACTTTCAAAGTGAATGAAAGTTTGAAACAATAGAGTGCAATGACACACATTTCAACACTGAAATAGCATACTAAGTGACTTAAAAACAATGCGAACAACTCATGTAATGCATGCTCAAAAGCCAAATACATTAAGCTAGTAAAGAGCATAATACTATGAGCATGCAATACAAAGCTCAAATGACCAAATCAGCTATGGACAAACCTAAAACATGCCAAATCAGTGGCCTAATTATGCTAAAACTTAGGCACAAAAGGCAAGAAAATCATGCGCACAAATTGGCTCACAAGCAAGGCATAAGGCACAACTCTCAAAAACCATTAAAGAGTGATATATGTGAGAGTGTGACAGAGGTATATGCTCTGAAATCACATGCTAAATGATGTCATATCATGCAAACATTACAAGCGAAGCATGCTAGAGGCCCTAAAACTCAAAGCTAGTTAAGGCACTTGCACTATAGCTATGCAATACATGATCCATATGACCAAGACCACTCAAAACAGAGTTAAAACATGCTAAAACATTAGCAAAAATGTGCTGGAGTTGAGCTAACATAAGTTAGAATGATAGGCATACTCATTATGCATATTAAGCTAGTGAACAAGATTGCACTATAAGTGTAAGAAGCAAGCAAGAAGTGGCCAAACTAGTCAAAAATAGAGTTTAAGCATGTTAAGATAAAGCCAAAAATATGCTTGAACTAAGTTACAAAAGAGTAGAAAAGCATGCTCAAATACTGGGCCACCAATACATGCAAACAAGATACAAGAAGGGGGAGACCCCCTCTCCTATTTAGGACCTCAAAACCAAGTTTTTTCCACTGAAAATTCCTTGGATTTCAATGGTTAAAAGGCCAAGAAAAGGTTGTGTCAAAAGCTTTGAGAGATGGCTCAAAAGGTTTTACAAGCCAAGGAGCAAAAAGGGGGGGAGAGAAACACCCCCTAACCAAACAAGACTTAAACCACCACTTTTAAAACTTAAAATCAGAGTTTTTTTATGGTTGAAAAGCCAGGTCAAAATAGCACAAAGAGACGGCCAAGCACTTAACCAAAACAAAGCTTAAAGGACAAGGCCTTACATTTGAAGCACAAAGAAGAAACCAAATTTCAAAGAAAGAGAGATTTCTAGAGAGAGGCTGAAATTTTGCTCACAAAATTATAGATAGAGAGAGAGAGAGAGAAAGAGAGAGAGATTTTAGAGAGAGAAGCTCCCAAACTTGCTAACCTTGCAAAATGAGAGATATAGCTTCAATATATAGCAAAAATGCAAGCCTTGGTCAAAATATCTGAATTGGGACAGCTAGAGGTTGTGCACAACAAATTGGAGGGAAAAGATCTACAAAATATCCGAAGTTTGGAACCTTAGTGGCCGTAGGCTACCCTCATCGCTCAGAGGTACCTCATCGCCCGTCAGGGCTACCTCTATCGCCACGCCACCCCTCGGGTCGACAAAGAAAAATCTACTCAGATGTCAAATTTCAAATGGGCATATCTCCTTCATCCGACTCCTTTTTAGGTCATTCTTGTATCCAAATTGAAGTCCCGGAAGTAAGCTTTCCAATGGTGTAGCCTCATATCAAAATTCGAACTGTACAAAAAGTTATGCCTCTTTTAGTGAAGACTACTCAGTTTTGGCTCAACCGGATTCATGTCGAACTTCTTCCAAACTAGTTTTCTTTCCTCCTTTCCTCTTTTCTTCAACCCCAAACCCACAAACAAAATGTTTAAAGATTTTTTCAAAGAATTCACCTCTCTTTCATTCATTTCTACTTTGTCCTTGTTCGATTTACCAAAAAGCGCAACATTTAACAAAATGCGAGCGCCGGAACATCGTAGGAACTTTTTTTCAAAAATGTTTTGAAAGAGAGGATTTTAAGGTCTAAAATTTTTGGTCAAAGTAGTTTTAGTCCAAAAATGGGGTGTAAGGTTGGGATTTGACTCTCTCCTTGTCGAAGAAATCGAATCTTTGCACTGCACACCTCATCACCAAGTAAATAATCAGTGGCGCCCAAGTCTTAAGGACAGTAAAAAATGGGTTGTCTACAATTACAGGTCACTTTTAATGATGTGACTCAGTCTTAGCCATTGATTTTCTATCCCTCAAATATGTATCAAGATAGTGATAAGATGCTAAATCAGCCAACATCAGATATATTTATCGATATATCATAAATATGAATATCGAAGTTCAAAATCTCAATATGTATGAGTAGCAGCCCACTGTGGATTACTACCATGCTGCTTGAAAAATACTATACATAAATTACCCATTTATGTATAACATTATTATAAGTTAGAGGGTTGTTTTCATGCCGCAACAGGTCCCTTGCATATATAAAACTAAAATTACCATATAAGCTTCAAATAGTAAGATTAGAAACAACTTTAATCATGCTTTGTGACTAGTTTACCAGGTTCAAACACTCTTCAAGATGGGTTGAAATGCCCCTTACCCCCCAAAAGTATGAAATCATTGGTATCATTTTTTTCCCCATCTCGAATGAGCTATAGTTAAAGGTGTCATAAATCTGAAAAAATTCCTTTAGACATGATTCCCTTTAGACATAGTCTCCTGCCAGCGGCCGTTTGTTTCTATAATTGTGTGTCCATGTTCTAATGATCCTATATATACACGTCTCCATCTAATGTATTTCCTCTTTCGTTTCTTGCACCTGCTTGTTTCCTTCATTAATGTGTTAGCGTGTGCTTTTTAATGACTAAGTTTTTACTACCTTTGTGGGACTGCTGTTTTCTTTTTCTTTTTTCCTACAGAAACTGGCTATGAGGAATAAATGCAGCACCTTGAATTTCGAGTTAAGTTTCTCACTCTTTCCACCATCTATTTGCTTCAGATAATTTGGATTTGAAGAAAAATCACTCAAGGAGTAACTCTGTTTTTTGAATTTTATATTCATCTAATAAACTCAAGAAGCCTTCTTGGCAGTAGTACTCATTCATGTTCAAATATCACTAGATTTCAGTTTCTTCCATCTGTAAATTTTGGTTGTTGATTCAGATATATACTTTTCTTTTGTAGTTGTGATTCAAGATATCGGCTAGTGAGAACAAGTACTACAATTGGCAACATAGGCGGTTCGCTATCCTCTACCCCTGCTTTCAAACCCCACCCCTGCTTCTGCCCCCGTCCCAACCCCACTACGAGTTCAATTTTTCAACCCCCTCCTCGCCCCCCTGGATATCCAATCAGATTTCAAATAACAAAAAAAATTAAGAACCATTTAAATTTTTAACACACTAAATAATTTCTGTTGTTTCCATATATATATATATAAACCGTGAGACTTTTAGGATTATTATTTATTTATATTTAAACAGAACCACAGACTTTTAGTATTCCTTTCTTATATCTAATTATACTATATATACATATATATTATTAATTTTGTTGGGTTGGGTTTGAATTGGAGGAGGAGACACCCACCTTCGTCCCGTCCGTCCGCCCCATCCCATTGTGGGTGATCAAAATATAATCCACCCCATCCCACATAAGTGTCAGTCGGATAAAATCAATTCCATTAAGGCGAGTGTGGACAGACTCATGATCGGATTAAATGGCCATTCCTACATGACCAAGGAGGAGAGTGGTTTCGATGGAGATATAAATGCACAGCATCACCAGGAATGGTGAGAGAGAAAATCCAAAAAAATATCCAAAAGAAAAAGGAAGTCACTAACACTGTTCCATTTTACAAGTTGTTCTCCTTTGCGAACTTCACTGATTATGTGGTGATGCTTGTGGGCACATTAGCTACCATTGGAAATGGGATCTGCATACCCCTTATGTCTATGCTATTGGGAGAGCTAGTTGATTCCTTTGGACAGACTATGAACACCAAGCAAGTGGTCGATCGAGTTTCCAAGGTATCGTTTAGCTTAAAACAAAATCCTTGCCAATTTTTTAGAATGGAAAATGTCTTGGACCACCAATATCATTTTGTCACCCACATTATTAGGCATTTTTTAATTTGTCACACCGACTTCACTTTATTTTAATTGGACTCTTCAACTTTTTAAAATTTGATTAATTTATTTTTTGCTGTATGTTTCTGTTTATAATCAAACAAAACTTGCTAACGTGACACCAAATTTCATTTGAAATTTCATTTTACTCCCAAATTATATCTTAAAAATCAATTTGCTCCCAAATATTTAAAAAAATTAAATATTTAATCAATAATTTTTTTATCTCAAAAATGAAAAAAAAAAATTTGAGTATTAGTCCGGTTGAGTATTCTTTAGACAGTAATTAAATTTTTAGATTTTTTTTACCCACTCAATTTTGAAATTACTATTAGTCGATCAATTCTATTGAAATTAATGTGAGGAATAAACTAGTTACAATTACGCGCCCAAACGTGCATTAAAGTAGAGAATAAATTTTTGCTCAATTAGTTTTACTTAAGATAGTTTGAGACTTATGAAGCACATGTACGGTGTTTGAGTATTTGTACTGGTACAATATGGGTACGTCAATATGGTGAAATCCCAAAAAAGTATGGTACAGGAATGACTTTGTACGTTTGTAAACAAATATTTATTTTTAATTTAAAATAATACAAAAATTAATTAAATGGTTTAATTAATTTTTTAATATCTAACATACAATTAACATTTAATGTCAAAAGTATAGGTATAAGATAAACTAAAATTAAATGTCATCATATCAAATAATTTACAAACCATAGTTTAATTTTAATATCATGCTAAATATAAAACTAAAAATAAAAAAGAAATCTAGTAAAATGAATTTTATCTCTGTAATAGAAGAAAATATTATTTCGATTGAGGTATGACACAGCTTAGGTATATACTAGATGCGTTTGGATACGTCAAAAATTAAAAAAAAAAAATTAAATACGTGTTTCATGGAAGTATCATACAAAATACATCAGTAAGTACCCAGTACGGGTATGGTGTGTTTGTTGAAGTACCCATACTTCATAGTTTGAGACTAAGATAATTCTAAATGAGGATTTTTATAATTTTTTGTAAAGTATATTATTTAAATTTAAAAATTTTCATTATTGAAATAAAAAATTTATTTATTACCAAACCAAACCAAGCCAAGTCTTAAGTCCCATAAAATGGGATCGATTACATGAATCCTTCTTCTCTATTCGACTTTATCCAAGGTCATATCGTTAGTCAAATTAAAGAGATTCATATCTCTATTTACTACCAGCCTATGTCAATTTAGGTTTGCCCCTTCCCTTAACACTTTCATCGACCGTCACCATAGTTTTAAAAAGCAGCCACAATTGTTACGTAACGGTTGTGGTGGTTACCACCACCCGTTACGACCGTTATACCGGTGTGATGGAAATTCACATGTGTTACGGCCTTAACAGTCCATTACACACCGTTACACTTTTTTTCTAATATTCAAAATAACTTCCTTTATAAAAATAAAATAAAATCAAAACTTACAAAAAAAGAATAAATACTCAAGTAATCCAAACCCAAAGAAAAAATCTTATATGAATTTATTTTTTTTTATAATTTTATTTCATTACATTAGCATTTATAATAAAAAGGGATTTTTTTTTTTAAAGGTCCCTAGTATTAAGATTTTATAGCATAAAAGACATTCAATATTTTAACAATGTCTAAGGTCCCTCAAGTTGATCTAGAGAACATTCACGTCATGGAGAAAATTGGTCCAGAGAAATTTTGACCTTCCCTAAACTTCCCATTGTAAATTTCTCTGCCCTCACCTTCTCCAAATTTCTCTGCCTTTCATATACTTCCCACTCTCCTAGAGAAATTTCTCTGCCTTTCTACAAAATTACATCTCTAGAGAAATTTAAATTTCTCTGCCCTCTCTACCTCTCCTGGACTCAACACTCCAGAGAAAAATTTCTCTCACTTCACCGGCCTTCAATTGGTCAAAATGAATCTAGAGAAATTTAAAAATCCAGAGAAATTTGAATTTTCTCTGGGTTTGAGTGAAGAAGCAATAAAGATTTCGGTAGGAAACCGTGTGATTATTTCGGTAGGTGATGAACCGGCTAAAGAAAATCACCAATGCATACACTTGCAGATATGTATACATCACATATCTCAGTTGAGTCACTCATATATATATATATATACATATCAAAAACAATATATATACAGAAAATAAACATAGCTAGATAAACTTGTGTTTTGGAGATATATATATATATATTTTTTCGTCTCTCCTGTTTGGTCACTTTTTTCTACCTTTGCACAGTGATCAAGATTGTCCTAATTGTCTCTCTCTCACTCTATATATATATATATATATATAGATTTGTAGTGTTACAGATCTTGCATTTCAAAGCTACTCTGTGAAGAAGACACTGAAAATATTTATAATTCTAGTCTCTATGCATTTGATATAACGGTGAATAGTAAATCACAAAGGTCAAGTCAGTGAATCGGAGAGAGAGAAGAAGAAATTGTTGCGTACGAAAGAGGAAGAGAGAGTGAATTTTCTCTGTGATATATGGGTGTAGGGTTAAAGGACCTTAGACATCACAAAATAATATTGTGGATCTCTTCCATCACAAAAAATGGGAGAGGGATCTTAGACTAATTTTCCCTAATAAAAAATATATAAACAGTAGTTGTATGTATTTTTATAATCATTTTATTTAATATTTAATTATAAATATTTTTTATTTTGTTACTGGAATGTATTGTCTAAAAAATGTCTTTAAAAAAATCAAAAATATTTTTTGTTTATTGCACAATTTTTATTTTTATAATCATTTCATTTAATACTTAATTGTAAATAATTTTTTTTAGTTACCTTGTAAAGTGTTGTCTAAAAAAATGCCTCAAAAATAATTTTTGTTCATGGCACAATTTTTTTTTATATAATCATTTCATTTAATAATTTTGATTTTTTTTTATTCAATTAGTTCGGTATTAGTCAAAAATAATTTGTAGACATTTAAAATCAATTATTCTAAAAGTCATTAACTATTGAAATAAAATGTAAAAAACTCCTTTTATAGTGATTTGAAAATATGAAATATATTGGATAATACTTAAAAATTAACAAAAATTGATCAAAATCTATTTTAAACCCTAATAAATATGATTCTAGAAGGAAAAAAATATATATATGTGTATCAGTAAGTTTTTTCAAATTGTGTGAGTAATAAAAAAAATTACGATTCCGGTTACTGCAACCATTACATTATGGCCTTTATACCCCGCAACCGCTAGGGATGTAATTGGTTCGGTATGTCGGCATTTAGGAAAAAAATTACACCAAAATGATAATGTCAGTTTTATTATTTTGAACACCGACATGCATCGCTTTCTCCTATCAAATCAAGACCGAACCGAACCAATTGAAACGGTTCGGTTTAATCGGTTTAGGATTTTTCAAACTTGAGCCACTTTTAAATATAATCATTAATCTATATAAAAACATTAAATTAGTTATTTGTCTACCATTTCAAACATATCCAATGCATCCATTTAATACATACTTTTCTATTTTTAAATTAACAAAAATAAAAACAAAAAAAAAAGTTTAAAAATACTAAGGTTTCAAGAATAATGAGTTAGAGTTAAGATTATATATAATAAGAGTTTAATAACATTATATTAAGTTAATAATTTAATATACTTATTAATATCATTATATTATTAGATTATATATCTATCTATACTTTATATTATGCAAAAGGGAGTTTTTAACCCCAAGCCTTGTGGGAGCTCCAATCTCTCAATCTAAATTTTCTTATTTTTTGATTTAAAAAAAAAATCTTAGCATTTATTAACTTCTCCCAACTCCTAAGTCTTACCCTCATAATAACACTTTAATGCATTAAGAACAAGTATAAAAAAAATTCTTCGAAATCCAACACATAAATTCCTTGAAAAGTTCCAACACATATAATTATTATCCCTCATAATAACACTTTAATGTATTAAGAACAAGCATAAAAAAAAAAAATTCTTGAAAAGTTCAACACATATGATTATTATCAAAATATTAAACTTTAATATAATATAATAATAAAAAAAGACATTTAATTCATTGAAAAGTCCAACACATATGATTATTATCAAAATATTAAACTTTAATAAAATATAAAAAGGAAAAAAAGAAGACATTTAAAAATAAATAAAAAAACATTTAAAAATCACAATTCACATATATAGATAATTGTAAACACAATCCGTGCATAGCACGGGTGATATGCTAGTATATACATATATATATTATAAATACAATATATGTTGAAGCGGTTGGTTTCGGTTTAGATTGGTGCACAAGCTCAAATTTAAAAATCACACAGACCGATTATTGTTTAAAAATAGACCAAATATAGCCGGTTTGGTCTGGTTCAATCGGTTTGGTCCGTTTTTTTTGTTTTTCTTACATACCTAGCAACTATTTTTTAAAACCTTGACCATCACTATAGCACATCTCTTTACCACTGCCTCTGTTGGTCTCCGTTGTATACGACCAAACCATCTCAATATATTCTACCTCAACCTATCTTCTATTGGTACTACTTCTACCCATTCTCGAATATACTCATTCCTAACTATGTCTTTTATATTTGGGGGGCTAATTGATTTTAAAGATACAGTTTGGGGGTAAAATAAAGTTCCAAATGAAATTTGGTGTCACGTTAGCAAATTCCATTTGATTGTAGACAGAAACAGACGGCGAGGGATAAATTGATCAAATTTTAAAAAGTTTAGAGGGAAAATTAAAATAAGTGGGACTTACCAATCAGTTCTATTAACTAGACTTATTTGCCTACAGGTCTTGACTGATAAATTTATCACTACAAATTTATGCATAAAACTAAGAGAGACTGATAAATTTAACACTTAATAAATTTATCAATAGGACTTGATGGGTAATAAGTCTCAAAAGTAGGACTTATTGGTAATTTAACGTGAATACGTGCCAAATTAAAAAACACATCATAATTTGGGGGGCAAAATGATATTTCTTCCGTCATGTTGGGTATGGAAGCATTAACTGAGCCAGGTAAATTTAGTTTGTTAGGCTTGCTACAGAAACTTCTCTTCAGGTATCTCTCAAGTATGTTTACTTGGCCCTGGGGTCTTGTCTTGCAGCATCTTTTCGTAAGTCCTTGCCAATGTATAATTTAGTACCTTGTTTGTTGCAAGTTATTAGAATTGCTTATAGCTTAATTTTATTTTGGAAATCTGTGCTAGAAATATTTGTTCAAACCAATAGAAACTGAGAAACTAATAGTTGTTATTCAGAGATGTGGTATGTTGGATGGTCACAGGGGAAAGACAGTCTGCGGGAATTAGAAGTTTATACTTGAGAACACTATTGAGACAAGAAATTGGATTTTTTGACACAGAAACTAACACTGGAGAAATTATTGGGAGGGTGTCGGGATACGCTTTTGATTCAGATGCCATGGGTAAAAAGGTTTGTTGTCAGGACATGGAAGACCAAAATCATTTAGCAGTACTCAATCCTTATTGCAAAAATCAAATTGATACTCTTATTTTTACATGTATTTGCTACAGTTGGAAAGTTTATGCGTGGTAGCTTCATTCTTTGGAGGCCTTGTAATAGCATTGATCAAGGGATGGCTTATCACCCTTGTCTTGCTATGTTCAATTCCACCTCTTGTCATCTCTACTACCATCATGATTGTTATTTTGGCAAAGATGACATCCCATGACAGAGAGCATATTCTTTAGCACGAACTATGGTCAATTGAGAAGTGTCTAGAGTTTCTATTTTTTCATCTCTCTCTCTCTCTCTTTCTCTATATTATGGAATTATGTTCATGGTGATAAATTTCCCATCCAAAGTTGAATCATTTTCAGGGGAGAGGCAAGCTATAAATAGATATAAGAAGTCTCTTATTAAAGCTTACAGATCTGGCGTGCAAGTGGGCTTGGCTCTTTGTTTGGGTTTGGGTGTATTTTTGTTTCTTATGTACATCACTTATGCTTTGGCAACATGGTATGGTGCTAAAATGATAATACACAAGGGTTATACAGGAGGACAAGTGCTAAATTGTATTACTGCTATGTTGACTAGTTCTTTGTGAGTAGCATTTTGCCTATTTTTTTTCTTCTTTTTTTCCTTCACTCTTTTATTTTTCCTCATCACCCAACAATGCAGTCCATTGTGCTCATAAAATTTATGTTTTGTTATATACTTATGCATCCACTGCATGAATGCGATATTGATGCTTCAAGAAGATCACAAACTTTAAAAATGTTTGAAACCATTAGTAGGAAGCTAGCAATAGATCCTTATGACCAATGAAAGAAAATTAGATTATATCTGTGGCGATATTAAGTTAAGGGATATGTATTTCAGTTATCCAGTGAGACTAGATGAGCTTATTTTTAATAGATTCTCTCTGTTGATACCAAGAGGAATGAGAGGGGAGATTTGCACCGTTAGTACGGCCGAGCTACGGAAGCGCGGGTCGTGACATGATATGCGCCGCCGAGCTACTTTTTCTGCCAACTCAGCCCGTGGTCTGTTTTGCACGGTCAAGGAGATCGACCGACCAGGCACGATGCGATGCCTGACCGAGCTGTGACACGACAGAGCACGCAATGGTGTTCGGTAGCCGAGCTAAGAATGGTCGGGACTGGGCTTAAGGTGCGGTTAGGGCCGGCATGCGCCTAACCGATTGGCCGAGACGGACGGGCTTTGTGTAACCGAGAATGAAGAAAGAACGGGGGGGTGGCCGGCGTGCCTCGCAGCCGGTAGGCAATGATGGACCTGTCAATGGCTGCTCGGCCGTGAGAACAAGATATTTGTTCCTTTGCCAAGGGACAGGATGGCGGAACATAGCTCGGTTGTGCGCTTGTGGTGGCAATTCTCTACAAGGGATAGGCCGGTCGTGGTGCTCCGGTTAAGTGTGCCACCTGGGCCAATGGCGTGAGGGAGAGGACATCTGCTCCACGCACGCCTCAATACCGTTGGAAAGTTCTGCATGTACTGGTAGGAGGATAAAACCTTTACACGCCAGAAGGTGGTGAGAAGCAAGCCGCCACCGTCCGGGGAAGGACAATGAGAGGTGCGCAAGACAATCTTGAGGCTGCATGGCCAGCCTAGAAATATGGAGGAGGACGAACTTTAGAGGTATGCAACTTCTTTCCCTAAGAGAATACTCTCTCTCTCTAACAGTCTTCTTCTTTCTCAAGTGGACTGACTTGATCGTCGGAGGGACTATTCGGCATACCACCACCGGGCAGCTCACCGTTTCTGTGTTGCCAGGTAGACGCCGTCAAGAGAAGCTTGGAGTACAAGGAGTACGGAAAGTAGAGGATATTTCGCCCCCGTACAATTGGCGCCATCTATGAGAAGAATCTTTGATATTCAACCCTTGTTCTTCAAGCCTCTTCAACCATGTCCATGGCCAACAACGACGAAATCCCACTATCCGTCGTCGATGGTGTCACTCCGAAGTATGTCCGAAGGAGATGGCCCCAGATGTTCCGCTATGGCGGGCCTAGAAACTTCTTCGCGAGGTGCGCAAGACAAACGTGGAAGGATCACTGATCGCTCGAAGAGTCCAGAGGGCCGTCGGCGATGAGTCCTGCCAGCCTGAGCACAAACTCAAAGACCAAGACGCCTCATTCGCAAGATGGCGGCGAGATGGAGCCGCTGAGCGCCAGACAGAGAAAGGGTGTTGCTGGGGAGGGCAACCTCAGTGAGCACACCTGCCCTCGTTCTAGCAGTCGCCGTCAGAGGACTCACTCTATCTCCATCACCAGGAGCTATGGGGTTGGAGATTCCGACCAAAGAGAAGGCAGATCCTCACTGCACAAAGACTTATCGCCCTTCATACCCGTCGTCGACGTCGCGATACTCTGCCTCCACCCATTCCAGGGATCTCAGGGATGTGTTAGAGGAGAGAGCGTGCCATCGAGAGGCTCGGAGAGTGCCGGCGCTCCAGAGGTTGAGTGCTCCAGTTCGCTGTAGTGAAGAAGTGGCGATGCCCGCGCCTAGAGTGATGGCCCCTGCACTGGTGGACAAAGAGTTGACAAGACTTACGGCCACACCGTTGTCTCCAGAGATCGAGAGTACGCCGCTCCCTGCCGGATTCCACCTGCCAAAGTTCACTTTGTACGACGGCAAGACAGATTCGTACATGCATGTGAGTCATTACCGGCAAGTAATGGCTGGCCACCAGCGCAACGACGCCCTGATGTGCCTCATATTCCCAACAAGCTTGGGAGAGCTGGGCTTGAAGTGGTTCGAAAGGCTCCCGAAGGGGAGTATCGAGGGGTGGCAGCAGCTAGCAGAACCCTTCGTCACCAGATTCAAAACCAACACTCGAACGCCGAAGGAGGTCGACCACCTCCTGGGCGTCAAGATGGAGTCTGGATGTTCGTTGAAGGCATACAATGCAAAGTAATGGGAAACATACAATGAGATCCTCGACTGCCCTACCAATCTGGCAATCACTCAGTACAAGTGAGGTCTCCCAGTCGGACATAGGCTGCGAGATTCGCTCACGATGCATTAGTCCACGACTATGGAGTCCTTGATGCAGCGGATCAATGAGCACATCCGTGTGGAGGAAGATGTCGCCTCTGCGACCGAGAAGACTAATCCAGTCACGGCGGACAGAAGGGTGGCAGGGAAAGTTCACTCGGTCGGGCAGGAGGATAGCCGCCCAAACGACCGGACAAAAGACCAGCGACGCGGCCCAAACCGCGATGACAGAAACAAGGGTCGTAGGAACGACCGAACTGATGCTCCCCGTGATGTAGCAGAAGATGCCAAGAGAAAATTGAAGGCGCGGACTGGAATTACCACGATTTTCAAAATCCCTATCTACCGCATTTTAAGCGAGATCCGGGGTGAGTCTTTTGTCCGATGGCCAGCCAAGTTGGGGAGTGCATAGAGAGGCTTCAACTCAAAGTATCGCTGCATCTTTCATGAAGAGTGGGGACACCGAACAGAGGACTGCTTGCCGCTCAAACAGCACTTAGAGGAGTTGGTGGTGGCGGGGCATCTTGACCAATACATAGATGGGGACGTCAGGGCCACGCCAGCGAAACAAACCGAGCCGAACGGCCTGGCCGCTCTAGAGGTGCCTCCGCAAGGTGTAATCAACGTCATCCACTTTGATCATTGAACTAGCAAGGGTCTGCGAGCTTAGGGGGATGATCAAGAAGGCCGAACACATGAGGGAAGTGCTCTCTGTTCAGCCCGCTGTGAAGAGGGGAAAGACCGAAGAGAGGGACATCCTTTCATTCTTGACCAAGGACTTGGAAAGAGTTCAGATGCCGCACAATGATGCTTTAGTAGTCACTCTTCGCATCAAAGACTTTGACATCAAGAGAATCTTGATCAACCAGGGGAGTTCAGTAGAAATTATGTATTATGACGTGTTTAAACAAATGAAGTTAGAAGACAAGGACTTGGCCCCTGCAACGTCCCCTTTGGTCGGCTTCAATTTACAGCCAGAATAGCCAATCGGAAAGATTATTTTGCCGATCCAAGCGGGATCGGTCGTAAAGCAAGTAGAATTCTGGGTGCTCAAAGTTCCCTCGACTTACAACTTGATCTTAGGCAGGGGCTGGCTGCACGCCATGCAAGCAGTTGCTTCGATCTTCCACAAAGTCATGCGCTTTCTGGCACCAAGTGGACAAATAGAGGAAGTTTGAGGGGACCTGGTGATGGCAAAACAATGCTTCGTTGTGGTAAATGGCAGTCGAGCGGCCAAAGGGTTCGTTCAAATGATTGAGGGGCCCGAGGGTAAAGAGGTCCTTGAAGACGTAGGAAGAAAGGCCGAGGAAAAATCGGTTGAAGATTTTGTGGAAGTGCGCATTGACGAGAATGATCCAACTAAATTCTTCCTCTTTGGATCATCCTTGTCTAGCGCCGAGCGGATGGATTATGTCAGCTTCTTGGTTTCCAATTTGGTGGCCTTTGCTCGACGCCATTTACATGCCTGGCGTCGACTCGAGCTTTATTTGTCATCAGTTGAATGTCTTCCCCAATGCACGGCCAGTCATTCAAAGGACGCGCCGCTCAGCCTTGCACCATGCTGAAGTGGTGGCAGAAGAAGTGAAGAATTTGTTGGTAGTTGGGGCCATAGAGGAGGTGCAATACCCTCGGTGGATATCCAATACGGTGGTTGTTCCGAAGAAGAACGGCAAGTGGCGAGTCTGCGTTGACTACAAGACTGTCAACAGTGCTTGCCCCAAGGATAGCTTTCCCCTCCCTCGAATTGACCAGCTGGTGGACTTAACCGCTGGCCATCAGAGGTTTAGCTTTCTGGACGCATATCGCGGCTACCACCAGATCGCCATGTATAAACCGGACAGGAAGATCACGTCGTTCACAACCCCCAGAGGCTTATATTGCTACAAAGTCATGCCGTTCGGACTAAAGAACGCCGGGGCGACCTTTCAGCGGATGGTAACAAAAATGTTCGCTCCTCTCTTGGGCCGAACAATGGAGGCCTATATAGACGATATGGTGGTGAAGAGTAAGGAGAAATCTCAACACCTCACCGACCTAGCAGAAATGTTCGCCATACTTAAGCACCACAAGCTTTGTTTGAACGCCTCCAAGTGCGCCTTCGGAGTTGGCACCGGAAATTTTTTGGGTTTTTTGGTCACTAACCGAGGAATCGAAGCCGACCCATCCCAAATCAAGGCGATACAGAGCCGAGCGCCAAACTCCAAAGGACGGCAACATCTTGGGATGGCGTACCATGAACAGATTTATCAGCCGGTCTTCGGATCGTTGCAGGCCCTTCTTCAAGACTTTGAAGACCAAGTTCTTCTGGGATGTTGAGTGTGACCGTGCATTGACAGATTTAAAGGTGTACCTTTCCTCAGCCCCTATCTTGGTCACGCCTCAGCCGGGCGAAGAGTTGTATCTCTACTTGGCGGTCTCTCAACATGCGGTGAGTGCTGTTCTAGTCCGCGCTAAAGGCATTCATCACTTGCCCATTTTCTATGTAAGCAAGACTCTGCTCCTAGCCGAGACGAGATATCTTCCTCTCGAAAATTGGCGCCGCCCCGATGATGGCATCAAGGAAGCCGCACACTATTTTCATGCCCATACAATGTTTGTGCTGACCGAGTTCCCACTTAAGGTGCTCCTTGAAAAGTCCGACTTCACTAGGAGGATTCTGAAATAGGCCATGGAACTGGGACAATACGACATCAAGTTTCGCCCGCGCACCGCAATCAAAGCTCAAGCTCTTGCAGACTTTGTGGCGGAGTTTGCCCCCGGAACACATCCAGTGTGCCCGGTTGATTTGGCTAGTGCGGACTTAGCACAGCCCATGGCTCACACAATAGAAGCAAGGGATGGTGCGTAAGAGGAAGGGCAAACAATAAACGTACCAGCAAAGGCGAGTGACTCGATAGAGGGCGGAGTCAACCATGACAAGGAAAGAGACCAGAATGAGCCGACTAGAGACTTGGATTTGAGGAGTTCCAAAATCCCTCTGATTATTGGAAGCTGTTCATTGGCGAGATGTGGAAATTCTTCGTCGATGGGGCGTCCAATGTACCCAGAATGGGGCCGATTATCACGGACGGCCGATTATCGAGTAAGCAATTACGCTTCGGCTTCCAACAACCAGGCCGGGTATGAGGCCCTACTTGGGACTAAAGCGCGTTGCGAATGAAAGCCACAGCCCTTATGGTCTTCAGTGACTCCAAGCTGGTGGTCAATCAAGTCTCAGGGGAGTATAAGGCCAGGGATGAAAGAATGGCCAAGTATCGAATCGCGTGCGCATGTAAATCGGAAGTTCGATGCCATAAGAGTAGAAACGGATCAACCACGGCGAAACAACACGATCGATGAATTGGTAGGGCTCGCTTCTACTCGCATGACCTTTCCTAATGCCTTAATGAGCGAATTTTTACCGCGGCCAAGTATAGAGGAACCAGAGGTAACCGAGGTACTTTGCACTGACTTAGGTCCTTCTTGGATGGATCCTATCATCGCCTTCTTGAAAGATAGAATTCTATCGGAAGAAAAGAAGGCGGCCCACAAGATCCGGGCAAAGTCAGAGCGGTTTTGGCTCTCCCCGTCCGGGGCCTTATATAAGAAGTCCTTTACCGGACCATATTTGAAGTGTGTCCACCCCGCCAAGGTGGAAGCTTTTCTTCACGAGATCCATAAAGGCATCTATGGCAGCCATACTGGGGGCAGATCCTTGGTTTACCGAGCAATTTCTCAGGGTTATTGGTGGCCGTGCATGCAGGCAGATGCCCAAAAATATGTTCGCAGGTGTAAGAGGTGTCAGAAGTTCGCCCACTAGATCCACTAGTCGGCTAGAGATTTGCTCCATCTCACAAGTCCTTGGCTGTTCGCTCTTTAGGGGTTGGATATTGTTGGGCCACTCCCAGCTGCACTGGGCAATCGCAAGTTCTTTATCGCCGCCACCGACTATTTCACCAAGTGGGTTGAGGCCGAGCCACTAGCGACCATAAAGGAAAAGGACGTGAAGAAGTTTGTATGGCAAAACGTCATCACTCGTTTTGGTATACCCAAGGCCCTCATCTCGGATAACGGCACTCAATTTGATGGTAAACTCTTTCGCGAATTTTGCGAAGAGTTGAAGATCGAGTTCTACAATTCGACACCGGCCTATCCTCAGTCAAATGGTCAAGCAGAGGCCTCAAACAAGACCATCGTGGACGGGCTGAAGAAGCGGCTTGAGAAGGCTAAGGGCAAGTGGGCTGAAGAACTCCCTAATGTGCTCTGGGCATACCGCACTACCCCAAGACGGTCAACCGGGGAAACACCATTCGCTTTGGCCTATGGCATGGAGGCCGTCATCCCGTTGAAAATTGGCATGCCAACCATCCGCTCTAAAAGTTTCCAACCTGATCTAAACGACGAAGCCGTGGCATTGGAACTTGACCTCGCTGAGGAAAGGAGGGAGCGAGCGCTAATGCACATTGCTGCTTACCAACAAGAACTATCCAAAAAATACAACAAGGCAGTGCACCCCAAGCTATTCAAGATTGGGGACTGGGTTTTAAGAAAGGTGCTTGGCAACACAGTGGTCCCTGGCGAAGGAAAGCTCGGTGTAAATTGGGAAGGACCATACAAGGTGATTGGTCTTGCTGGTAAAGGGGCATACTATCTGGAAGATTTAGATGGCAAGGCTGTCCCCTGATCAAGGAACGCCGCCAACCTTAAGGTCTTTTACTTTTAAGATGTAATTTGCTTGTGTTGTTTAGCTTTTCTAGACCTTTAGCCTTTTGGCACTTGATGTAAAAGATAACAATGCTTTTGTGATGAAAAATAGCCATCTTGTTGTTTGGTATTACTCTTTGTACAATGACATCGCAAGGACACAAGGCAATTATGGATACCAGGGGCAGGGAGACCGACCTGAATGGGACCGGCCTAATTTCCTCTCGCCAGAATGAAAGCAGACCGCACAAACAGTTGGTGCATTGTCCAACGATATAATTGGCATATGGACCAATTCGCATTAGGGCCGAACTGGTTTTGCTCGCCTGGTTGAAATGTTGGCGTCATGACCAACTTAACTGAAACATAGGTGTTTTGCCCAATGTAAGGGCCGAGCTGATTTTGCTCGAACCAGTTGGCATATTGGTGTCTTGTCCAATATGGAAAACGAGCGGATTTTGCTCGGCAGAATGCGCAATGTTGGTGTTGTGTCCAACCGATAAGAAGTCGAGCTGACTTTGCTCGGCAGAAAGGAAATGTTAGCGACTTACCCAACTTAAAAGGCGAGCTGATTTTGCTCGGTCACATTGAAGTATTGGAATTCTATAAAGTCTGCAAACCAGTCAAGGCCGAGCAGATTTTGCTCGGCCGAGTTAAAATTTTAGTTCATTTGAAAGTTCAAGGAGCCGAACTGCAAGTTCTGATTAGAAAACGTTTAAGGTGATTTTAGCTCAGCAAATTGTGCGGCATAGCTGACCTGGAAGTTGTGAATTGTCAACGATTGAATCAAGAAATAGAAGATGTACGAGCAAGAAGTTCAAAAGTTTCATTGATAAAGGAAAATTTAGTACAAGAGGGGGGACATAGCCCGGTTACATTCCAAAACAAAGAAAAGAAAAGAAATAAGCAAAAAACAAAGGAAAACAGAAAGGCAGAGTTCAATCTAATTCTAGTTCAACTGTCTGTTCGGCAACTTGCACAGTTTGCTCGGCCTCCTCCACATTGCGCTCGGGCAGGTTTTCTCCGGCCTCATCGCCAGCACCCTCCACCATGACAACCTCATGATCAATAACTTCTTCATCTTCGGCATCTTGAGATGCTGCAGGAGAAGTTTGCTCGGTTTGCTGCGCGGCGGCGGCTTCTTCCTCGGCCTCTTTCCGTGCCTCTGCGATAAGTTTGCTTTTGAGTGGCACGAGTACGCCAAAGATGTAAACCGATACTGTGCCGAGGTGGATTTATGAACATGTTAGAATCCTATCCAAGGCCAACTTTCTCTACGGCAACTTTCCAGCCACACTGGAAAAAGATGTCCTTGGTCGCTTGGACCTGCCGCTCATAAGTTTTCTTCCCCTGAGCGTATCCCTAGTCCTCGGCGTCGTCCACAGCTTTGTCCTTTTCTTCTTTGTGGGTGTGGGAGCTGAATAAATAGAAGAGTTGGCAGGGATGTACCCGAGGTCAGAGACTGTTCGGCTCCGTACTAATCAACTAAGATACTGAATATGTAGAGATTGCCGGGTAGATGGGGAGACGTATGTTGGAATTAACAGAAGAGGTAATGAGTAGAAAGTGGGCTCTGGACCCGAGGTCCAGAGAATGAGTATAAATACAAGAGCTTCAGATTTAGAAAGGTATGTAAGAATCACTTCACTAAACTTAGTAAAACAAGCTTTCTTGAGTATAAGAACTGACTTGCCCGTCGGAGTGCTAACCCCGCACTTTAACGAGTGTTTGTCTTTGCAGGTGACTAAGATGAGGATCAGGAGCGTCTCCCAGGATCCGAAGAGTATTTCCAAAACCACTTCCCCACAACTGGCGCCGTCTGTAGGAATACTCGAGTACATCCATGGAAGGCGTGACGCAGGATCCTCCGATAACCACCGACACGATCACACAGAGAGTCGACCTCACTCCGGCAAATATGCTCGAGAAGGAAATCATCGCTGCAAGACATGCCTTGAATGTTGATTCACAAACGACTTCGACGTAGGAGACGATGCTAGCCATCATGGAACGAGCCAAAAAGACCAAACATAGTTTAGACAACACCATCGCTGAGAACGAGCACCTTCGCCGCGATCTGGCCTTGGAAATAGTAAAGTCCAAACAAACAGTGCGCCAGGTTTCTGAGCGACCCCCAAGGGCAAGCGATCTACAGTCTAGGGCCCAACAGCAAAACGCCGACGCTAGCTGTGCTTCAACCTATTACTTTGAGGAGTTGACAAAGAAACGCCTCCGCCAAGTGTCCGCATGATAACATCCATATGATATACAACTTAAAGCCCCGATCAGACATGCAATCCAAATTTCCCGTGCCCTCAAGAAGAACTCATGCCAAAGAAAGCGACTTTGAGAATCGACCAGCATCACCTTCGACGATTCTGACTTGATCGGGCTAACACTGCCTCACATCGATCCATTAGTTGTCGCGCTACGCGTAAACCTGTTCACCGTCGAACGCGTTCTTATAGACCAAGGCAGCACTTCGGAGGTCATGTATTATAAAACCTTCATCAAACTCGGGTTCATCGAATCGGACCTGACTCCGACCCCTTATCCACTATTCGGCTTCAATGCCAACCCCGAATACCCACTAGGAAAGATCAACCTACCCGTTCGAGCGGGTTCCAGAACGGTGGATGTAGAATTCCTGGTCGTCCAGCTGCCATCGCCGTACAATATCATCATGGGGTGATCGTGGTTGCATACCTTACAGGCCGTCTCGAGCACCTACCATCAATTGTTACGGTTCCCAACAGAACACGGTATTGAGCAGATCCGCGGCTCTCAAAAATCGGCACAAGCATGTTACCTCCTGGCTGCCAAAATGCCAAAAGAATTGCAGGTAAACTCCATTGAGGTACCCAATCGGGAAATCCTGGATGACGTCGGGCGGCAACCAAGCGAAAAGGCCACGGAAGGTTTAGACCGAGTTGACATCGATGGAAGCCCGGAGAAGTTCTTTATGATTGGCACCCCTTTAAACCAAGCCGATAGATAGAAACTGATCTCCTTTCTACTCGCCAACCTCGACGTCTTTGCGTGGACTCCATACGAGATGCCGGGTATAGACCCATCAGTTTCACAGCACCACCTGAACGTCGACCCCACATGCAAGCCCATCATTCAGAAAGGCCGTCGGTCTGCCGCAGAGCACATCGCCGCCGTCATAGAAGAAGTCGACAGACTGCTTGATGCCGGGGCAATTAGAGAGGTCACCTACCCCACGTGGCTCTCCAACACAGTGGTGGTGAAGAAGAAAAATGGAACTTGGCGAGTGTGCGTCGACTTCACGGATCTGAACAAAGCTTGCCCCAAGGACTGCTTTCCCTTACTTAGAATCGACCAACTCGTCGATGCAACGGCGCGCCACCAACGCATGAGTTTCCTCGATGCTTACAGAGGCTATCATCAGATCCCCATGCATCCGGATGACCAGGACAAAACTGCATTCCTCACCCCAAGAGGAACCTACTGCTACAAAGTTATGCCTTTTGGGCTGAAGAATGCTGGGGCAACTTACCAAAGACTGGTCACCACCATGTTCAAAGAATAACTCAGCCACACTATGGAAGTCTACATCGACGATATGGTGGTCAAGTCCAAAGAAGAATAGGATCACATAGCCGATCTAGAGAAAACATTCGGCATCTTGCGCAAATACGGAATGAAACTGAACGCCTCCAAATGCGCGTTTAGAATCGGCTCCGGCAAATTCCTGGGTTATATCATCAACCACCGTGGAATCGAAGCCAACCCGAGGCAAGTCACAGCAATCTTGGAACTCGGTTCCCCCCAATCAGTGAAAGAAGTTCAAAAGTTGATCGCGATGGCAGCTGCACTCAATAAATTCATCAGTCGGTCAACAGACCGCTGCAGACAATTCTTCCAGACGGTACGTCAAGGCAAAGCTTTTGAATGGTCCGCCGAAAAGCGGCGAAGCTTTCACTGTGCTCAAGACGCATTCCTGGCCAAGACTCTCTTGACAACACCAAATCCGGTGACCCTCATTCTCAGATTCCGCGCTTCCAATAGGGCCGTCAGCGCCGTACTATTAAAAGAAGAGGAAGGGCAACAACGGCCAGTGTATTATGTGAGCAAGGCAATGGTGGATGCCGAGACACGTTATCTTCCGCTGGAAAAACTCATCCTAGCCTTGGTCATGGCAGCAAGAAAACTGATGCATTACTTCCAGGGATATAGCATTGGAGTGATAACAGATTATCCCCTCCGATCAGTACTGCGAAGTGCAGAAGCATTAGGACGTGTTTCGAAATGGGCTCTTGAACTCGGCCAGTATGACATTAAGTTTTTACCCAAAATCGCGATCAAGGAACAGGTGTTGGCTGACTTTGTTGCCGAATTCACAGGTGGGCTTTCCGATCTTAAACCTGCCGACGTTCTTCCAAAGGTTGAAGTTCGATCAAAGCCGAACTAGAGAATTTATGTCAGGGATATCTGGCAGCTATACTGTGATGGATCGTCTAACCAATCTGGTCAGCGCGCGTAATAATCATGTCTCCGACGGGCGATAATAGAGCAAGCCGCTGCTTGGCTTCGAAGCATCAAATAACGAGGCCGAGTATGAAGCCCTCTTAGCCGGTTTACGGAATGCACATATTCTCGGCGCTCGGCGTTTGCTAGTGTTTTGTGACTCAAAATTGGTCATCAACCAGCTGAAGGGGGAGTACGCTGCAAAAAACAACCGTATGGCGGCCTATATGAAAACGGCCAACTCTTTGCTAACGAAGTTTGACCATCACGAATTGAACCAAATAACACGTGATCAGAACACACACGCAGATGCCCTGGCATGCCTAGCCTCCGCAATCAATTCTGAGCTCAAACGGACCATTGAAATAGGTTTCATCCCGGAGCCGAGTATTGGCCCTTCGGAGGAAACCTACGTCAACGTTATAGAACCCGCATCAAGCTGGATGGACCCCATTGCTGGATTCCTCTCTTCTGAACAACTCCCAGAGGACAAAAATGAAGCACACAAGCTACGCAATAAGGCCCTGCGATACTATCTGGATCCATAAGGAGGGCTTTATAAAAAGTCCCTCTCCGGTCCCTATTTGGAATGCGTACACCCAGATAAAGTGGAAGAGCTTCTAACTGAGATACATGAGGGCAGTTGTGGTGCCCACTCTGGTGGACGCACCTTGGCCCATCGAGCTATAACACAAGGGTATTATTAGTTGACAATGAGAGCCGACGCAGAAAACTATGTTAAAAGATGCGAACAATGCCAAAAGTTTTCCCTACTAACCCATTTGCCCGCCGAAGGGTTGAACTCTATCACCAGTCCCTGGCCGTTTGCTCAATGGGGGCTTGATATCATAGGACCGTTGCCGAGGGCCCCAGGAAACAAGCGATTCTTAATCGTAGCAACAGATTACTTTACAAAATGGGTCGAAACGGAGGCTCTAACACATATACGAGATGCCGACGTAAAGCGATTTGTATGGAGAAACATCATTACGAGATTTGGCATCCCAAGAGCTCTCATCTCAAACAATGGCACCCAGTTCAATTGTGGCGTGTACCGAGAGCTGTGCAGCAAATACGGTATCATGCCTTACTTCTCTACGCCCGCGTACCCTCACAGTAACGGTCAAGCTGAAGCCTCTAACAAAACCATCTTGGACGACATCAAAAAGAGGCTGGAAAAAGCTAAAGGCAAATGGGTCGAAGAATTGCTGAGTGTATTGTGAGCGTATTACACAACGCCGATGAGGTCCACCGGAGAAACGTCGTTCGCTTTATGCTTCGGAACCCAAGCAATCTTACCCCTGGAAATCGGCCTCCCGACTTTGAAATCACAAGCCTTTGATACGGGCCGAAATGACATGATGCTCGCCCTGGATCTGGACCTAATCGAGGAACGAAGAGACCGCGCCCTGGCCTCCATGGCACGGTATCAGCAGTAGCTCGCTAAGTCGTACAATCAACGAAGTTCGATTCGTGCTACGCCAGAGAGCTAGTCTGAAAGACTTCCACCGACCGGAGACCGGCCGACGGAAAGCTGGGTCCAAACTGGGACGGCCCCTATCAAGTAGACTCCATTGTAGGAACGGGAGCATATCGGCTCTCGGACATGTCAGGAAGAAGCCTGCCACGGCCTTGGAATTCAACGTATCTACGAAAATTTTACCAATGACCTGATCTGTGGGCTTGGTACCTGTACATACTCTGCTGTAATGCAAAAGTTTCTCGTTTTTATTCCTCAGCTCATACGCTTCTTGATGGCCGAATAAGTCTCCGGATTCGGAGCGCCCTTCGTGGATACCACGATTGGCCAAACAAGTCTCCGGATTCGGAGCGCCCTTCGTGGATACCACGATCGGCCAAACAAGTCTCCGGATTCGGAGCGCCCTTCGTGGATACCACGATCGGCCAAACAAGTCTCCGGATTCGGAGCGCCCTTCGTGGATACCACGATCGGCCAAACAAGTCTCCGGATTCGGAGCGCCCTTCGTGGATACCACGATCGGCTAAACAAGTCTCTGGATTCGGAGCGCCCTTCGTGGATACCACGATTAGCCAAACAAGTCTCCGAATTCGGAGCCCCTTTGGGTGCATGACATCTGAGGGCCGAATAAGTCTCCGGATTCGAAGCGCCCTCCGTAGATACCACGATTGGCCAAACAAGTCTCCGAATTCGGAGCCCCTTTGGGTGCATGACATCTGAGGGCCGAATAAGTCTCCGGATTCGGAGCGCCCTCCGTAGATATCACGATTGGCCAAACAAGTCTTCGGATTCGGAGCATCCTTCGTGGGGGTCACTATTTAACTAACCAACTGCATGGTTCTTAATTGAAGCCGATCGATGCATGTTCGAACGTTTACATTACACAACATAAAAGCTGACAATAAATTGAGATAAGGCGTTTAATGATGCGCCAAACATTTCAAAAGCTGCTAATAAAGAAATTCTATTTATTAAAAAGCCGCCAAACATTTCAAGCATTTGACAAAGAAATTCTATTTATTTAACATTATGGCCCACTAAGTCGGCGCCTTCGTCGTCGCTTTTCTCGATTTCGAACTAGGGATACGGAAGGTAATGCCGATGATATAGGGGCGGTTTAATTTATGCCCTCTGCACCCAAGAGCTTCCACGGTTTGAAGGGCCTTAATCCAAATGCTTGAAACCACGATTTTCAGATGGCGACTTCCTCGCCTAGGTTTGTTTTGGTCTTCTTGATCCCGCCTTCAAGCCGCCCCGATATCCTCTCTCATAACCCGAGGCCTCGGTTCGCTTCTTTCCGATGCTCTTCGCTTGATCGTCCACCACCGACTACCACTCGAACACCCTTCACCTCGGCTCACTCACTTTTCGCGTGGGCCTCCAGACTACGATTCCTTTCATTGTTTTTCTCACTCTCGCGTCGGGCTTCACGCAGACGCATCCCGACTTCATAAGCGCTATACAGTTCCTTGACAGCCCCATGAATGCCATCCCGAAATACTTCGAAATCTCCACGTCCGACCATCGACTGTTAGACCTCCGGCGAAAAAATCTGCCGAGTGAACTCGACTGCCACATCTGGGTCTTTAATTATAGAATCCGCCTCCGTCATTGGTCTATTCTTCACGAGAACCGCAAAACTCAACGGTCGTGGCGCCGCGTCAAGCTCAACTTGCGGTCGTGGGTGCGGGGAACCTCCCCGTTGTCCGTCCTTTTGGGGTGACCTGCTTCGACGACTCGGGGGCCTCTCTTTTTCCCGATCCATGGATGCCCTTCTTCTCGTGTGAATAGGCTCGCCTCTGCGATTCATTTTGACCGCTAAACCCAGCCAATGTTGACCCCTGCCAGGTTCGGATCGCGCCTGAATAGATATGAGTCAAGTTGTTGGCACGAACTCGCCCATTTATTTTGGGGTACACGCAACTTCCCCGAGAAAACGTCAGAAAGACTGAGCGCCAAACGTCGTGTGCCTCTCAGCCAGCCCACGATTCAGAGCCATCGGCTCATTCGGTTCCTCAGGCTCGCGCCCTAGCTAAGGCAAGGGCAAATTCATTTATCTAGTCGGCTATATTGCAAGTGCTATCGCCGATTAGCCTAAGATCGCTAGGGCAAGGGCAGATTCATTTTTCTAGTCGGCTATATTTTCAAATGATAACGCCGAGTAATTTATGCCTCAACCAGCCCACGATTCAGAGCCATCGGCTCATTCGGTTCCTCTGGCTCGCGCCCTAGCTAAGGCAAGGGCAGATTCATTTATCTAGTCGGCTATATTGCAAGTGCTATCGCCGGTTAGCCTAAGATCGCTGGGGCAAGGGCAGATTCATTTTTCTAGTCGGCTATATTTTCAAATGATAACGCCGAGTAATTTATGCCTCAGCCAGCCCACGATTCAGAGCCATCGGCTCATTCGGTTCCTTTGGCTCGCGCCCTGGCTAAGGCAAGAACAGATTCATTTATCTAGTCGGCTATATTGTAAGTGCTATCGCCGGTTAGCCTAAGATCGCTGGGGCAAAGGCAGATTCATTTTTCTAGTCGGCTATATTTTCAAATGATAACGCCGAGTAATTTATGCCTCACCAAATTTCATTTATCTGAGCCATCGGCTCATTCGGTTCCTCTAGCTTGCGCCCTAGCTAAGGCAAGGGCAGATTCATTTATCTAGTCGGCTATATTGCAAGTGCTATCGCCGATTACCCTAAGATCGCTGGGGCAAGGGCAGATTCATTTTTCTAGTCGGCTATATTTTCAAATGATAACGCCGAGTAATTTATGCCTCAGCCAGCCCTCGATCGGCTCATTCGGTTCTTCGCCCGTGCCCTGGCTAAGGCAAGGGCAGGTTCCTTAGTCCGATCGTCCCAGCACAAAAATTAAGTAATATCATTCTTCATTAGCAAAATTGAGCACA
The DNA here is from genome assembly GCA_025200525.1 of Camellia lanceoleosa. Lineage (NCBI taxonomy): Eukaryota > Viridiplantae > Streptophyta > Magnoliopsida > Ericales > Theaceae > Camellia > Camellia lanceoleosa. The sequence continues at coordinate 185,951,325 of CM045766.1, forward strand.
ACTCATGACATTTTATATATGCAAAATAAAAAAGCTATAAGCCCGCACAAAAATGTCTGACAAAACGATTGTAACAATACATCAGTAAAATCCTAATACATTTGTGAAATCCTAACAGTCCATTGCCCAGCTCAGCCTTTGGAATCAGTCTCCAACGGCTCGACGTCCACCTGCTCATGCGGCACTGGCATAGTTAGTGAAACTCCAGCTGCAGCAAGGGCTTTGTGCCAGCCATGCTTGAACCCCCTATTTTCGAACCGCGGGACCTGGTCCACATATTCGGTGAGCCCAGCATCTTTCCCGGCTTCGAAAACTTTGGAAGCAGCCACCTTCATGTCAGCCAACTCGGCTGCGGCAACCGCCATCTTGGGACAATCTCAACCGCTGCCGTCAAGGCCCGCTTTTCTTCGTCCGCTCGGGATTGATCTGCAATGCGGGCCTTTTCTACTTTGGCCTCGGCCCGAGAAGCTTTCTTGTTCGCTCTCAAAACTGCATCTTCGGCCCTCTTCCTTTGGCCCTCCACCTATTCTCGTAAGTGGTCAATCTGTTTAACGGCGTCGAGATGCCGACGTCCCATGTCGGCTATCCTTCCGACGGTCTGCAAAGGAAGAACCCAAAAACATAACCTCAACAGTACTTGGATAAAGTGAAGAAAAGTCAGAATATGTACCAGAAGTGCCGATTGCGCGATTAGTGCTGTCGCATTTAGATCTGGTTTCGCCCGGAAAGCCTCCATATCAGACGGCAACGACACGGACGTAGCCACACCGAATGCGACTTCTAGATCTTTAAGCGCCAAAGTGTTATAGGGAACCGGCATGCCCTTTACCGTTGGACGAATGACAAAAGGAAAAACCTCATTAGATCCCTCCAATCGAGGACGCTTACCACCTTGTTCGTCTGAACCGGCCTTGAGGTCAGCAGAACGTTTCCCTATATTTTCCTCAAATTTTTGGCCGACTTCCCCGACCAACGGAGATTCGGCATTCTGACCTTTTTCCATCTCCTCTACAACCCCCAAGGATGCTGATTCGGCAACAGGGAAGGGGAGTCGAGATTCGGTGGCGGGCGGCATTTTAGACGAAAGGCCCTCCGCTATTCGCCGTGCGGCTAACCTCTCCGCGTTCGCCTTTTTAGCAAGCTTCGTCAGACTCAATCCGGCCATATCCGCGACGTCTATGACGGGAAGATCCTCTAAGCGTTGAAAAACGTTGGCAGAAGGAAGATCCCCTAGTCCCGATGTAAATGGAGGATCGGCGGAATCCAATACCTCCTCAGACTCGGTCTCGGATTGATCTGAGTCGGCGATATCAGCTACCTCATTTCGCTCTGAATCAGACCCTTCAAAGCCTACCTGCCTCAAGTTTTTGAAGTCAGGCAGAATAAGAGCAGTAAGTGAATCTTCACCCTTCAAAATCGGTATCTTTTCCGCCGCCGAGAAGGTTGTGTATGTCGGCTCGTAACAAAGCAGAATGTGAGCCGCCCTCCCCTGTTTCTGAAGACTTCAACGGCCGAAATACCTGAGAGCAACCCTAATATCTGAAAGAACGGCGTCGTGGGTTGAAGATAGTACCTTTTTCAAACCCCTCCCTGCACGAGACGAAGCCGTGAGATTTCAACGGAATAGGTTTTACAATAAAAATGAACACAACAAAAACAAGGAGATACTCGGCGACCTGGCTCGCCCCTCCGTCTAGGAATAGGGTCAACACGATCCTCCCTTTTGCCAAATTCCCAGTTGCCTTGGACAACGACCATAACATCATCGACTCGTTTCCCGGAGCTGGAAAGCATAGTGATTAGTTGATGGTCGGTATCCTTAGCTCTGAGGAAATAACACCCTTGCCGATCGGAGGACTTAGCCAAGGCATAGCAGTGCCGGATAGCCGGAATGCCAAGGTTAATTCCAAGGCGACGATTCAACGCTACGATTCCCATTATAATTCTAAAGAAATTCACGTTAGGTTGAGAAGGGATTAAATCCCAATGGCGAAGCACAGCCCTCAGGAATGGGTGTAGAGGGAAGCGGACTCCACCCTCTGCGATTGACAAGAGAGGAAAAACGATTCTGGTTTCGTCCTCCCTCTCCATGTCAAGGGTGCCGTCTGCCAAAAGTGACAGACGGACGTCACCAGGAATAGAGAAATGGCGTCTAAAACCAGCAATTCGATTTGATGAGAGGAGGTCTTTCAAATGCTTCGCCATACTCCACAGTTGGCACAGATATGCCAAAGAATAAAATGGAAATAGTTCTCGAAGCAAAGAAGTGGAAAACTTACGGAGGATGAAGATATTGAAGGAGACAAAATTGCAAGAACGATCCAAAGGGCAACCCAGCGACTAGTATCATGGAATGCGAATCCGAAGGGATGCCAATCTTTAAAAACGCAATGAATAGATGTGTACGAAAAGGCAGGAAGTCGGTACGACGACCAAAAGGGAGTGTACTTAGACGTATGCTTTGTGGGCCCAATCACCAAAATTTTGGTTGGATATTCAAAATTCTGGACCAAGCACCCCAGCCAACAAACGTTGGGAGAATGCTTGGGGGGCAATTGTGGGAGCCGAATAAATAGAAGAGTCGGCAGGGATGTACCCGAGGTCAGAGACTGTTTGGCTCCGTACTAATGAACTAAGATACCGAATATGTAAAGATTGCCGGGTAGATAGGGAGACGTATGTTGGAATAAACAAAAGGGGTAATGAGTAAAAAGTGGGCTCTGGACCCGAGGTCCAGAGAATGAGTATAAATACAAGAGCTTCAGATTTAGAAAGGTATGTAAGAATCACTTCACTAAACTTAGTAAAACAAGCTTTCTTGAGTATAAGAACTGACTTGCCCGTCGGAGTGCTAACCCCGGTACCCCCGACCGGAGTGTTTGTCTTTGCAGGTGACTAAGCTGAGGATCAGGAGCGTCTCCCAGGATCTAAAGAGTATTTCCAAAACCACTTCCCCACAGTGGGCATCGCGCAGCTTTTGGAGCTCGGCGAGGTACTGAGCTTTCGTCGACTTCACGGCCCTTTGTTTGTCGGATTCAGTTCGGTCGACTTTTTGGCTTAGTTCATCCCGCTCTGCCACCAAAGCCTCCTGCGCGGCCTTGAGTTTTGCTATCTCGGCCGCTTAGGCCTCATTCTCTGCGATAGTATCTCGAAGGCTCTGCCGCACTCTGATCATCCGGTCGTGGGCCAGGTAGTTCTTTTGCGCAGCCTGAAAACAAGTGAAGGATTGTGAGTATTTGAGAAACCGAGCAAAAACCGAGTAAACAGTTGCAAAGAATGAAGAACTTAACAGCACTACGGATTTTGCCACCGAGCGGAGGACCTTCAGGTCCGAAAGCTCGTCATGTTTCTTCATGTCAGCGGGCAGGATCAACCCCTTGGTTAAGTTAAAACCAAGCGAGTAGTCCTTGTCTGCATAAACCGACTCTTCAGCCGAAACTGCTCGGCCCTGGTATTTGAACTCGGGCGCCCAGACCGGGGGGGTGGCTGGGCCCTTGGATTTGCTGGTCTATGGTTGCTCGGTCTGGTCCCCGAGCTCGGTGGAGGCACGATCGGTGGAGTCTTCATCTGCCAAACGCTGCCCGGTTCGTTCTTTCCTCGGCCGCTTCTTGGACCGACCAGCGGGTTGGTCGCTAGCCAAAGCTAGCACAGCTCCTTCTTGTTGCCCGGCTGGTGTGGAGGAAGTTCCCCCAGAAGCTTCTGGGGGCTGGGAGTCGCTCGGTTCACCTGTGATCATTGCTTTGATGGCTCGGATTTTGGCCATTTCTTGCTCGGCTGTTAGCGGGACTAGGTTGATCGGCGGAAGGCTGGGGTCAGGTTCTGGCGAAGGAGCGCGCAGGAAGTCGGTGACGCGGCTTTTGCGCGGTGCTTGGTAATGGTAGGTCTGTTCGAAGCCGAGCAGTTTCGAAGCCTCCCTCTCCTCGGCAGGATGGCGCAGCAGGGCTCTGATGGCCTCTTGGTTGGCCTGGTGGTAGTCTGCTGCTAGGTGCTTATCTGCAGAAAGAAGACAAGTGTTAGATCGGCATAAAAAGTAATTGATGCATAAAGAAAATAGCGCGGTTAGCCGAGCAACTCACCGGCACTCCCAAAATCCTTTCTAATATACCATTCCGGTATGGGTGCCTCGGTGTCTTCATAGCGACCGGACACCCACAAGAAGTCGTCGTCGTTGGTCTCCTTGTCAGGGTTGCCCTCTATAAGTTTTGCTCGGCCCTTCTTGACTTTGAGGTACCAGCAAAGCCCACTCTTATTTCTACTAAGACTATACTGTTGGAAAATTTCGGCCGGACCGAGATTGAGACCGAGCCTCCGGTTCAACTCGGCGACCCCGTTTATTATTTTGTACGTGTTATTGGAGACTTGGCTCGAGCAAAGCCTTGTCTGCCTCAAAAACTCGTAGATAAAGGGTTGAACCGGGAAACGGAGCTCTTCTTCTACTATTGATACGACGGTGAAGGGGCACCGGTCTAGATCGCCCCAAGGAGTGTCTCCCTTTTTGGCGAGCTCTAAGACAACATCATTTGGGATGTTGTACTCCCTGCGAAACTCGGCCATCGCACCGGGCGAGCTCACCATGAAACGGTACTTCCCCATCTACCTCGGTTTTATTGGTTAATTAAATGGATATCTCGGTCAAAAATGTTGGTGTGTTTGCTCGGACTTTGAGCTCCACCAGAGATAGTGCTGGACTGGCCTGGATGGTCCTAATGTGTTCTGCATTGTTAAAAAATAATTCCAAGGGTTAGCACGGCATAAACTGCACGGCTCATGCTGGAACTCTTAGCTCGGCGATAGTTTTTGGGTGTTTGGTCAGTCTAACCCTATCTCGGCTTGATGGCATGGCTAATTTAGCCTTCTTAGTTTGGTTCTGAATCTATTTTCGGTTTAGTGAAGGCAAGTTTTAGCTCGGTTAGACCTATTTGCCGATCTAATTAAGGATTTAGCTCGGTTGCGGCCTCAGCGAGAAGCCACAAACCATTTTTGCTCGGTTTAAACTCTTCCTATGGATTTAAGTGAGCATTTAGCTCGGTTGTGCACAGTGTTCATCCTGTTCATCTTGTTCATCCTAAGTTCAAGGCTCATTCGTTCAAACTAAGGGGGAACAGGGGCACGAAAGCCCCCTCCACTCCATCAGTTCCAGTTTCCCTAGGATGTATCATGATTACCCTAAAGAGGGGAGGGGCGACTGGGATTCTTAGAACCCAGAAAACCTAAAACGAGGAACACCAAGACCGCAGACACGAAATGAAGAACAAAAACACAAAAAATTGAAGAACCTATATGAAGATACGGGAATAGAGATGGAAAAAGCAATAAGGGGGTAGAGAACTCACCAAAAACGGATACGAAGAGAGGTGGGCCTTGCGAGCTCGAACATAACTTCAAGAGAGCAGCAATGGCAGTGAAGGAATGGAGTTTTCAGAAATTAGGGCTTGGGCTCAAAGAAGAAATGAATAGTGAAGGGGCAAAATGACCCTTCACTGGTGCATAAAAAGAGCGGGAAACAACTCAAACGGCGCAGCGGTTTGAATTCTGCGTGTGGAAGACGACTGGGCAGTACGGCCCAATGGATGGAAGCCACGTGGCACTGAGAACGCGTCTGTCAGTACGGTGGTACGACGCTTGACAAGCCTGCTGAAGTAATTACCGATCAAGTGGAATTGTTCGGCAACACCTTTTGACCCTGATCATGCTCGGCTCATAAATAATGCAAATCGCGGACCGTTAGCTCGATCACAGGGGTAACCCCAATCACGATTAGCTCGGATGGGATTAAAGGGCAATTGAGAGGGGAGATTTGCACCGTTAGTACGGCCGAGCTACGGAAGCGCGGGTCGTGACATGATACGCGCCGCCAAGCTACCTTTTCTGCCAACTTAGCCGGTGGTCTGTTTTGCACGGTCGAGGAGATCGACCGACCAGGCACGATGCGATGCTTGACCGAGCTGTGACACGACAGAGCACGCAGTGGTATTCGGTAGCCGAGCTAAGAATGGTCCGGACTGGGCTTAAGGTGCGGTTAGGGCCGGCACGCGCCTAACCGATCGGCCGAGACGGGCGGACTTTGTGTAACCGAGAATGAAGAAAGAACGGGGGGGAGGCCGGTGTGCCTCGCAGCCGGTAGGCAACGATGGACCGGTCAATGGCTGCTTGGCCGTGAGAACAAGATATTTGTCCCTTTGCCAAGGGACAGGACGGCGGAACATAGCTCGGTTGTGCACTTGTGGTGGCAATTCTCTACAAGGGATAGGCCGGTCGTGGTGCTCCGGTTAAGTGTGCCACCTGGGCCAATGGCATGAGGGAGAGGACATCTGCTCCACGCACGCCTCAATACCGTTGGAAAGTTCTGCATGTACTTGAAGGAGGATAAAACCTTTACACGCGTAAGGTGGTGAGAAGCAAGCATTGCCACCTATCCAGGGAAGGACAACAGAGGTGGTGCGCGCATAATCTTGAGGCTGCATGGCCAGCCTAGAAATATGGAGGAGGACGAACTTTAGAGGTATGCAACTTCTTCCCCTAAGAGAATACTCTCTCTCTAACAGTCTTCTTCTTCCTCAAGTGGACTGACTTGATCGTCGGAGGGACTATCCGGCACACCACCGCCGGCGACTCACCGCTTTACGTGTTGCTGTAGACGCCACAAGAGAGGCTTGGAGTACAAGGAGTACGGAAAGCAGAGGATATTTCGCCCCTGTACAAGGAACAACTGCAGCTTTGGTTGGACATAGTGGAAGCGGAAAATCAACAGTGATCAGCTTGATAGAAAGGTTTTATGATCCTCAAGCTGGTGAAGTTCTTATAGATGGTATCAATATCAAGGATTTTCAGCTTAGATGGATCAGAGGAAAAATTGGTTTTGTTAGCCAGGAACCTGTGTTGTTCACTTCAAGCATTAGAGATGATATAGCGTATGGGAAGGATGGGGCAACCATTGAAGAAATTAAAGTTGCTTCTAACCTTGCCAATGCTGCCAAGTTCATTGATAAATTGCCCCAGGTGTAAATTTGGACATCTTTTTTTTTTTCTTTTTCTTTACCGTTCGATTGCTTATATAGCAAATCTTTTTTAAAGACAGTTAATTTTTTTATCTATCTGTTTACCCCTAACCTGAAACTTTATTTTTACTACATCTCTATAAAAAATAATTCAATCTAGGACGTTGAATTGTAATCCATGTTCTAAAGATAGGACTTAATTATAGATTAGCTCCCCTAAACAGAGTTTCTTTTCACTCATTTGGTTATTTGAAGAAGAAAGAAAAACACTAATTTTTGACCTTCTTAACTTTCTATTTGATATAAATTCAGAGACTAGATACAATGGTTGGCAAGCATGGAATTCAAATGTCTGGAGGGCAAAAGCAGAGAATTACAATAGCTAGAGCAATTTTGAATGATCCTAGGATTCTACTTCTTGATGAGGCTACAAGTGCTCTGGATGCAAAATCTGAAAGGACTGTGCAAGAGGCATTGGACAGGGTTATAATCAACAGGACTGCCATAATTGTAGCCCATCGCTTGGGCACAGTGAAGCATGCAGACATGATGGCTGTAATTCATGAAGGACAAATTGTTGAAAAAGGTTGACATTTTCTTGGTATTGTCTTAACAGTTATAGCACTTTGAGTGCCTGACCTTGTCACCAGTAGAGCTCTAACGCTAATCTCTTTCAACTCATTAGGTTCACACTCTGAGCTAGTACATGATCCAGAAGGAGCATATTGCCAGCTTTTACACTTACAAGAACTTAGCAAAGAGTCGGAACAAAAAAATGCAGATGATCAGGACAAACCAGAAATCATTTTGGATTCTAGAAGACATTCAAGTCAACAACTGTCCTCCTTAAGATCCTTAAGTCGAAATCCATCTGGAAGCCACTCTTCATCCCCAGTTTCGTTTCCGGTACCCACTGCAACTGACATCCTGGAGACAAAAACGGCAGAACCCACAACTCCTGCTTCAGCAACATTGCAAGCAGTCCCACTTTGTTGCTTGGCATATTTGAGCAAGCCAATGTTGCTTATAGGTTCAATAGCTTCAGTGATCCTTGGTTTAGTAATGACACTTTTTGGAGTATTTCTCACCAACATAATCAAAATCTTCTATGAGCCAGCTCATGAGCTTCGGAAGGATTCAAAATTCTGGGCATCAATGTTTGTTCTACTTGGTGTGGTGGCTTTATTGGCAACATTGATAAGAAAATATGTTCTTGCTAGTGCAGGATGTAGGCTAATAAAACGCATCCAATTAATGTGCTTTGAGAAAGTTGTTCACATGGAGATAGGCTGCTTTGATGAAGGAGATCACTGAAGTAGTGCAATCAGTGCAAGGCTTTCTGGACGTGCAAATCTTGTGAAGAATTTGGTTGAAGACGCGCTTGCTTTGATTTTTCAGAATGCTGCAACAACAATTGCTGGCTTAGTTATTGCTTTCCAAGATACTGGATATTATTCTGGTCATGGTGCCTCTTGGAGGACTTGATGGATACCATTAGATCAAGTTCGTGCATGGATTTTGTGTTGATGCAAAGGTTGACTCCAAACTTGGCCTTTTAGATATAAAGAACATTGCAACATACAATTGATGCATATTAATTACTGAGTTTGAGATAATTGAACCAAATAAATAAATAAGTTATTTGTTATTGCAATTGCAAAATATTATCTACCAGTTAAATCTAATTAATCCAACTTGACAATGACAAAAATTGTACATGCCCGCAGAAAGCGTACAAGGATGCAAGTCAAGTTGTTAGTGATGCAGTTGGGAGTATTAGAACAGTTAGTTGCTTCTTTCTGTGCTGAGGAGAAGGTAATGCATCTATACCAAATACAATGTGAATTTCCAATGAAGGCAAGAATAAGACAAGGTTTGATTAACGGGGCGATCTTTGGGTTCTCTATGTTCCCGCTATTTTCAGTCTAGGCAGCAAGTTTTTATGCTGGAGCTCGATTTGTTGAGGCTGGAAAGACGAACTTTTCTGTAATTTTTTGAGTGAGCCTTTTACAACCACTTTTAGCAAGTCAGTTCATGTAATTGCTTCAGATATGCAAATTGAGTACTTTGAAATTAAATAGACATTTGGTTTTACGGTTCTTAGTTTCTCTGTCAATTGTTGCTAATCTTGGTTTCTTCATCTTGGTTTGCAGGTTTTCTTTGGTCTCACTATGACAACTGTGGATATATCGCAATTAGGGACCGTTGCTCCTGATTTCAATAAAGCCAAGATTGCCACTGCTTCCGTCTTTTGCTATTCTGGATCAGAAATAAAAAATAGACTCAAGTGATGAGGACTCCGGAACAACATCAGAAATTGTGAGAGGAGAAATTGAGTTTTGGCATGTCAGTTTCAAGTGTCCCATTAGACCTGATATTCAAATTTTTAGGGATCATTGCTTAACTATTTCTTCTGGCAAGGTAAATTTATCATAACTAATTAGGTAATGCTATAAATAAATGGATTTTTCATCAGATTTTTTTACCACTAGATACAAAGTTAGTGGAGCCCACATTAATAAACACACATAGGACTGATGTGCTGAAACTCAATTTGTGTCCAGGTAAGAATTCCATTCACGTATAGCATTTCTTAACTGATTTTCAGCTTTTGAACAAGTTTTCAAATTTGAACATCCAAAACTAACAATCTAAGCTTCATTTTATCAGACTGTTGCTTTGGTTTGAGAAAGTGGGTGTGGAAAATCAACAGTAATATCTCTGTTGCAAAGATTTTATGATCCTGATTCAGGTCAGATTGCCCTAGATAGAGTTGAAATCCAAAGGTTCCAGTTAAAATGGTTAAGGCAGCAAATGGGGCTGGTCAGCCAAGAAACCTTATTCTTATTCAATGAAACCATCCGAACCAACATGTTATATGGAAATGCAGGCAATGCAACAGAGGTAGAAATTATATCAGCAACAAAATTGGCAAATGCTCATGAGTTTATCAGTGGTTTTCAATAGGTTGAATCCCTCTCCTTCCTGCAGTACTACCTAATTTTTGAGTTATTAGAGGTGGAAAACCTAATCTGAAATGGTAAACCTATAATAAGTTTAAATGGATTGCGTCTTGCGAACCCATTTAAAATTTGATTTAAACAAGTTGGGATACGAGTTCTCGTTGGGTTTGAAGAAAAAACCAGAAACCCACCACCAGCAGTATCTTGAGTGAGCATGGTTCGGTTTTGAAGTAAACCAAGACCAAATCATTACCTACGGTTCCATAAAATTTGAAACCAAACCTACCCACGAAAATCTTGGGACCAAACCAAACCGAACCAGAAAAACGTGGTAAGGTTCAGTTTGGAACCACAATTTTCATGAATTTTGTCATCATTCACAACATAATCACAACTTACTCAAAGATCAAGCAATATATCATCATTTTACAAATAAAATTATTTAAAACTAGTTTTATTATTATACAAGAACACACTTGTAAAAGTAAATGGTTATAACTTATGAATATATATGAGGCCTCCAGTGCTCTTGAAGAATCTGAGAAGTTGGTTATGCATTGGATCGAGTAATGGTAGATAGAACAACAGTGGTGGTGGCTCATAGGCTATCCACAATTAAAAATGCAGATTTAATTGCTGTGATAAAAAATGGAGTCATTGCAGAGAAAGGAAAGCATGATGCTTTGATCCATGTGAAGGATGGCATTTATGCCTCTACACACAATCTTGGGAGATAGGCGCTACTTAACCGTAAGTACCGTAACGAGGCGAATCTGTCTTAAGGACAAAATGTCGCACACTCGACTTGATCTTTTTATTATTCATTCGGTTCGGTAAAATAATTTCGGTACGTTATTTATTTTATTTGTTTGATTTAGTTTCAATTTATTTATTGTACACAGAAGATTGTTCCAACAATCTTAAGACAGATTCAAATTATTCTGTTTACAGAATTTTTCGTTTGTTTCTTTTTCTCTTTCTTCTTCTTACAGAAATTATTTTCTGTGATTTTACAAAATAATATTTTAATTGGAAAACAAATAGTAGTAATATACTGTTTGACAGATAGTAGTAATATACTGTCTATTTTCTTTGACAACTAGTAGTAATATACTAGTGTTATTAACAATTCAGAATATTTATTTGTGGAATTTTGTCAAAAATTAATTTTGGTTTTCAGAAATTATTTCTGAGTGTTCATTAATTAAAATTTTGTTTCAGTATTTTAATTATTGAAGTGTTACAGAAATTTAATTTTTTGTATGGAATTAATTTGGTTAAATAAAATTTTATTTTATTTCCAAATTAATTGAAAATAAAAGTTACAATTCTTGTTTCTTTTATTTTTACAGAATTTAATTCTGTGGTTTTGGTTAAATTTTCTGTATAGTATAAAATTCTAATTCTAATTTTGTTTTATAATTTAAAATGCATGGCTACTGAAATTAGTCAAACTAATGGCTAAACAAGTACTAGTGTGGTGGCTGCAATTGCGCCAACCCCTCCTCCTGTTATGACTGTGCCAGTCAATCACGGTGAGAAGTTAGAGAAGTTCTCAGGAACTGATTTTAAAAGATGACAACAGAAAATGTTCTATCTTACAACTCTAAATCTGGCACGCTTTTTCCGTGAGGATGCTCCTATTCTGAAAGAAGATGAAACTAACCGGCAAGTGGTTACTGCGGTCGACGCTTGGAAACATGCTGATTTCCTTTGCCGAAACTACATTTTGAACAGACTTGACAACACATTATACAACGTCTACAGTCCTATCAAGACAGCAAAGGAACTATGGAGAAAAAGTACAAAATAGAAGATGCCAGCTCAAAAAAATTTGTGGTTGGCAAATTCTTGGATTTTGTGATGGTTGATTCTAAAACTGTAATCAGCCAAGTTCAAGTTCTCTAACTCATTCTGCATGACATTTACGCAGAAGGCATGTCTCCCAGTGAATCATTCCAAGTTGCAGCCTTAATTGAAAAATTACCACAAGGTTGGAAGGAATTCAAGAACTACCTCAAATACACGCAAACAAATGTCTTTAGAGGAATTGATTGTGCGTTTGAGGATTGAAGAGGACAACCGCAATTATGAAAAACAGGCTAGTAAGCATCCGATGGAGTCTAAGGCAAATTTGGTAGAACATGCTCCAAAAGCAAAGAAACGGAAGTTTTTAGAGAAAGTTCATCAAAAGGCTCTAAAGGGGAGGAAACTAAAAAGTACAAGTCTAATGGCAAGTGTTAGATCTGTGACAAAGAGGGACATCAGGCCAAAAATTGTCGTAGCAATGACAAAAGCAAAAAAAAAAACAAGAAAGAAACCTGTTCAAGCCCATATGACCGAAGTGGATAATATTTCCAATGGTGCAGATGACATAAATCTTTCTGCAGTTGTTTCCAAGGCAAACCTTGTCAGAAATCCTAAAGAATGGTGGGTGGATACTGGTGTTACTCGCCACATCTGTGCCGACAAAAAGATGTTCACATCTTATTCAATGGTGAACAACTTTTTTATGGGTAACTCGACTTCTAAAGTTGAAAGACAAGGAAAGATTAGGACATGCTTGAGTCTTCAAAATACATATTCTTCTTACTTGCTTGAGTCTTCAAATTTGTGGCATGGTAGACTAGGACATGTTAATTATGGATCTTTGTATAGATTAATTAATATGGAATGTTTACCTAAATTTGCATTAATTCAAATCATAAATGTGAAATTTGCGTTGAGGCAAAATTATCCAAAACTTCTTTTTATTCAATTGAAAAAAGTTCGAAACTACTTGAATTAATTCATAGTGACATTTGTGATTTTAAAATAATTCAAACAAGAGATGGGAAAAAATATTTTATCACTTTTATAGATGACTATACTAAATATAGTTATGTTTATTTAATTCGAACCAAGGATGAAACTTTGGAAACTTTTATTCAATATAAGAATGAAGTTGAAAAACAACTTGATAAGAAAATTAAGAAACTTAGAAGTAATAGATGTGGTGAATATGAATAACCTTTTGGTAAGTTCTGTAAAGAACATTGAATAATTCATCAACCCACCGCTCCTTACTTACCTCAGCAAAATGTAATTGCTGAAAGGAAAAATAGGACTTTAAAAGAAATGATGAATGTCATGTTAATAAGTTCTGAATTACCTCAGAACTTGTTGGGGGAAGCAATACTTTCTGCTAATTATATACTTAATAAAGTACCCCGAAAGAAAGTGAATCAAACACCTTATGAAACGTGGCATAGGAGAGTACCATCCTACAAATACTTAAAAGTGTAGGGGTGTTTGGCTAAAGTGGCTATTCCAAGTCCTAAAAAACTAAGATAGATCCTAAAACAATTGATTGCATTTTTATTGGTTATGCCAAAAATAGTAGTGCATATCGGTTTTTGATTTATAAATCAGAACATTCCGAATGCATGTAAATACTATTATTGAATCCCGGAATGTATCTTTCTTTGAACATGTATTTCCAAATAAGACTGGACAAGAGACTAGTAATAATAAAAGATCTTATGATGCTATTACTAGTCAAGATCAAGAACATGATCAAGAACAAGAGCAAGAGATAGATCAAAATGAGAAAAAGGAACTTAGGCATAGTAAACATGCTAGAACCTCAAAATCTTTTAGTCCAGATTTTCTAACGTTTTTGTTAGCAAATGAGCCCTTAACTTTTAAAGAAGCCGTGTCCAGTTTCGAGGCTCATTTATGGAAAGAAGCTGTCAATAGTGAAGTTGAATCTATCTTACAAAATCACACTTGGGAATTGGTGGATCTGCCACCAGGTTGTAAACCTCTTGGGTACAAGTGAATTTTCAAAAAAAAATAAATGAAAGCAGATGGATCAATTGACAAATACAAGGCAAGACTTGTGGTCAAAGGGTATAGACAAAAAGAAGGTCTTGATTATTTTGACACATACTCACCGGTTACTAGAATAACATCTATTAGAATGCTAATTGCTATTGCATCTTTGTATAATCTAGAAATTCATCAAATGGATGTGAAAATCGCTTTCTTAAATGGTGAGTTAGATCAAGAAATTTACATGGAACAACCAGAAGGATTTTCTGTTCCAAGAAAAGAAAAAAAAGTGTGTAAATTGGTTAAATCATTATATGGTTTAAAACAAACGCCAAAGCAATGGCATGAGAAATTTGACAAGGTAATGATGTCAAATGGATTTAAAATTAATGAGTGTGACAAATGTGTTTATATTAAAAACACAGACAAAAAATATGTTATAGTATGTCTTTATGTGGATGATATACTCATCATAGGTAGTAATAATGATATGATTAAAACTACTAAGAAAATGTTGAATAAACATTTTGACATGAAAGACATGGGCATTGTTAATGTAATTCTTGGTATGAAAATTACCAAAACTTCATAAGGTTATGCTTTGTCACAATCTCATTACATTGAAAAAATACTTGACAAATTCAGCAAAGATGATGATCATCTTGTCAGAACACCTGTGGATGTTAATTTGTTTCTTTCTAAGAATGCATAGGAAAGTATTTCTCAATTAAAGTATGCCCCAAATTATTGGAAGCTTAATGTACTTGATGAATTGCACTCGCCTGAATATAGCTTATGCAGTAAGTAAATTAAGTAGATATACGAGTAACCCAGGAGTAGAACATTGGAAAGCAATTATAAGGGTTCTAAGATATCTCCGATTTACTCATAACATTAGGCTAAATTATACTAGATATCCAGCAATACTTGAAAGGTATTATGATGCAAATTGGATATCGGATACTAGAGACTCAAAGTCCACCTGTGGGTATGTCTTTACTCTTGGTAGTGCGGCTGTATCTTGGAAATCTTCCAAACAGACTTGCATTGCTAGGTCTACTATGGAATTAGAATTCATAACTTTAGATAAAGTAGGGGAAGAGACAGAATGGATTCGCCACTTCCTTAAAGATATTCCAATGTGGCCAAAACCGGTGCCTACCATATGCATACATTACGATAGTCAATCAGCAATAGGTAGAGTACAGAGTCATATGTATAACGATAAGTCACGACACATTCATCGTCGACATAACACCGTGAGACAACTACTCTCTAATGGAATTATTTCCATTAAATATGTGAAGTCTAAAGACAATATAGCAGATCCACTAACCAAAGGGTTAGCAAGAGAGCTAGTTGAGAATTTATCTAGGGGAATAGGCTTAAGCCTTTAAATAAGAGTTACCACAACGGCAACCCAACCTAGTTGATTGGAGATCCCAAGATCTAGGTTCAAAGGGACAACCGAGTTGTGTATGACTCATAAGGATCACTGGGGAGTTAAACTCCTACCCATTTCTATGATGAAATAGTGATGTCTGTAGCGTTTTACATTAAGTAACACTTTTAATGATTCTTATATCTAGGTATACCTAGTAGAGTATGGCAGGATACTCTTCATAAAAATCACCTATATGAGTGTACACTGGGCCAGT
The DNA here is from genome assembly GCA_025200525.1 of Camellia lanceoleosa. Classification (NCBI taxonomy): domain Eukaryota; kingdom Viridiplantae; phylum Streptophyta; class Magnoliopsida; order Ericales; family Theaceae; genus Camellia; species Camellia lanceoleosa. The sequence continues at coordinate 185,966,757 of CM045766.1, forward strand.
TCTATGAGATTTGTGAAGGGTTACAATTCTCTAAAGCACTCATGAAAGACCAGGTTGTTCAGAACCAAAATGAACACAATAGTGAGAATTAAACTGTGTCTGGTAATATGTTGTGTGAGTTCTATTGTCTTGGTTTATACAAACGGCTGAACAGTTCAAGACATCATGTTCACTGGTTAGCTAGTAAATCTGATAGTGTCTCACAAGGGAAGGTTCAAAGCCAAAAGCTACCTATCCTTTGCAGAATATTTCCAATTTCTGTACTCTCTGAAGTTAGATCATGTTGTTGCATTTTCTCTCCGTCAAATTCCATTCATATGGGGGATTGTTGGAAACATTGGTTTTTATAGGCTTTTTTTGGGCCTTCTTTGAGCCCAAAATAGAGAGGGTTCCACAAGTCTTTTGGGGTAGGTCTAAAGAGGTGACGCGTTCCTTGCCGTATGGCAAGTCACACGGTGAAGACGGTTTGTCAAAATCATTTATGAGTGAATGAGAACTTGACGTCGTTTTCGAGTTCGTAGAATGGAGATTTAAAGAATTAAATGTGGGTTTTCTTATAAGGCTTGTCCCATATTGAAACTTGAAGAGAACTTATCTGTGTATATAGTTCAAGGTGACAACACTTGGGTTAGGCCCCAAGGGGCACCCCAAGTTTATAGAAGGGAGGAGTTATGGACAAATTGAACCTTAGCCCAAACCACCATACACGCGCGCCGCCGCTGCCGTCCAACCGGCCGGCCGAGCAGAGCCATGCTGGGCGTGGGTGTGGGTTGTGGGTCGGGTCGATTCTTATATTAATTTTTTGGACAAAATTTATTTGAATTTTTTCCAGAAATTCTTAATGAAATTGAATTCAAATTTTGTGCCAAAATTGAATTTAATTTTCTATCCAAAACTGTACCCGATTTTCAGTCCATTTTCCAACAGTTCAACATGTTCAAACTGTCCAATAGATTGGGAAAACTGCCTAGCAGTTCTGAGCAGTTTTAAAACTGCCAAACTGTTTGCAGATCTGTTCAAAATTTGAATTGAATCTGTTTAAAACTGTTTCATATTTGTTCAATTTTTTATAGCACCTGTTCGGATAGGATTTTAATAAATACCAGTTTAATTTCAACAGTTTGGTGATCCGAAAAACAGTCTGAAAATTACTTTTTTGTTGTCCAATTTTCTGCTCTATTGCATATATTCTTCATATTAGTTTTTAGGAAAATTAAAGAGAATATAGAACACAAGTTCTAGTTCACCGAACAAATTGTTTGGAGTGCTACTACAATTTGTGAAAATCATTGTATCCTGGGAGATAGACGCCACATGTTCATAAGTACCGAAACGGGACGAATTTGTCTTAATGACAGAGTGTCACACACTTGACTTAATCTTTTAAATTTTCATTCGGTTCGGTAAAATAAATTTTGTAAGTTATTTATTTTATATGTTTGATTTAGTTTTAATTTATTTTTTTTGTACACAGAAGATTGTTCCAACATCTACTTCCCCATTAGCATAAGATGGGTTTGTTGTTGTTCTTTTTCGCTTTATCATAAGCTCCTTTTCTGTTCAATTATTACGTGATTGCAATTACTAAGAACATTTCTGATAATACAGTTCGTTCTTTGTGGATGGGTCGGACTGGTCCAAGTTCTTCGAGCTCAGGTCCAAATGGTCAAGCCCACCAAGTAACCTGCAAACAAGTTCAATGGGGAACGGGGTAGTCCTCTAATGAACCCTCCGACAAGCAAATTAGTAGAGGGAGTAGAGAATGTAGAGAGAGACAGATGGGAGATAGAAAGCTTAACCTTCTTCTTGTCCTTCAACGTTTGCTTATATCCTTTGGTAATCATTTCGCTGTCTCTTCCGACCTGCCTTCCTCGCCGAAAGTCTATGTTGTAGCTTACCTTGTTCAGAGTAAGGGGGTCCTGTTCCGACGGGGAGGTGTTGTCGTAATAAATGCTATGATGGGCTGCATTATGGTGATGTGCAGTGGCAATAACTTTGCAGATCTTTGTCTGCTGATGTGGCTCGTCCTTCACCTGCCACGTGTCTGAATGCCATTGGCTCTTTATGTCATGTTGGAATCCAGCTGTTCTGGACTTCATTGGCTGGGTTATGTATTGGGCTCCAATTGATGGGCTTGGGTTGTTTACAGTAGTTCATGGCCTTTGTGGGCCTGTCCATATCAGTAGTCCCCCATTCCCGAGCGCAACTTCAGTCCGACAAAGGAAATATTTATAAGGAAGATGAGTCCGACCGGGATGGGCGGTTGAGTTGGTAGACCGAGCGTGAGGTGCTCCGACCATGAGAGGGGGACCGAGCGGGAGGGCCGACCAGGAGTTGCGCCAACCGCGCAAAGGCCGAGTGAAAGGGCCGACTGCGATGAGGGGTGACTGCGCGCGAAGGCTGAGCGGAGGGGCGCGAGGCTCAAAAGGCGGCGTGTCAAGTGATGATTTGAAGTGGAAAAGACAAGGTAAGGGGAGGAGACAGTGCATCGTGGTCGTACACGTGGCAATATCGTGGAGAGGGAGGTTAGGCGTTAGAGCAGAAATGAAATGATAGGTCATTATGTGTGTTGAAAAGGCAGTTTTGGCGGATGATTTGAAAAGTTTTCAAACTGGCAAAAATTAATTGGGATCCTTGGAATACGGGCAAATCGTGGGCTTTTGGCATCATTCGGTTCACCTACTTGTTTACAAAAACTTAAAACATCCCAAGTGTTAACGCCTTCGTTGCTCACGATACACCGCTGCAACACTTTTTTAATTTCCTTGCACCTGCGTCAGAAGCGATTTGCAAACATACCATAGAAATGGCCCAAGAAGAAGCTGTGAATGTGAGAGTGGACCCGCTTGGTGATGATGGTGCAGTGGAGCTAGCGGCCCAGTATAGGACAGAGAGGGTGGGGGAATCGGTGGTACGATCTCATGGTTCCACCATGATAGCAGCTCCAAAGCCAATCAGCCAGGTGGAACCAGATCATTGGCACACAAAGGCTGACAAATCCACGATTACTGCGACGGAGTTGGGGGCTATCCGCGAAAAATATCAGATCCTTGTGGAAGTAGAGTTACTACTGCCGACATCGACGGAAAGGCCATCTGACGCCAGGCCAGGGGAGTTTTTCCTTTATGAGGAAGCTCTGAAGGGAGGACTGAGGTTGCCACTGCCTCAAGTGGTGGTGGATGTGCTTAACCGTCTGGAGGTAGCACCGGGCCAACTAATGCCCAATGCATGAAAGATCTTGCTGGCCTGTGCAAGTGCGTGGCCGAAGGCGAATAAAGGGAAGGCCATGACAGTAGACAAGTTCTTTGCATGCTATAAGGCCTCAGGGCAACAGGAGACTTGGATCACCCTGCAGGCAGTAGCAGGGAAGGGTTTGGTGGCTCGGCTGCCAACGTCAATCAAAGGTTAGAGACCATGGTGGTTCTATATGTCCACCAATTGAGGGGCTGGGGTGCGCACGATGTGGAGGGTGCCCACCAAATCTGTGGAGCCAAAATTAGGGGTAGCAGCAGAGGAGAGAATAAAGAAAGTGAAGGCCTGGAGGGAGAAGGAGGGAGCCAGGTGAGACGAACTCGTCTAACCCTCAGCCTTGTTTGTGGCGGGGTTGGGTCCTCAACCGAGCGGTGGTGATGTGGGGCGAGCGGAATTGGAGGCAAGGAGGAGAGCGCAGGAGTCTGAGGATAGGGCCATACTGGCCAAAGCCACAAAATTTAAGAAGGTGCAGTCAAACCGACCTCCCCAGCCGATCGCGCGGGAGAGAGTCCGACCACGCCCCAAGCCGCTAGGGGGGAAGGACTTAAGCAGTTTTGTGCCGCAACCGCCCCCAGTTGATCTCATGAAAGAACAGGCGAGAAAAGAGAGGGAGGTTCTGAAGAAGAAGAAGAAAATGAGTGCCTCTGAAGGGGCTGCAGATGCCCCTGGGTCAAAGAAGGCGAAGGTGGTGGAGGTCGTCCCAACAATAGAGGTTGTGGAGGTCGCCCCAGCAATGGTGGAGATCGTCCAAGGGGTCGAGAGGGCTGTCTCCGAAGTGCAAGCAAAGGGTGTGGCAACTGGGGCTGGACCAAGTGAAGGGGAAAAGACCCAGAAGCGTTCTGCGCCCCAAGGGGGTGTCGGTCTTACTGCCGCAGTCTACCACGCCGCAAGGTCGGGCTGGTCGAGGAGAGGAGGCCCACCAGTATGGTGCATCGCCTAGTAGTGATCGTGGAGGAAGCATCCGTGCGCTCAGTAACTGCCAGATTCAATGAGGCTGACCTGCTGAGGGGGTTATACTCTGCTCAAATGGAGGTAACCACCATAGCAGGGGCTCCGCTAAGAAAGGCGGGGGCTGCAAAGCTGAAGGCGGATGAGGTCAAGGCTCAGCTTGCTAAGTTGAAAGAGAAGAGTGCAAGTTGGGAGAACGCCCACACCGATCTGCAAGCAGTCAAGTAGGAGCTGGAGAACACGCGCCGCCAGGTTGTGTCGCTCGAGTTCCAGCTGACTAGCGAGTAGAAGAAGTTGGAGGAGGCCCAAAGAGCCTGTGCCGTCGCGGTCGAGCGGCATGAAGAGGCCATGAGCAGCAATGAAGAGCTGGTCAGGCAGAAAGATGAGGCAGATGTCAAAATTGGCGATCTACAGAAGGAGCTGGAGGGCGAACGTGCCAAGGTAGCGGAGGAGAGGGGGAGGCTTCAGAAGGAGTTGGAAGTAGAGAAAGCGAAGGCGACGGCGGAGAATGAGAGCCTGAAGAAAGAAGTAGAGGAGGAGAAAGCAAAGGCTGCGTCTTAAAGGGCGACCCTGCAGAAAGAGCTGGACAAAGAGAGGGCGAAGGCAGTTTCTGAGATAGCGGCTTATCCCGATTTGTGCATCGCAGTAGTGGAGCAATTCAAAGGGTCTGCCGAATTTTAGATGGCAGTTGATGCCGCGGTTGCCAGCAGCCTGGCTAGGCAAGGATCTGGGGAGGCGGGCCTATCGAGGACAACTGCTGAAGGCAGAGCTGAAGCAGAAGTTATTGAGAGCTTCCAGCAGTCAGACTTCTATAAGCACGAAATAGCTGAGTACTAGGACAGTGGCTGGAAGATGTTCAAACGTAGAGCTGAAGAGCTGTTCCAAGACTTAGACCTTAGTAGTGTAACGATTGGCGAAGACGATGTGGCACAAACCCCCTTAGATGAGGGCGTTAAAGAAGAAGATCTTGTATCCAGTGAAGAGGAGTGACTGGGGAAGAAGAAGAAAATTTTGTTGTTGTTGTTGTTGTTTTTTTTTTTTTTTTGAATTGATGTAATGAACTTGTGTACACATTTGTGAATAAATAAAAGTTCAGCTGTGTTTTCAGTCGATTGCTTTTGCTTGTGTATAAATTAGTGTGAACTAAATTCAGGAACTCCTTGATACATAGTGAAATTGAACTTGTATGAGAACTCAATGCAGAGTAAAGTAAAGAACTCCTCAATGCAGAGTGAAATTGGACTTGTAATAAAAACTCAATGCAGGGTAAAGTAAACTCCTCAATGCAGAGTGGAATTTAGAATGTGATAAAATTATGTATCTGTGCTTGCTACATTGCTGAAATGGGTGAGAGTGGTTTATTTGAGTCATGCTTGATTGGGGAGGAAATAATCTGTTTAGGAGAGGAAAAATGTAAGAACGTCTTTGGAATTTGACTAAGTAAAAAGTGGGGTAAAAACTTCAACCTGGAATTGCGACTAAGTGTTCTACTAATGCCACAATTATAAAGTTTCACTGATGCTGCAAGTGACTCAGTCTTGGGTCTGGAATAGCGGTACTCAATCTGGTTGAGACTTGTGATGCTTGGTCTAGGTGAGGATTGGTCTGGCCGAGTACATCAAGCTCAGTCTGGCTGAGGCTTTTGGATGCTCGGTCTGGACGAGGCTCTGAGTGCTCAGTCGGATTGAGGCTTTGGTGCTCAGTCTAGCTGAGGCTTTTCATGCTCAGTCTGGTTGAGGCTTTTTAATGCTCGGTCTGGACGAGGCTCTAAGTGCTCAGTCGGACTGAGGCTTTTCATGCCCAGTCTGGCTGAGGCTTTTTGACACTCGGTTTGGACGAGGCTTTTAGTGCTCAGCCTTGGCTGAGGCTTTTGGTGCTTAGTCTAGCTGAGGCTTTGAGTGCTCGGTCTGGATGAGGCTTTTAGTGCTCGGTCTGGACGAGGCTTTTAGTGCTCGGTCTTGATTAAGGCTTTTGGTGCTCAGTCTGGCTGAGGCTTTTAGTGCTCATTCTTGGCTGAGGCTTTTGGTGCTCAGTTTGGCTGAGGCTTTGAGTGCTCAGTCTGGCTGAGGCTTTGAGTGCTCGGTCTGGATGAGGCTTTTAGTGCTCAGTCTTGGCTGAGGCTTTTGGTGCTCAGTCTGGCTAAGGCTTTGAGTGCTCGGTTTGGACGAGGCTTTTTAGAGTGCTGTAATCAAAATGTCATTGAGACACCATGTAGATAACTGAGGTATATAAATGTCAAAAAGTTACATTGCATGAGAAGATTACAAGGATGTTCAAGCGTGTGAATTTGCCGAAAAGAAAATACAATAACTGAGCAATACAAAAGTAGTGGTTTATTGAAAGTAACGTTTCAGGTGTTCGGCGTTCCAAGGGTGCAGGAGGTCTCGACCTTCCAAATCCTGAAGTCGGTAAGTGCCTGGACGTGGTCGGGCTTTCATAATGTAAGGTCCCTCCCATTTGGCTGCCAATTTACCCTCATTCGGATTTTTGGTGGCAAGAGTTGCTTCTCTCAAGACAAGGTCCCCAACAGCGAACTCCCTTGGTCAGACTTTGCGGTTGTAGTGTGTTCTCATTTTCTGTCGGTATGAGGCCAATCTGACAACAGTGGTCTCCCTGAGTTCTTCAATTAGGTCCAGGTCTGCTCAACGAAGTTCTTCGGTGAGTGCTGGATCTGGATGTAAAACCCTGGGGGTAGGCAGACCGATTTCCACCAGAATAACCACCTCAGCGCCATATGTTAGACAAAAAGGGGTTTCAAAGGAGTCCGAAAGTGGTGCGGTAAGCCCATAGCACATTCGGTAGTTCCTCAGCCCAAAGTCCCTTTGCAGCTTCAAGCTTAGTCTTGATGATCTTCAAGAGAGAACGGTTGGTGACCTCAACTTGGCCATTGGCTTGGAGATGACCGGGGGAAGAGAAACATGGTTGAATCTGGAGGTCAGCACAGAACTTCCTGTACCTGGCGTTGTCGAATTGTTTGTCGTTGTCAGAGACAATGGCCTGAGGGACGCCGAATCTACAAACGATCGACCGCTAGATGAACTTGGTTGTGTTTCGCTCGATGATGGTCGCAGGGGGTTCTGCCTCTACCCACTTGGTGAAGTAATCAATGGCGACAATCGCGAATTTGGTCTGGCCTCGGCCGGTGGGAAGTGGACCAACTAGGTCGATCCCTCATTTGGCGAACGGGTAGGGGCTGCAGAGTGTGATCAGTTCAGTAGGAGGAGCATGGGGGATGTTGGCAAAGCACTGACACTTATCGCATTTGAGCACGAAATCAGTGGCATCTTGATTGAGAATCGGCCAGAAATAACCAGTACGGAGTATTTTGTGGGCTAAAGACCTGCCGCCCGAATGATTGTCACAAATTCCCTCATGGATTTCTTGCATTACATAGGTTGCTTGAGCCAAGTTGAGGCATCGCAGATACGGTCGTGAAAAGCCACGTTTGTACAAGACACCACTGACCAGAACGTAGTTAGACGACTGAGCCCTGACCTTGGCAGCCTACTGTTGGTCATCTGGGAGTTCTCCTGTTGTCAAAAATAGGAAGATGTCGGATGCCCAGGGGATGGGTTCATTTTAGAGGAACTGTACTTCTTGTAGGTCGGGCGAGATGGCCGGGTGGGCTAGGTATTCGAGACGGACTCCGTGGCTGAGGTCGGACTGGTCTGCAGAGGCCAACTGAGCCATCTCATCTACCTTGGAGTTTTCAGCCCGAGGTATGTGCTTGATGTGGCAGGTATTGAAGAGGCGAACAAGGGGGAGTGCCATATCCCTGTAAGCCCGCATTGTGTCCTCCTTGGCTTCGAATTCCCCAGTACTCTGGCTGACGATGAGCTGGGAGTCGCTGAATACCTGAATGTGGCTGATACCAATGTCCTTGGCAAGACGGAGTCCTGCTATTAATGCCTCATATTCGGCCTCATTGTTGCTGGCATCAAACAAAAAATGGAGAGCACATTTGAAATAGCCACCCTCAGGGGAGGTAAGGATGAGACCAGCCCTACTACCTTCCCTGCGGGATGACCTGTCGACGTTGAGAGTCCAAGAATAGGGGTCTTCTAGCTCGATAGGAATTGGTGGGGGTGGATGTAATAACCCTCGTACCGATTACTGAATAACCACCGAATTAGATACTGATCACTGATAAACTGAACTGCTAATGACTGATAAGTGAACTGGATGAACTACTGAACAAACAATGAAATCAAACCTAAACAATGAGTTTGTCTATTTAATTACATATCTAACTGCTTGATTCCATGATTATCTGCTTGACTTTATGTGTTTAAATTGCTAATTGAAGGCCTTATCAATTAGAAACCGCTTGAAGTATTGGAATCACCTAATATTTGTGATTTTATGGTATTTTTATCCTAAAATTGATTAGGAATGATTAAATTAGATTAAATTGAGTTAATTGAGAACTTGGGCTTATTTACCAACTTGCCACCATAGTGGACTATTGTTTATGATTTCCTAGAGCCTTATACACTTCACCTAAAACATTTGCTCAAATTTCTTTCACACTATTAGCCGACCAACACAAGAAGATAGATAGAGAGAGAGTTCATTGAGAGAGAATTTATCTCAAATTGTTGAAATTGCTTGGGAATTGCTTAGAATTGAGCCATAGATTGCATCTTGAGCTTGTTCTTCTTGATATCAAGACTTAGGTAAGAACTATAACCTTTCCAATGTTGATTTTATGTTGTCTCTTGCATCATCCATGCCAATTGTTGAGTTAGAGTGCTAAGAGGTTGATTCATGCTAGAATTCATGCATGTATGGTGAATTTGTGGACTTTGAGGTTGAATTCTTGAAGAATCATACATGCATGATCATGTTTATATTATAGTCCATGTTTCCACTTCATTTTCCAACTATTGAGCTCTTTGGAGCAAGATTTAAAGATTGAAATTGGTTTAAAACCCATGCATCACATGTTACATATTGCTCTTAAAAATGGGTTTGAAATTGTATTTAATTGACCCACCTTTGGGGCTTGAATTCTCAAATTAGCTTTTAAAACTTGTTATTTATTGAGTTGGGATGTATTCCCCAGAATTTGGGCCCAAGAGGTCGAGTTTTGAGTGTTGGAACACTTGGTTTGAGCTTGGAAGGCAAATCTGGAAATTCCAGATTTGGCTTCTTCGCTCGAGCGAAGAATTCCTCGCTCGAGCGACCAAGGTTTCCTCCGAGCTACGCTCGAGCGAGATATTGGTGGCTCGAGCGTAAAAATTGAGCATCCAGTATTTTTACTGTTTCATCAGAGCGCTCGAGCGAAGGATTGTTCCCAGGTGCTAAGCCTTTGATTTTGCAAACTCGCCGAAGCGAAGGAAGGCTCGCCGAAGCGAGACCCACTTTTGAAAAGTGCCTTCCAACTTTTTTGCATCCTCATCTCATCCTAGGCATTCTTAGGCCTAGTTTAATGCATCTTAATGAGGATTTAGACATAGAACCACACCGAGGGAATTTAGAGATTTAATTATCATCCTTTCCAACCGTAAACTTAGTGTGTGTTCTATTGATTGACTGCTTAGGGTTGACTTCTAGACGCGCCTAGCTACCGATAGTCCAATCACCGTGAGTAACAGATGTGTAAAGATATGTTCAAAATGGTTATCTTTTGAATCGATGTTATTTATCGAATGAATGTATGTCCTATTTCTCGAATGTGTTGGCATCCTTAGCACCTCTTGTTATTGGTTACAGAGCTCGGTTTCCTTGTGGAACCATATCACTTCAATGATTGGCCATCATTATGGGTCTATTAAGGCCCTCCTTTTGGACCCTCTTTTATAGGCTATTGGATGTACCACATATGACCGATTGATTGAAATATCGAAGATCGAAACTCTTTTAATGAATTGATTTCATTTATCGCAAGGACATTCATTCATAACCTCTTTACGCTTTATGTTATTCACCGGGCTTTAGCTCATTATATATATATGTAGGTTCTCGCTAGGAGCGTGATTGGTCCCCGCTTTGTCACCAAATGTGCCTCACCGTGAGGTTCCGAGACGCCATGCCATGGCTTGGGGTGTTTTTGTGTCCCCACTAGTCTCCTACATTTGTTATTGAGGGATTGAGTTCCCCATCAATGTCTGTAATGATTGTATATGTCCGAATGCATAAATGTATGAAAATGTTTTTGACATACGATTTTCACACCAATGGACACTAGTTATTTATCGATTGATTGTATTATCGCTCAAGAGGCCTTTGGTAATCTACTAAACCCATAGAGTGGTATCGAGCGATACTTAACCACGAGTTATATCGCACACACGTGTCCAAATGAGCTATAGGGTGTCCTAGAAAAGCAATTAGGGCATCTCATGAATTTGAAAAGTGTGTGCTATGATCGATCGATTATATGTTAAATGCTAAACTGTTTAAAGATACAATCGCCATAATGATAATTATAGTGAAATGGATAATGCAAATGAAATCAATCATCATCCTCTCGAGGCCGTAATGGCCGACTTGAACAAATGATGGACTGGTAATTGAAAGATCGACCAACAATGTAACCAATACCACCTCCTCCTCCTGCTCAACCGAATGTAATGCACCAAATGCAGGAATGTGAATGTTAATGAGGTGGATATTATTGAATTAAGATGAAACCGCCGTCCTTTCGAGGCTTCAACCATTAAAGGTCAAGCATGGGTCCTGAAATGTAAAAGTTATTTGAGGTGCTTCCGTGCTCGAGAATAGCCACCTTTACACCGCAGAAGAAGCTAGAAGGTGGTGGATGTTGACCCGTGATGCAAATATCAGAGTGACTTGGGCGAGTCATTCTTGAAAAATATTTTCCCCATCGTGATAGAAAGGTGAATTTGAACAATCGAGGCAAGGCAAAACGTCCAATATGAGAAGCAATTTAAGTTTGCTAGGTATGCACCACATATGGTGGATAATATAAGAAGGCCGAAGATTTGAGGGCGGCCTTAGTGCCGCTATCCAGATCGAATAAATGTTCAAAATGCCAACTTTTGTGGGTGTTCTCGATCGAGCCTTGATGGCCGAAGTCAAATATTGCACCGTGAAACAATCAAACACCGACAAGTGAGTGGCAAGGAAAAGACAGGTTTTAAGTTTAAGAAAGGCAAGCATAACCCAAAGAAACAAGAAATACTAGCCCGTGGATTTACTCCACCTCGCCCACATGTGGCAATAAGCACAAAGGGGTTTGCTACCGTGTTTCGAGCTTGTTTCTGTGTGGCAAGATGGGCCAATTAAAGATTGTCCCTCTACTCCGCAAGCCAGTAAAGCAAAGATCAAATGTAGCACCAAAACCGAACCCCAAAGCTAGAAAGAGCCCGTGGGAGGCGTAGTGTTTGCCTTAGTACCGGAGACGCCCGTAATCTTGAGACCGCTGTGTCGTATCCTCTCTATCTAATGCTTATGTATTGATTGATTCGGGTCTACACATTCTTATGTGTCACATGCTTTCACAAATTGAATAGACCCTTAGAACCCATGAATTATTTGCTAGTCAGATTATCAGGGATCCATGACATGTGCATATATGTATCCCGCTTAGAGATTATTGTTGGGGATATGCACCTATTTATTGATTTATCGCCATTGAACATAGATCATTTTGATGTGATATTGGGGATGGACCGTTACAAAAATATCATGCTACTATCGATTGTGTGACCAAGCAAGTTGTTTTCCGTCCGCCGGTTTAATTTGTATTTAGTGGAGTTGGAGTAGTACCTCCTCCATATCTCGATTTCTTCAGAAGGCCGCCAAACCGATTAGAAAGGGTGTAAGGGCTATCTGTTCGATAATGTTAAACCGATGTGAATTGCATTCCTATAGTTAGAGAATTCCCGGATGTATTTCCAGATGATCTACCAGGATTTGATTGACAGGAGATTGAGTTCATTGTTGATGTAGTACAAGTATCGAAAAGCTCCTATGGCTCCAACCGAATCGAAGAACAAGGTACAATTGCAGAACTGGCCGACAAGAAGTTTATCGCCTAGTACTTCACCGTTTATTTGTGAAGAAGAAAGATGGCTCGCATTGATTAAATAAGGTAACCGTAAAGAACAAGTATCCTTTACCGCGTATTGATGACCTGTTTGATCAGTTACAGGGTGCACAAGTGTTTTCCAAAATTGACCTTAGATCGGGGTACCATCAATTGAAAGTCAAATCGGAAGACATTGATAAAACTGCTTTCAGAACGAGGTATGGACCTTATGAACAGAATTTTCAAACCATACCTTGATGACTTCATTGTAGTATTTATTGATGACATATTGATATATTCTAAGACTGTAGAAGAACATGAACAGCATCTGAGACTTGCCCTGCAAACCTTAAGAGAACAGAAACTGTATGCTAAACTGTCTAAGTGTGAATTTTGGCTTGACCATGTTATGTTTTTGGGGCATGTTGTTAGCAAAGATGGAATTTCATGATCCGCAGAAAATTGAAGTCAGAGTGAATCGCCTAGACCAACAAATGTGACCAAGTCCAAGCTTTTTGGGAGATACTACGAAGATTTGTCAAAGATTTCTCCAAAATTGCCTTACCACCGACTCAACCGACTTAAAGGGACACCATTTGACCGGATCGAGGGAATCAAGATTTCAGAATTGAAAACTAGACTTGGATCGCACCAATTTCGACTCTACCTATGGTTACACTGCTTTTAGTGATGCCTCTCATAAGGGTTTGGGATGTGTTTTAATGCGAATGGGAGAGTTATTGCTTATGCTTCCGAGACCGCATGAAAAGAATTACCCAACCCATGATCTTGAACTTGCCGCAAAAGTTTTTGCATTGAAAATCTGGCGACACTATTTGTATGGAATAACATGTGAAGTCTACACCCACCACAAGAGCCTAAAGTACTTTTTCACAAAGAACTGAATATGAGACAGAGATGGCTTGAATTGATCAAAGACTATGACTTCTGATTCTGACCATCCAGAAAAGCCAATACCGCTTGGATGCCTTGAGCCGAAAATCGATTGCCAACTTAGCAAAGAGTTGCTTCTTGATCTTGAAAAGTCGAGATTGAAATTGTTTTGAAAGAACAGTAGGACAATAGTCGCCATTCAACCAAATTGATTGAGGAAATTAAGGAACAAAGAATCGATGATTACTTGAAGAAAATCATCGAGGAAAGAGATTCAAAACCGAAACCGGGTTCAAATTTGAGAACAATGTCAATTTCAAGACGTACCAAATGATAATTGAAAAGAAGAGTTACCAAGAAGGCCACAATTCAAAGTTTTCTATTCACCCGGGAATACGAAAATGTATCAAGATCTAAAAGAATTTTTGGTGGCGGGGATGAAGAAAGAAATTGCCGACTTTGTGTCTAAATGTCTTCATTGCCAACAAGTCAAAAGTGAACATCAACGAGATTATCGCAACCCTTACCCATACCGAGTGGAAATGGGAGCACATCACGATGGATTTTATCGTTGGATTACCTCGCAAGGTATGGATTCAATTTGGGTTATTGTTGATAGATCGACTAAATCAGACACTTCCTACAAGACAATCTATAATGCAGATAGATTGTATTTATATTGATGAAATTGTTAGTATTGTTTCGAGGATTCAAGTTTACATCGAGGTTCAAAGCCTCATTGGAATTGAGGATCATCCTCAAGGACCATCCAGACTCTAGAGGACCCACGAGAATGTGTGTTCTTGACTTCCAGGAATTGGGAAAGTCATTCCCTGCTTACAACAACAGCTACCATTCGAGTATTGGAATGGCGCCTTTTGAGGCATTGTATGGCGAAAATGTAGATCTCCAATCGTTGGAGATGGGCCATTGCTTGGGCGAGATTGTATATGAAACAACCGAAAAGGTAAAAGCGATAAAGAAAGATTGAAAAAGTTATGATAGAGAATATGAAGTGGGTGATCACGTGTTTGTGAAAGTGACACCAATGAAAGGCGAGTCAAAGGCAAGTTAGCACCGAGATATTATTGAGAAAATCAATCCGGTTGCACTTCCTCAAATGGAGCATATGCATAACGCCTTCCACATTTCGATGTTGAGAGACTATCTTCGAGATCCGCTTCATGTGATTGAGCCTACCCGTATCGTGTTGAGTGATGACTACACCTCGAGGAACGGCCTATCTGATTGTAAACCGCGGATCAAGAAACCGAGAAACAAAGAGATTCCGCTAGTGAAAGTAGATGCAAAACCATGGTGGTGTGTATGCCACTTGGGAGAGGAAGATGACATGGCTAGGCGATATCCGGATTTGTTCTTCCAAATCGAAGGTAACTCGAGTTTAGAGGACTAAACTCCTTATAAGGAGGGCTAATAACCATAACCACCGAATTAGATATCATCACCGATAAACCGAATCGCTAATGACCGATAAGTGAACTGGATGAACTCTTCAACAAACCGAATGAAATAATGAGTTTGTCTAATCAATTACATATCTAATCTGTTTGATTCCATGATTATCTGTTTGACTTTATGTGTTTAAATTGCTAATTGAAGGCCTTATCGGCTCTAATTAGAAACCGTTTGAAGTATTGGAATCCTAATATTTGTGATTTTATGGTATTTTTATCTGAAAATTGATTAGGAATGATTAAATTAGATTAAATTGAGTTAATTGAGAACTTGGGCTTATTTACCAACTTGCCACCATAGTGGACTATTGTTTATGATTTCCTAGAGCCTTATACACTTCACCTAAAAGATTTGCTCACCTTTCTTTCACACTCTTAGCCCCAACACAAGAAGATAGATAGAGAGAGTTCATTGAGAGAGAATTTATCTCAAATTGTTGAAATTGCTTGGGAATTGCTTAGAATTGAGCCATAGATTGCATCTTGAGCTTGTTCTTCTTGAAATCAAGACTTAGGTAAGAACTATAACCTTTCCAATGTTGATTTTATGTTGTCTCTTGCATCATCCATGCCAATTGTTGAGTTAGAGTGCTAAGAGGTTGATTCATGCTAGAATTCATGCATGCATGTTGAATTTGTGGACTTTTGAGGTTGAATTCTTGAAGAATCATACATGCATGATCATGTTTATATTATAGTCCATGTTTCCACTTCATTTTCCAACTATTGAGCTCTTTGGAGCAAGATTTAAAGATTGAAATTGGTTTAAAACCCATGCATCACATGTTACATATTGCTCTTAAAAATGGGTTTGAAATTGTATTTAATTGACCCACCTTTGGGGCTTGAATTCTCAAATTAGCTTTTAAAACTTGTTATTTATTGAGTTGGGATGTATTCCCGAATTTGGGCCCAAGAGGTCGAGTTTTGAGTGTTGGAACACTTGGTTTGAGTTAAAGGCAAATCTGAAATTCAGTTGGCTTCTTCGCCGAGCGAAGAATTCCTCGCCGAGTTTAATTGTTTCTCCGAGCTACGCCGGCGAGATATTGTGGCTCGGCGTAAAAATGAGCATCCAAGATTTTTATTGTTTCATCGAGCGCTTTCGAAGGATTGTTCGCCGGCGAAGCCTTTGATTTTGCAAACTCGCCGAAGGAAGGCTCGCCGGCGAGACCCTGTTCAAGAACTTTGAAAAGTGCCTTCCAACTGTATTTTTGCATCCTCATCTCATCCTAGGCATTCTTAGGCCTAGTTTAATGCATCTTAATGAGGATTTAGACATAGAACCACACCGAGGAATTTAGAGATTTAATTATCATCCTTTCCAACCGTAAACTTAGTGTGTGTTCTATTGATTTAGGGTTGACTGATAGCCCAATCACTGAGTAATGTGTAAAGATATGTTCAAAATGGTTATCTTTTGAATAGATGTTATTTATCGAATGAATGTATGTCCTATTTCGCATCCTTAGCACCTCTTATTGATTGTTCTGAGCTCTGCGGTTTCCTTGTGGAACCAAATGATTGGCCATCATTGTCTATTAAGGCCGGTCCTTTTGGACCCTCTTGTTATAGGCTATTGGATGTACCACATATGATGATTGATTGAAATCTTGAAAAACTCTGCTTAATGAATTGATTTCATTTATCAGGACATTCATTCATAACCTCTTTACGCTTTATGTTATTCAGGCTTTAGCTCAATATATATATGTAGGTTCTCGATTGGTCCCCGCTTTGTCTATGTGCCTCAGAGGTTCAGACGCCATGCCATGGCTTGGGGTGTTTTTGTGTCCCCACTAGTCTCCTAACGCTTTGTTATTGAGGGATTGAGTTCGTCTTCAATGTCTGTAATGATTGTATATTCGTCCGAATGCATAAATGTATGAAAAATGTTTTTGACATACGATTTTCACAATGGACACTAGTTATTTATCAGTATTGGCTTCCGCCAGCCTCAGACTGATTGATTGTATTATCGCTCAAGAGGCCTTTGGTAATCTCGGATTCTTAAACCCATAGGGCCGGGTTTGGGTCGTGACAGTGGAGAGGCAGTGGCTGGGGTAGGGTTGGTGAATTCCAAGATGAAGTTGGTTATGGCCTTTCCCTTGATTGCTGTTCGAGGGCGATAGGAGATGTCAAATTGGCTTAGTTCTACTGACCACTGCATAAGTCTGCTGGAAAGTTCTGGTTGCTGCATGACCTTCTTCAGGGGTTGGTCGGTGAGGACCACTATGGAATGGGCTTGGAAGTAAGGATGAAGTCGTCTGGAGGCGGTGACCAAGGCCGGGGACAATTTTTCTAGCAATGGGTAATTCTGCTCCGCTCCCCTGAGAGCTCGACTGATGTAGTAGACCGGCTGTTGGACTGAGCCGTCTTCCCTGATAAGGGTTGCACTGACTGCGGTGCTTAACACTGCTAAATAGAGGAAGAGAGGCTCGTCCGTTACTGCCTGTGAAAGGAAAGGAGGATTGGCCATGCATTGCTTTAGCTGCTTAAAAGCCTCTTCGGATTCATTTGTCCATTCAAAAGTCTGCCGAAGAACTTTGAAGAATGGTAGGCACTTATCTGTTGCGCGGGAAATGAAGCAGTTGAGGGCCGCCACTCGACCGATGAGTCTTTGAACTTCTTTGACCATTCTAGGTGACTGCATTTCAATCAAGGCCTTGATCTTTTCAGGGTTCGCTTCAATACCGCAGTGGCTGACCATAAAAATCCAAAAACTTCCCAGATCCTACCCCGAAGGCGCACTTCTCTGGGTTGAGCTTCATTTGGTACTTGCGGAGGGTGGCGAAAGTTTCTCGCAGGTCGGTCAGATGATCAGTGGAGAGTTTGCTCTTGACTAGCATGTCGTCGACATATACTTCCATATTCCGACCTATCCGGTGATGGAAAACGGCATTGACCAACTGTTGGTAGGTGGCCTCAGCATTCTTTAGTCCGAACGGCATCACGCGGTAGTGGTAAGTACCTCGGTCGGTAATGACGGAGGTATGTTCCTGGTCAGACGGGTGTATCAAGATTTGGTTGTACCCAGAGAAAGCATCCATGAAGCTAAGCATCTGATGACCGGTCGTGGCGTCGACCAGCAGATCTATGCGGAGAAGAGGATAGCTGTCCTTGGGGCAGGCTCGGTTCAGGTCAGAGTAATCGACACAGAGTTGCCATTTGCCGTTGTTCTTACGGACTAGGACCACGTTTGACAACCATTTGGGGTAGTCTATGTTTGTGATGAACTGGGCCTCAAGGAGCTTGTCGACCTCTGCTGCAATAAGAGTATTGCGCTCCGGATGGAAGATGCGTTGCTTCTGGCGGTAGGGTCGGAAATGGGGTTCGATGCTGAGGTGATGGGTTATAAAAGAGGGGTCAATACCCGGCATGTCTGAATGGGTCCAGGCAAATACATCATTATGCTCGGTCAGGAGGGCAGTAAGATCGGCCTTGGCTTGGGGGGATAGTTGGCTGCCGATCTTGGCAGTTTTGGTTGGGTCGGTGGGGTCGGTGGGAACCTCAACGAGCTCCTCCACAAGTTCTCCTGTGACCAACTTGTCCTCATCTCGGACGTCAAGTCCTTCGATGGTCATTGCCTCCTTGAGCTTGACTTCTTTGAGTGAGGCAATATAACACTCCCTGGCCATGGTCTGCACTCCTCTGACTGTTCCGACCCCGAGATCGGTGGGAAACTTGACGGGAAGGTGATAAGTGGATGTGATGGCTTGGAAGGCATTTAGAGCAGTGCGGCCAAGGATGATGTTGTAGGCGGATGGACAGTCGACCATAAGGAAGGTGAGCAACTTCGTGGTCTGCCGTGGGTATTCGCCGATTATGATAGGGAGATCGATGGAACCGATAGAGGTCACACGATCGCCAGTGAAGCCGACCAAAGGTGTCTGGAGAGGAGACAAATTTTCTTCCCCAATCTTGAGTTGGCAGAAGCAATTGAGGAAGATGATATCTGAAGAGCTGCCGTTGTCGATGAGAACTCGTCTGACCTTGTAGTTGGAGAGGATGGCAGAGATGATAAGGGGGTCATCATGTGGGTAACGGATGCCTATACAGTCGGCGTCCGTAAAGGTGATAGGTTCGGTCCACTGTTTCGGCTGTTTAGAGGGTCGGTCCACCGTTGCCACTACTTTGTCTGAACCCTGCCTTATTTTTCTGAGTTCTGCCTTCTGAGCTGAGCGGGATGGTCCACCACAAGCAAGACCACCTGAAATAACTCTGATCTCTCCAACTGGTGGAGGTGGATTACTGGTGGCAAGTTGTCTTGAGGTGATCATGGCCTTGGTTGGGTTAATTTGGTACTGGGTAGAGTCTTGGCCGGTTGTTTCTGAGGGCTCGGTCCTTTGCCTCTATGTGGGCGGTCCGTGATGCCTTTGACGTATTAGGGCCTCGACCTAATCCTTGAGGTTGATGCAATCATCAGTGTTGTGGCCATGGTCCTGGTGGAAACGGCAATATTTGGACTGATCTTTCCGATTGTAAGGGGTCCGCGAAGGTAGGGGCCATTTGAGAGGGTAGTCCCGTTGGATCTGGTTGAGTACTTGTTCCATGGCAGAATTGAGGGGTGTGTACCGCTCGAACCGACCGAGCGGTCAGGCTGGTGCCGACCGGTCAGCTCGGGGGGGTCGGTCGTTATAGTGGGGTGTTTGGCTATTATACTGGGCGTTCTTGGGTTCTGAGTCTTTTCTCTTGTCTCTGGGGGTCAGGTTTTTAGTTATTGGGTCCTGCCGAGCGGCCAGCGAATCTTCAGTACTCATGTATTTTTGGGCTTTGGAGAGTAGGGCTGCCATGGAGGTCGGGGGGTTTTTAGAGAGGGAGAAAAGGAAATTGGACGACCGCAGGCCAGCCATGAAAGCCGTGAGGATGACCGTGTCGTCGTTTTCCGCTACTTGTAGGGCTTCGATGTTGAAGCGGGTAACGAAGCTGCACAGCGATTCCCCCTCGGTCTGACGAATGTTAAGGAGTTAGGTTACCAGGCGGCGTTGACGCTGGGCCCCAATGAAGTGGCTAAGGAAGGAGTCGCTGAGGTGCTGGAAAGTGGAAATAGAGTCTGCTGGTAACTGACTGAACCACAGTCAAGCTGACCCCTTCAAGGTCACGGGAAAAGCCCGACACATGATCTCGTCAAGGAAGGCATGGAGGATCATGAAGGTGCGGTAGGTCTCCAGATGGTCGACGAGGTCCGTCATACCGTCAAAAGAGTCAATAGTGGGCATCTTGAACTTGGCGGGCAGAGGTTTGTCCCAGATGGAGGCAACAAATAGTAAATTCACCGTGGTAGAGGGCTTGTGCTGAATGTTTTGCATGACCCCTTGGAGTTGGAGTTTCATAGCTCGGAGTTCAGCGTCCCAGAGGGGAATGTGGTCGCTATAGTCAGTCAATGGGGGCTGGACGCTGCTGGCTTCCCTTTCAGGGGTTGGTACCACGACTGACGGGCGTGGGGGTGGAGGTGGTAGATTTATATGTGGGGGAGGAAGTTGCAAACCTTCCAGGTTGGGTGGATAGGGTTACAGGACAGTATCGCCCGGGGCTCGTTCTTGGTTGGGTGGAATATCTGGAGGTGGTGGAGGAGGGATGGAGAGGTTTCTTTGGAGTAAAGCATTGATCAGGGCTTGGTTTTGCTCGGCCATGCGGTTAATGCTGTTGGTAAGTTCGATGAAATACTGAGGTGGGTTGTTTAGATTAGGAGGGTCAGCTTGATGGTTGACAGCGTTATGGTGAGAAGCCATGGATCTAGTCGTGACCACACACCTTGATGGGTAGGAGAGAAAGGTTGTTGGGATAGGGTCTCCGGCGACAATGAGCACAACTGGTGCACGGATAAGACCTGTTCCCACAGACAGCGCCAACTGATAATACAGTTCGTTCTTGGTGGATGGGTCGGACTGGTCCAAGTTCTTCGAGCTCAGGTCCAAATGGTCAAGCCCACCAAGTAACCTGCAAACAAGTTCAACGGGAAACGGGGTAGTTCCCCAGTGAACCCTCCGACGAGCAAATTAGTAGAGGGAGTAGAGAATATAGAGAGAGAGAGATGGGAGATAGAAAGCTTAACCTTCTTTTTGTCTTCAACGTTTGCTTATATCCTTTGGTAATCATTTCGCTGTCTCTTCCGACCTACCCTCCTCGCCGAAAGTCTGTGATGTAGCTTACCTTGTTCAGGGTAAGGGGGTCCTGTTCCGACAGGGAGGTGTTGTCGTAATAAATGCTGTGATGGGCTGCATTAATGGTGATGTGCAGTGGCAATAACTTTGCAGATTTTTGTCTGCTGATGTGGCTCGTCCTTCACCTGCCACGTGTCTAAATGCCATTGGCTCTTTATGCCATGTTGGAATCTAGCTGTTCTGGACTTCATCGGCTGGGTTATGTATTGGGCTCCAATTGATGGGCTTGGGTTGTTTACAGTAATTCATGGCCTTTGTGGGCCTGTCCATGTCAATTTCTATTTTCACTCTCGTATATATTTTTTCCTTTTAAGAGTTGTGATTGCCATGTGTAAGTTTTCTTTTAGAACAAAGGTTCAAAATTCGTGAAAATAAAGGGTTTTGCCTAGCTTGTCTGTAAGCTGAAGAACACATAAGATGTTACCACTTAAAAAGCTAGCATTGCATTAAAGTATATGGAACCCATAATTTACATCATTTATACATTAGGATTGCTATATATATGAATGAATGAATTTCACAATTTTTTTTCACCTCTTACATACATGGATTTCGCATTACATTATGTGTACATATAGGACCTGTCATGGAACAAGTTGCGACAGAGTTCTATGAGCTCTTGGATCAACGGAAGTCAAGTATAGGTCGAGTATTTTATTGTTGGGTTTGTGTCTTATATTTCTCTGGGATTCATATAGTTATGGGTGTTTTACATGCATTTTAATTAGGTTGTGGAGTCCAAAATTCACTAAGAATATAATATTTGAAGGTTTTATTAATTATATGAGATTACAATTACTACGATTTATTTATAAATAGAGAACTTGTGAGAATTTTAGAGGTGTGAGATTGAGAGGGCTATTGGGATGTAACATGTAAGAGACAGAAAAAAATATCTAGAGTGTGGCTTCAAGGCGAAAAAAATCCCAACATTTATAGTCTGAAGAATGAGCGTCACTTTGATGGACGAGCTCAAAATGATTTGAATTTGATAGTTTGACCTGAAATTGCCCAAAGAGCCAAACGATCAAATTCCATAATAGAAGGCGCTTAGATTGTCATTTTTATTATTATTTCAAAGTTTTAATTTAGTTATATTGTTAAAGCTATTCTGGTCAGATTGTTGGATAGGAAGTGAATCTCTAAAACAGTTGTTTCCTAGACTGTTTTCAATCTCATGTCAAAAGGATGCCGTGGTGAACGAAATATTCTGTAGGGGTGAAGAAGCAAATGGTAGTGGTTGGAAACTGGATTTTAGGAGAAATCTCTTTCAGTGGGAACATGCAGTCTGGAATAACCTTCTGCAGAGTCTTGAGTATGAGCTCTATCTCGAGGGGATCGGAGGATTGTTTAATTTGGAAAGGGGAAAACCATGGAATTTTTTCAGTCTAGTCTTTATGCGATTTGATTGAGAAGGGCAAGGGTCAAGGTAATGGACAAGTTAAGAGCTTTATTGGGACGGTATGGAGAATTTTTGTACCCCCAAAGACTCAACTGTTCTGTTGGCAAGCAGCCTTGGAAAGAATTCTCACAAGAGACTTGTTGATGAGGTGGAGTATTTTATCTCCTTCATCACACTTACTATGTGTTTTTTGTGGCATTGAGGAGGAAATTAACAGCTTTGCATCTACTACTTCATTGCCACATCTCTTGGAAGGTAAGGTGTCAAATTTTAAATTGGTGGGGAATTCAGTGGGTGTGCCCGGGTAACTTTCAAAGTTTAATTGAATGGTGCTTTGGCTCAGGTTTTACCA
This sequence comes from Camellia lanceoleosa, assembly GCA_025200525.1. Classification (NCBI taxonomy): domain Eukaryota; kingdom Viridiplantae; phylum Streptophyta; class Magnoliopsida; order Ericales; family Theaceae; genus Camellia; species Camellia lanceoleosa. The sequence continues at coordinate 185,989,237 of CM045766.1, forward strand.
ACTTTGAGAGGCCAATCTGGGAGACCATCTTCTTTGCAATAATGTGGACCCTTTGGAATTCAAGAAACAGTGTCATATTCAGAAATATAGAATTGAGGTGGAATGAGGTTGTGGAAATGATTAAACTCAAAACTGCATTTTGGGTAAAATCCAAAATTAGAGATGGTTACTTCACCGTTGATGATTTAACTTGCATAGAATTGAGGCTGTCAGATCCTTGAAGGTGAAAAAGTGCTGAAAGAAAACTGTGTTGTCAAGGGCATTATTTATTGGGTCTCTGTTTTTGTCTTTAGTTTTGCTGATTGGGTGTTAATGTTTTAGCTTTGGATTCTTGCGTTTGGCTCCTTGGCTACCCATGTGTGATGGTTTTGTTAGGGCAGGTTGGGTTTGGAGATTGATTCCATTCCTCGTGCTTTCAAAATCACACTTTTTGTATCTCTACCTCATCTAATATAAATTCTCTTTACTGATAAAAAAAAAAAAAACTATTATGCTATTCATGGTTTATTCCATGTTTTCCTTTCCTTTAAAGCGTTTTGATATGCTTTCGTAATATAAAAACATCTTCATTTTTTTTTCTTGTGTAAAATAAAAGAAAAAGAGACAGAAGTTGTTGTGCCGTAACATCTGAAAACTCCGTCCAACGACACCCTGTTATTTATTTTTATTTTTTTGACACCATTATTAATTATTTATTATGTAACGTAACTTAACAAGTAAATTACATTCACACCCCCTATAATAGACTTAGCTTCGCCTATGTATATGTATATTTTTGGGGTGTGCATAACAACTTTTTGTCAATAATTATAAATTACTAAAAATGAAGAAGGAAATTAAGGCACAAAAGTGCTTTTGGACGTGTATCTTATATTAATACATACATACAAAACGAAATAAGTCACTTGAGTTCGATTAGTGTTTGTCTTAATAAAAGTTTGTTTGATATAGATTCATTATTTAAATATAAGTCAAATTTAAACCTATTTAAAAAATTATTAAATTTTCAAATCAAGTTTGAATAATCAGTCTATACTAAGCTCAATTCGATTATATTGCATTATAAAAAATAAAATTATTCGAACTCAACTTGATTAAAATTTATTTAAGATTAACACAATAAACAAATAAGACTAGTTAAAATATATTTTAAAACTCAATAAAGTTTTAAGCGAAATATAAATAATTTTTAATTCAGCTCGACTCAATTTGACTTGACTGAATTGATTTTACGCCATAAAAATTTGTCATTAATTTAATTCAATGTGAATGGAGAGCCGCAATTATGACGCGACTTGCACCACTATCGCCTCCAATGCCCCACTTATCAACTACTTTAATTTGGATTTGTCTAAGGATATCTGAGCATAAGATTTGTGGCAGTGGACCTGCGGTTGTCTTACAAATAAAAATAAATAAATAAAAGTTAGTAGTAAATTATGATTGGGGAAATAATGAATCATAAAAATAAAAATATAACAAAGTTTGATCTCGTCATAAAAAATTAATAATACGCCACATAAAATGGCAAGGTCGCAACAAACGTTAAGCCTTTACAGTGAACTCTCCAAAAAAGTAGATTTGGTCATTCCCTTTGCCTTTTCTCTCTCACTATCAAACTCAATTAATATGAAATCTCCTATTTATTTTATTTAATTTCATCTGCAGAATTCACAATCTCTCTCTCTCTATAAATGAACTTTTTTTCATCTTCCAGTAGACAATGCAAACTTTAATTACCTGTTGCACCACATTTTATTTATTTATTTATTTTTTTTTATTTTTTTTTTTATAGATTGTGACCTATTAATTATGATCAAATTCGATTATGGTCTGTCGATTGAAATTATAAATTATTTTTAAAGAATAACCTTGACCACATTTATTTTTATTATTATTATTTCTGTCGACAGGCATGCTAATGTGACATGACAGATATGTTAGGGACGTGTCATTATGATATGTTAAATAAAGAAAGTTAGCAATTGCAGCAATTTAAAAGTTAGTTACTGGAATCAAGAAGTCAAGATCAAATCAAGTACCAAATCTACAAAATGGTTTCTATCAAACATGGGATATGGATCTGTTCAAAAAAAAACATAGGATATGGATAATGTTGAGAAAATTATGAGCTTGTTGAGAAAATCGTGGACTTTGGTTATATCTTTCTCTTATGTGGTTGAACTTATAAATAGGCCAAGAAAGATACAGAGATAATCAACAACCATTAACCACACTCGTGAAGAGTTATCTATGAGTAGTTCTAAATTAACCATTTTAGAAGTAGATTAAACTAGTAGTTTTTTTCCCAACCCCCACTTCTCTTCTTTCTGCCGATTGCTATATTTATTCAATTCTCTGTTCTTGTTTAAAGTTCTTATAACTAGTGGCAAGTGACAATTTATTTGAATTAATACATATTCTATTCGGTTCCATTTCTTCTTTATTTAATTAACTCTAGGGAAGTCTTTAATCTGTTTAAGGCATAGAACTTAACTACAAAGCCTAATCTTCTTATGTTTATTTAAAATTTATCTAAGTCTGTCAATCAATCACTGTCGATTGAGCTTAAACCGAATTTTCGCTAACATAAATTAGCAAGCCCAGTGAGACCATTTTAAATTGGAGTGATGATGATGAAGAAGCAAACATATTCTTATGAAATCATGCCTTCAACAAGTATGCTTACATCTTGTGCACCCATAAATACAAACTGCCAGTGGAGTAGCAATGTTCCCATGGAAACAAATTATCAGTGGAATGCCTCACATTCTAAAAATTGCCAAAGTTATGGTGGTGGTTCTACTGCTTATTGTCAACAAAATGGCATGACCGGGGAGGAAATTTATTGGTGCGGAAGTGAAATTTTAGCCCTAAAAGAAGAAAATAATTCTCCCTATAGGCAAAGATTTCAAATAATTTCATCATCTCCGTATTATTTGACACAAAGAGATTTAAATTACTATGATGAAAAAATTCATCGACTTAAAGGCCAAATTTTTCTAATTGATGAAGAAATTATATATTGGAAGCAAAAATTAGAAGGCATAATGGCCAATGAAAAATTAAGATATGAAAATAATGTGGCTCATACGGTTAATACACATATTTTTAAAAAGTCAATCATTCATAAAGAGCCAAGGTATGTGGCTCAAAGGGTTAGCACACCAAGTCACGAAGATAATATGACTTTGGATAATTTTCATAGGCCACTAATGACTAAAATTAAAAAACAACCCATTCTCTAAAAAAATATTAAGAATTATGATAATAAAAGTTCACTTGGGAGTTATGATGTTTTGCCAAACGTGACAAAAAGTGACAAGCCATTAATGGCTAAAAAAGAAAAACAACCTCTTCTCTCGAAAAATGTTAAAAAATTATCATAAAATGATGAAAATTCACTTGGGAGGCATGATTTTAAGCCAAAGATGGCTGGAAATTATGAACTTGGGGGCATGATTTTAAGTCAAAGGTGGTTGAAAATTATGAACTCGCGTTTATTGAATGTGAATTTTTTGCATTGTTCAAAGTGTCAAAATTTATAAATTTTTAAGAACATTAAATTATGTGAGTTTTGGGATCCAAAATCCGCTTTGGATTTGTGGATCACACCAAAAATTATTCTTCACAACATGGTTTGAAAAACAACAATGGTTGACAAATGCTATATGTATTGAATTCTCTTTAATTAGCTAAAATGTGGTTAGCAGAGAATTTCTTTATTTTAAAAATAAGGAATGTGACTCTTTGTTATGTCACTCAATAGAGCCAAAGATGAAGTGTTCGCCAATCGATAGTGATAGATTAAAAATTACTATGGATATAATATAACTCTTCAAGAATTTGAATTATTTGCACTATAAAATATTTTCTGTCAATTGTGGTAAACCGCTTTATAAATCATTTAATTAGATTTCATTCTTCAATCCATTTAAATAAGGGGGCATTGTTTGCACCACATTTATTTTTTTGTCAATTGTGGCATATTCATTATGGCCAAGTTCGATAATGGTCTTTCGATTGAAATCATAAACTATTTTCAAAGAATAACCTTAACCACATTTGTTTTTATTATTATTATTTCTGTCGACAGGCATGCTAACGTAGCATGGCAGATGTGTTATGGACGTGGCATAATGACATGTTAAATGGAGGGTCAAAAAGTTAGCAAAAATAGTCACTGAGATCAAGGAGTCAAGATCAAATCAAACACCAAATATGCAAAATGGTTCTTGTCAAACATGGGAGATATGGATAATGTTGAGAAAATCATGAGCTTATTTAGAAAATCGTGGACTTAAGTTATCTCTTTCTCTCATGTGGCTGAGTCTATGAATAGACCAAGAGAGATACAAAGATAATCAACAACCATCAACCACACTCGTGAAGAGTTATCTAGGAGTAGTTCTAAATTAGTTATTTTAAAAGTAGATTAAACTAGTAGTTTTCTCCCAACTCCTACTTCTCTTCTTTTTGTCGATTGCTGTATTTATTCAATTCTGTATTCTTGTTTAAAGTTCTTATAACTAATGACAAATAACAATTTATTCGAATTAATACATATTTTGCTCTATTTTATTTCTTCTTTATTTAATTAGCTCCAGAGAAGTCCTTAATCTATTTAAGGCATAGAACTCAACCACAAAGTCTAATTTTCTTATGTTTATTTAAAATTTATTTAAGTCTGACGATCAATCACTATCAATTGAACTTAAACCAAATTTTTGCTACCATACCCAAAGTCTTTCCTATCAGCAGGATATCTAAAGGTACTTTCTCTCTATTATGATTTCTGTGGGATTGTTTGGAAAGTGTTAGATTAGTATATTTTTTGACTTTTTACGGAAAAAAAGTAATATATGGGTTAAGCACATGCCAAACAAGATGATTTTGATCCAAATAGGATAATGTGTTAAAATAATATATTTTAACACATGCCAAACAAGTATTTATTATACATGTCTATAGTGACCATTTCTTATGATTTCTGTGGATTTATTATACATGTCTACAGTGACCATTTCTTATTTGCTTTCATTTGTTTGAGAACTGTTGCAATTTACCAGTAACTTTTTTTCTCTTTCAAAAAGCATCAATATTGTGTACTGTTTTGTAGGTGTACATATATCACTACAACATTCAAGAGCATAGTTAAAAAAAAGTTTGTTAGGCATTTTAGTTAATGTAATTTTAATTTTGAGTTCTCATAAATTAGATATTGGACTAGCTACTTTACCATCCTATTTTTTTGGTGGCTACAATTGAAAAGTCCCAGAAACTCTCCAAACAAATATGTATGTATATATCTTGAATTTTTGTATATTTATGTCTTAGATTTGGGATTTTATATATTTTATATATATATATATATATATATGTGTGTGTGTGTATGTGTATGTAGTAATTTTATATGCTCTTTCAATTCTGTTTGATGAATTACGGAATAACTTATTTTGTACTTTGTATTTTTTTTCTCCTCATTCTACAGGTCTTGTATGTTTGTATGGACAAATTTATTATTATTACAAATTTATATTAGTAAAATATCAACAATTAGTATTTTTTGTTTTAAAAATTAATTAAGTTAGTTTGAATGATTAACTAAAATAAAGAGTATGGTTGGAGAACATAATAGATAAAGTAATTAGGTAAAATAAAGAGTGTACTTTTTTCATACTTTAGCTAATGAAAAGTAGAGTGTGTGGTTGGAATTGCTTAAGAGTTTTAAAGATCAAATTTTTTTTGTCTTTAAAAGTGAAAATTTTGTTGCAAAAGACATTTAGGAGCCAATTTCTATCGTCGTGAAAATAGTCACTAAAAAGTCATCTCGAAAAGTAATAAATAAGGTTTTTAGCGACAAAATTTTGAAAATGTCACTAATAAATCCACTTTTAGGAATAAAATAATTTAATCTCAAAATAGTTTATTTTTTGAGACAAAAAATTTGGTCCTAAAAAAATAATAATTCATCATTAATGTCCAATTTTTGTTACTAAAAATATAATAATGACACTTTTCGTAACAAAAATATTTAATTCCTAAAAAATAATTGTCTTCCTAAATTTTGGTCTCCCAATCTTAATTTTTTGTAGTGTGTACACACGTACTTTTAAAAGATTTAATGAACCATATTATGAAACCACTTATAGTAGTAACAGTTCCGAAAGTATGTACTATTTTAATTACATAATTAAATTTGGCTGAATTTAAGAACTTGAATAAAAGTTAAAAGTTAACTTTTAATCTATTTTGAGTCACATTATTTTTTTATATATTTACGTATTTTTTTACAAAAAAAAGTCTAAAAATCAATTTTTAACTAACTTTCCAAAACATTTTATGGTGGGTAATAAGTTACTTACGCTATGTTTAGTGGGAAGATTTAGGAATAAATTTAGAAAGGGGGGAAAAAAAGTAGGAAAAATGTTAATAAAATATACTTATATTTCACTTAATTTCACATATTTTTTTTTTTATATTTTCAAATCTCTTTCCAAATTCCTCAATCAAACACAACATTAGCGAAATAACTAAATTAAATTGAAGCCATCAAACTTTATCATTTGCTTTAATTGATCAAGTTAAGAATTGCCCTTATTTATATACTAGTTTAAGAAGGTAAGTTCCGAAAGTATGTACTATTTTAATTACATAATTAAATTTGGCTGAATTTAAGAACTTGAATAAAAGTTAAAAGTTAACTTTTAATCTATTTTGAGTCACATTATTTTTCTATATATTTACGTATTTTTAAAAAAAAAAAAAGTCTAAAAATCAATTTTTAACTAACTTTCCAAAACATTTCATGGTGGGTAATAAGTTACTTACGCTATGTTTAGTGGGAAGATTTAGGAATAAATTTATAAAGGGGGGAAAAAAGTAGGAAAAATGTGAATAAAATATACTTATATTTCACCTAATTTCACATATCTTTTTTTTTTTTTATTTTCAAATCTCTTTCCAAATTCCTCAATCAAACACAACATTAGTGAAATAACTAAATTAAATTGAAGCCATCAAACTTTATCATTTGCTTTAATTGATCAAGTTAAGAATTGCCCTTATTTATATACTAGTTTAAGAAGGTATGTGTAACGAACGAGCTATTATCACAGTGTATTTAAGTTTTTTTATTTTGATAATTTTTAAAAAATTAAAATATTATTTTATAAAATTAAATAGAATAAATTATTAGATATATGATAGAATTGTGTGGTATGATATGTATCATTTTTTAATTTGTTATACACCAAGTGATATAGACTCAAATTCTACTATATCATTTTGGGTGAATTTATGAGTGTTTAACATTTCTTTCGAATTTTTAAAAAAAATGATATTTAACTTTTCTCAACAGATAAATATAAATAAATACAAAGATAATTCTTCTATCTAAAAAAAACTACTAAGATAATTCACTGAACTAATAAAGAAGTAGAAGGAAATATATATATACAAATTACTAATTTTATTAATACATAAATCATATTTGCATAACAAATGACAAATTTTATTAATAATATATCATTAAGTAAATTAATAATTTTTAATGATATGAAAAATATTTTTCAGTTAACCATTTTATTAATAAATAAATCATTAAGTCAATTAACAGTTTTTAATGATATGAGAAATATTTTTCAATAAATAATTTTGATAATTTATTATTACATAGAAGAATAGTTTTTTTTCCATGAGTATTGTGTTAAATTAAAATTTATAACAAACGATAGATATAATTTCTAATATTATAAGACCGATTCATATTTTAAATAACTTTTTTGAGTGTATTTGTAATTTTTTAACAAATAAAAATATTTATATTTCATAATTGACCAAGAATATTTGCATAATTACGAGAAAACACATGTTTCGTAATTGACTAAGAATGCTTATGTAATTACGAAAAATTTATTGCATAATTGACCAATAATATTTGCGTAATTATGTAAAAATCTGTTTCATAATTGATCAAGAATATTTGCGTAATTACGAAAAAAAACCTATTGCATAATTGACCAAGAATGTTTGCGTAATTACAAAAAAATACTCAATCTATAGGCTATCATTAGTAAATTATTCAAAATGAAAAGACAAAATCAGAAAGAAAAAATGAATCTCAAATAGCTAAGTAGTTCTTATATATATAGATATATACGTACAGGATGTGAGCCCACCCGATGGGTGTGTTTAAAATATAAATTTTAATTTTGAATTGATAACTTATTTTTTATATTATTTAAGTGATGAAAGGATTCTTTAGTAAGTTAACTGAACGATTTTAGGTTTCTTTTAATTACTTTATTTTTTATTTTTTTTCTTTTAGATGAAGAAATTGACACTTAGTGCAAGAAAAAAAGATCACTTGACAAAAAGAGAGAAGTAATTTCATGGATACCAAGTTTCACTTTAATAATAACTAGTATGTGGCACATGCGATGCGTGCGCAATTCAGGTAACTAATAATAAAAACAAATAAAAAAAAATTTAACATCATAATATGTATATTGCTTAAGTGATAAATATATTCTTAATGAAATTTAAGATTTTAAATTTAAAACTTACTTATGTAATGTATGATAGTTTTTTATTTTAATATATATAAAATTACCATGTCACATGAAGATAAGAAAATTTTGCTAAACTAATTTATAATTTCACGTAATAATGGTATAGAAATAGATAGATATATAGGTATAGATTATTATAAACATTGAATCACGGGCTCACTGTATCCACTCACTCACCAACGTACTGATGGTCACTATATCGTATGGATGCATGGCCACATGAAGACTCGGAATTACTGGTAAAGTTAAAAAGAAGGGGTCTCTTTTTGAGTTTTCAAGGGAATCCATGCTTGGCAAAGGTGGAGTGATCATCACTCTCTCTCCCTCTCGGGATTGGTTTGAGGTGTCCTAAATAAGTATATTTTTTTAACTTTTTATAAAAAAATGTGTAAAAAAATAGAGAAAAAATATTGATTGATATAACTCAAAAAAAATAAAAGGATGAACTAAAATAGATTATGTCCAATAAGACTTTGGAAAACCTAGCCCATTACCATACACCATACACCCGCCAACACACGAACCCATCCTTCCGGTTTGTCCCATCCCTTCTGTCCGATGTCGGAACTCTGTTCCCCTTCCCCACTGGAAATGCCTCAAGAATCAAGATTCCCATATCTTATTTCCTCCTCGTATTTTCTATTTCCAAGTTCATTTAGTTTATTTTTGGGTTTAATTTTGATAATTCAAACCGTTATATTTTAAAATTTGTCTAGTATATTATATTTGTAAAAAATTAAGTTGATTAGATATTAGAAAACATGTGTTCGGAAAACTCGAACTAAAAACTATTTTTTTTAAGAATTTAATAAACAGTTTTCCAAACACATACTTTTTGATATCCGATCAACTTGATTTTTTACAAATATGATATACTGAACAAATCTTAAAATATGAACTGTTCAGAATATCAAAATTAAGCCTAAAAATAGGCCCAATAAACTTCCAAATAAAAAATAGAAGGAGAGGATCTTGATTCATGCCTCACTACCCATACATGGTCTCACGCACAAAACTCACCCAAATCGTTATACATCACTCGTTCATGATTGAACCAGGAATTTTCGATATTTACAACATGCAAATTAATTAAGGGTGTGTTTGATTGGGGATAAGGGAGAATTATTTACTGTGCGGATTGTAATCTGTACAGTAAATTTAATCTGATGTTTGTTTTTTTTTAGTCCGCCGAACTCCTTATCTCCTATATGGGGGATAATATTATCTTAGGGGAGGTGTATGAGACAATTTTGAGGGGATTATTTACTGTTGAGATTAGGTGGTGAAATGATCATTTTGACCCTCTACTATTTAATTATGTATTGTATTTAGTAAAATTTAATAAAATTTAAATGTCTCAATTTAAAAATAAAATAATTTTATTTAACTTTTTATATGTTTTAGTTTTTTTAAATAATTTTTTTAATATTTTATTGATGTTTTATTTTAAAATTTTATTTATATTTTATTTAAGGGGTACTTACCAATTAGTCCTGTTAACTAGACTTATTTACCTACAGGTTCTAACTAATAAATTTAACACTATAAAAATAAGAGAGTGATAAATTTATCACTAAAAATTTATTCATAAAATAAAGAGACTGATAAATTTATCACTATAAAATTATTCATAAAAAAAAGACTGATAAATTTATCCTTATCACTTAATAAATTATATCAAATAGGACTTAATGGGTAATAAGTCTCCAAAATAGGACCTATTGGGTAATAAGTCTCTAAAGTAGGACCTATTGGTAGTTTACTCTATATTTTTAATTTCATTATTTAAATGTTAATAGATGTTTTATTTAATTTTATTGTTTAATTATTATTATTTTTAAAAACAAATTTATTTAAAATTTTAATTAAAAAAATAATATAAAATCTTATTGATATTTTATTTATTTATTTAAAAAAAATAAATTTATTTAGCCTCCGTTTGGGAAGTGGGTTGGCTTTTTAGCTTTTTGACTTTTTTGGCTATTTTAGCCTGGGCTTAAAAGTTTGGTTTGGGAAGGGCTTTTTGGCTTTTTGACTTTTTTTGTGAGAGGGGAGTGTAATGATTATGGGTTGGATGTGATGTTTTGTTTTTTGTGGCTAAAAAAGTCTATTTTGTCTTTTGTGGCTAAAATAGCTTTTTGACTTCCCAAACGGCACCTTAATTGTGTAAAAAATAAAATAAAATAAATTTTTATTTAATCTAGCTAAAAATAATTAAAATATTAAAGATATGTTTAATATTACTATTATTTAGTAAACAATTGAAAAAAGATAAAATAGTTTTTTGTTCATTTATCCTATCCAGTCCGTCTAACCAAACGTTAGATTCACTAAAAATAGTCCTTTCTAGACATCTAATCCTATGAAAAAACAAACACAAGATACATATCCAATCTAACCAAATAGTCCGGAGGATTCACAGTCCAAAATACAAGTCTGATGAATTCTAATCCTTCCTTATTTAGTCTGTTCAATCATACACACCCAGAGTTTTTGCACAAAACTCTCACTGGCTAATGGCAGGCAGGGGAAGAGAATTGTTGCTTGTTTTTGTTATGGGTCTTCTATTTGCAGCTTATTACGTAAAAGCTTAAATTAGCTTAAATTAGTTTAGTAAAATTTTCTTCGACGAAAATAAATTATATCCGAGCAAAATTAAAAGCAAAAATGAAAACTTATAGCTTGCTCATGCAGGAAGGTCAATGAGGCCTAACCTCAAATTCCACTGTTTTCCGTTTCATATACATTTTCAAAAATAATTAGTTTGCTTGGTTAGGTTTTTTAAAAAATATTTTTTAAAAAATTTTATTTTCTTGTTTTTCGTATTTTTTTGTTTTTATTAAATTTTTTAATATTTTAAGCAAAAATTTTTTTTTTACTTTTTAGACATAGCTAACATAAAAATATCTAAAAAGTAAAAAATTTGTCAAAAAAACCTTTTAAAAATTCACTAAATATCAAATATATATATATAAAAAAATGAGAATTCAGTACATTTTTTGTATTTTTATGTATTTTAAAAATTTTAAAAATATTTTTTCACAATTTTTTTATTTTTTTGATACATTTAAGTAAGGTGCATCTAAAAAAGTAAAAAAAAAAATATTTAAAAATTTAAAAATATTCACTAAAAAAAAAAAAAACACACAAAACTAAAAAAATCAATTTTCAAAAAATTTAGGGTTGGTTTGGGATGTTCTAAAAAAGTGTATTTTTTGACTTATTGACTTATATAGGTCGGGTTTAGGTTGGATTTGATGTGATGTGTTAGAGAAGTGATGTGATTTAAATAAGATGATGTGACTTAAATAGGATAGTGACTTTTTGACTTTTTGTATCATTTAATAGATGTCAAACTTGACCTTAATCTAAAAAACTCAAATCAAACACAATGAATATGATTTTATGGTTATGACATGTGAGTTGTCATTTTCAATATAACTCAACTTTTGTTGGATAATGCAATGGGTTCACATTATATAGCATGGAATTTAATAAGAATTTTACACATAGAGTGTGTTTGGTTAGAAGGATTGGATAAGGGGAGATTATAATCTATTAGACTATTAGTCTCGGGATACACTGTCCCAGACTATTTGATTGGATTGGATTTGTATCCTATGTTTGTTTAGTCATGAGATTAGATGTCTGGATTAGACTATTTTTAGTTAATCCAATGTTTAGTTAGACGGACTGCATAAAGATAAATGTTCAAAAGATTATTTTACCCTTATAATTTATAATTTTTATTTAATATATAATTTTAAATTTGTAATCTATAATTTATAATTTAACAACACTAAAAAATTTAATCATAAGGCCATAATTTTTAATTTATTATTTTCAATTAAATGAAATTTATAATTTATATTTTTTATTTAATATATAATTTTAAATTAACGAAAATAAAAAATAATTTTATTTAATATATAAATTAAATTTTCAACAACACTACAAAAAATTAATTTATAAGGCCATAATTTATAATTTATTATTTTTAAATAAATTTAATTTATAATTTATATTTTTTATTTAATATATAATTTTAAATTAACAATACTAAAAAAATAATTTAATTTAATATGTAAATTTAATTTTTTAACAACACTAAAAAAATTTAATTTATAAGGCCATAATTTATAATTTATTATTTTTAATTTAATTTAATTTATAATTTATAATTTAAATTTGTTATTTAATACATAATTTTAAATTAACAATGCTAAAAAATAATTTATAAATATTCAAAAGACTATTTTACCATTTTCTAATTATTTGCTAAGTAATAACATGAGATAAAATAAACATTTCAGAGCCTAATCTCTTGAGATACCAATCTCATGAAAACAATTTCCTATAGAATAAGATAGTCTCACAAATAAAAAATTAATAATCCGAAACAAAAAAAATAAAACAAACAATAAACTATTAATCCAATAAAACTAATAATTCAATCCCATACCTAAACCTTCAAAAACAAACACACCCATAGTATAAGTTGTTATTCGAGTTGGGTCCGTCGCATTATTAGCCTTTAGAATAAGAAAAATGTTTTGGACCTCGAATCTGGGAGGCCCCGAATCCCCCTAAGCCCAAAACGCAGCGGCTTTTTTTTTTTGCCTTCTTCTTCGATTTCACCCCAGAGGGGGAGGAAGAGAGAGAGAGAAAGAGAGAAGAGAGAGAGAGGGAGAGAGAGAGAGAAGATCGGGGAAGAGGATCGGGAACCTCCATGACTGCCGCCTCACTTGGCCATTCGCCCGCCTCCGCCTCGATCATGCCGCCATGCCTCGCCTCGCCTCCTCCTCCATTTTTAGGCCCTCCATCCTCCTCCTCCTCCTCCCCTCCGCTTTCTTCCCGCCTTGAAAAAAAAATAAAAAAATTACAACCATGAAACGACGTCGTTTCGTAATTTCGAGAGATTCGGGACAGCGCGATTCAAGGTCCCCATAGCTTAGAATAAACAAATATTAATACAATACATTTGTTTTCTGGTTTTTTAAGGGGATGCAATTTGGAAGTTTGTGATAAGCATCAATTGTAATCATTGGGATCATAGGTAGGTAGCTAGGTGCCAATTTTGTAAATGATTGGAATTTTATTTTGGGTACGTTGTAGGCATTTTTGCTAGTTTTTAATGCTTTAAATTTATTTTAGATTCTAATTTTTAAGTTATAAAGCCAGCTCTAATAAGTTGGTGGTAAATTTTACTTATTATAATGTAATATTTTAGTCTTAATTTTTATTTTTTTCTCTTTATTATGTCATTAATATTTTATTAAAATATCAAAATTAATACTCTGTATAATTACTGTTTATTTTATCTAGGCTTAATAATTAGGCCTTGTTTGGGTACCCAATATAAGTGCACTTATTTCATCTTTTTATCTTTTTTGAGTCACATCAATCAACATCTCCTCTCTATTTTTTCGACACATAATACAAGAAAAGTCAAAAAGTACATTTATTCTAAACTTCCCAAACTTAGCCTTAGGACAGTCAATGCGGTAAAAGTCTATTGTTCAATGATTTATAAAATAAAAAAAAATTGTCAAGCAAAAAATTGCTTTTAAAAAAAAGAAGTGAGATCTATTCTCATTTATTTTCTTAAAAAATGCTTGGTAGCTTCAATTTGTGTAGTCTAAATGATTTAAATATATCAAAACAAAGTCATTTTATCTCTAAAATAATATAGTTTTGAGACATTCGAGTCATTCAAGTAATGAAAATTTAAGTTACCAAATATTATTATATTTTTTTGATAGGTACTTGTTCTCATCTGTACTATATTTAAAATTAGTTTGGAATAATCTAAATAAATACAGTTTTTAACTTTCTATAAAATATGAACCGACTGTGGGGGATGGAGGGATGAGAAGTGAGTGGGGTCTGGAGGGAAGATAAACATTCATTGCAGAAGAGTGTATTTGAAAAATGTTAGAGATTGTAAATATTTTATCAAATGTATTTGTTCTCACTTATACTATCTTTAGGGTTGGTTTGGGATGATCTAAATAAATGTATTTTTTGACTTTTTATGAAATATAGATTGAATTTGAAGTGATGTGATAGAGTGATAATATGACTTTAATAAATTGATGTGACTTAAATAGAATAGTGACTTTTTTACTTTTTAACTTTTTTAAGTTATAACAAATAAGGTCTTAAAATTTTACATACAAGTTTTAATTTATAAATTTATACTTTATTAAGTCTTAGGCCTTGTTTTAGTTAAAAAATCAAAAAATTACTAAAAAATAAAAAAGTCAACAATCTATACCAAAAAGTCAAAAATTATATTTTTCTCACTACTTTTTGTACATCTTTTCATAAAAAGTCAAAAAGTCATCCTAAACATACTAATTTTTTATATCATATTTTAGTCAAAAAGTTACTAAAAAAATCTGTTTCCAAACGAGACTTTAATTAAGATTTTTTTAAACTTTAAAGTCTCATTAAATTTTTAATAATCGAAATTCTCCTTCAAATAATTATTATTCATCATTATGATTATATATGAATGAATATGATAATTTAACATTTATTTTGATTTGTAAAAATTTTAAAATATCAACTTTTGAATTAAAAAAAATATTATGTGAAAAATATATATATATATATATATATATAACTCATAATGTTCATCCATATTAGATTATTGGTGTTTTTGGTCTATTTTGAAGCCATTATCAATTAATTGTCAACGCAAACATTATTGCTTTTCATTAAAGAAGAGAAGAGAAATACAGTGTAGTTGCAGGCGGTTGGTAAATGGTTGTGATAGGGTCTCCGAGAGATTGATTGAAGCCAAGCCATGAAGAAGCAAGAGACCACAACAAGAAGAAGAGCTGAGAGCAATAGCAGCGGTCTTTCTTTTTCGACGACCCCGTCTCGGCTTAGGGCCGCCTCCTCTAACTCTAAAGCGAAGGACTCGCCGTCGCCGACCAAACCCCAGACACCCCTCAATCTGAATCTGAATGGGAATCTGAACGAGAATGGAAATAATAATGGGGTATTATCACCATCCCCAAATCCAAGAGCCAAGTCGGTTCCTCCTCCTCCTCGGGATGCATATTTACACAACAACAATAATCAAACGGCAAGGAGGAGGCCTCTTCCTCTCCTTGTTCTCAGCAAACTCAAATCTCCATCACAATCATCTCAAAAGGGTAAGGATTATTTTGAGCAGGAGGCGGTCAAGGCCGTGGGTCGGTCCGGCAACCGTCCTGCTGTCGAGCAATTCGCTCGTCCTTGTCCTCTTCCTCGTCGGCAGCGGCGTACTACTAGTACCACCACCACCACCTATCCTAATTCTAATTCTAACTCCAATAATAAGGTGAATGAATCTGATGATTTGGATTGGAAGAAAAGGGCAGAAGAATTGCTGGAGAAGCTTGACCGGAATGAAACCTTGATTACCAATTTACAGTCTGAGGTATTGGAATTGAAGACAGAGTTGGATAAAGCGCAGAGCTTCAACGCAGAGCTCCAATCACACAACAGCAAGCTGTCCGAAGATCTTGCCGCTGCCCATTCAAAGATTGCTACTCTCTCTACTACTACCACTACTACTCCTCCTCCTCCTGATCAGGTGAGCATTTCGAATCCATCATTGACTAATATCGTAACCAATTTGGGTTCTACATATTTGGCTTCTTCAATGGTCCGAGTCGCAGATGCGTGTTTCGATAGAGGTAGCTCCCTTTAAATTTTCTTCCTTTAGCTTTCCCATCCTCCAGTTGAGTTTTCGTTCTAAGATACGATGCAGTATGCCATGGAATAATCATCACTTGATTTACTACTTCTCAAAATTTACGACTTTTTTTTTTTTTTTTTTTTTTTTGAACAGGTAAAATTTCCGACTGTTGATCTCAAAGGAAAGCCAGATTCTATATTTATCCCCCCCAAAAAAAAAAAAAAAAAAAATTGAAGAAAGCCAGATTCTAGTGTTTGATTGGACAAAAATTTCCCCATCTCTTCAATTATTATTATTATTATTTTTTTATTTACCCACCAGCACCCCCTAATGTTTTGGTTTTCTGGATGAAGAGGAGTCTGGCGGAGTACCAGAGTCATAGATTTAAAGATATTCAGAAGCTCATTGCCACCAAATTGGAACACTCCAAACTCAAGAACGAGGCAATAAACAACGCAAGTCCTACTAGGGTGCTAACGGCACCATCTACAAAGCCCATACCCATAGCCATGGATGTACAGAGCAATCTTCCAGCATGCCACTTCCCACTGCCACCACATCCCCCTCCCCCTCCCCCTCCCCGACCTAGAGCCCCTGGTAAATCAGCTATCACCCGGAAGGATCCACCAGTTGTAGAATCTCGTCACGTGTTAACAAAGTGTGACAGGAGCAGTAACCCTTCAGGATCAGGGAATTGTGATAAGCCCTTGATCATTAGTGCACACAGTAGCATAGTTGGAGAAATACAAAAACGTTCGTCGCATCTTTTAGCTGTAAGCATTTGAACTTTGCTTATGATTATGACTCGAAAGAATTTTACTTTTGATTTGTTATTTGTGTTACTGTTAATGTTGCCGCCTTTGTTGGAACTGTTAGTGACTGACTTTTCTTGTAGATAAAAGTAGACATTGAAACAAAAGGACAGTTTGTAAACAGCCTTATCAAGAAAGTAGTGGATGCTGCTTACACGGATATTGAAGATGTTTTGAAATTTGTGGATTGGCTTGACAATCAACTCTCATCATTGGTAATTTCTCCTTGCCAAAAGTTGACAGGCTTTGTTAGGGTTTCAATGACAATAACAACACATGCTGCAGGATTTGTTAGGGTTTCAACACTTGCTTTTATCTATTCAGTGTGTTCTGTTTACATCTCTGGTACTCCATTTAGGAATGTATGAAAAAGTGTTTAAGAAGGCAGCGTCACCATCTTGTTATCTATTAAAAATGTTATGTTGTCATAACTACTGCACAGTATTATGTCACTTTATATACGGTGGAGGCAAATTGACGCTGAGCAATCTAGAGGCATGTATTAAGAGGTGGTGAAAGAGTGATTTTATTAAAATGGTATCCTAGTTTGTGCTATATAATTCTTGTATCCCTTTGCACTAAATGAGAACTTAGTTGACTGATAGAGTTATTTTGTTGATGGTAACATGCTGTTTGACTAGTGGTAAAAATTTAATTGGTGCTACAGATTTGTATTTTGTTTTTTATTCTTTTAATTATTTGCCTATTATCTTATTTTTTTACAGGCTGATGAGCAGGCAGTGCTTAAGCATTTCAATTGGCCTGAGGAGAAAGCAGATGCCATGCGAGAAGCTGCAGTTGAATATCGTGGCCTCAAACTTTTAGAAAGTGAAGTTTCTTCCTACAAGGATGATGCTAGTGTTCCATGTGGAGTTTCCTTGAAGAAGATGGCTGGCTTACTTGACAAGTATGAACATTGAGAAACAATACTACATTGTATTTCTTCATCCACAATTATCCAGTTTGAAATGGACAAGATTTTAATTAGTTGTTGCTCCATGTCATGGTGCTAGGTCGGAGCACAACATACAAAAGTTGATTAAGCTGCGAAACTCAGTTATGCTTTCTTATCAGCACTTCAAAATTCCAACCAACTGGATGCTTGACTCTGGAGTTATTAGTAAGGTTTGTTTTTATTCAAAACTCTTTCTTGCAAGATGTTCAGTTCCAATTCGTAGCTCGAATTTGGCTCGACACCAAAACGACGTCGTTTGGTGTCTTCTTTTTTTTTTTTTCTTTTTCCGTTTTGATTTCTGAACAAATGACCAAGCTCTGTATTTTTGGGTCTGCTTCTGGGTCTTACCATTTCTGAACTTCAAACATCAAAACTTCAAATATGTTGTAGGTAAGACCCAATATACCTTGGTTGTAGGTAAGACCCAAAAACTTCAAACATCATTTCTGAACAAATGACCAAACTTCAAATATATTATAAGATGAAGAAGAAGAAGAAATTGATTTCTGGGTTCATCAACATCAACAAAAAAAAATAAAATTCCAACGATCATTTTTGTTCATGATGATGATGTTGTTCGGTGGCTCGGATTGAAGATGATGTTGATCTGCAGACCCAGATTGTTGATGAACAAAAAAAATTTTGTTCAGAAATAAACCCAGCAGACCCAAATCTGCAGACCCAGATTTTTTTTTTTTGTTCGTTGATGTTGATGAACCCAGAAATCAAGATCAACATCAATCCATCTTCAATTTTCCTCTTCTCTCAGATTTTGTTGATGTTGCAGACCCAGATTTTACAACTCGAATTTCCCTTCATCGTCAATCCAGATCAACATCATCTACTTCTTCAGATTTTGAACATCATCATCATCTTCAACATCATCATCATCTTCATCAACAAAAAAAAAAAAAATCCCTTTCATCCTCACCGAACGCCATCACCGCCATCATGCAGATCAAATTTTTTTTTGAACAGCTTCAGATTTTGAACATCATCATCATCTTCAACATCATCTTCATCAACAAAATCTGACCCTCTTCCCCCTTCCTTCTCTCTTCTCTTTTTCTTTCTCTCTCTCTCTTCCTTCGTCCCTCTCCCTCTATGTCTGCTTCAGATATAAAAGAGAAAAAAAAAAAAAATACAAAACGGCGTCGTTTTATATATTCGAGCCAATTTCGAGCCAAGATTTTCGAGCTACCAGCCATTTTTCCAAGATGTTACTCTTCAAATGAATTGAAGTGACTGTTTCATACTTCTGTCCTCGACTATAATGTACATTGTCAGTAGCAAGATTAATATCTCAGAAAGCATGACTCCAGTTTCAGGATCTCATTGGGTCCCTGCTACCCACACTATGTGTGCATTTAATAGATACTAAGAATTTTATGAGAAGAAAATTTTAGAATAAACTATGAGAAATAAGTCGGACTTCATGTTGCAAAGAAAATTATATATATTTATATATTCCTTTTTGTTAATAATAGAAAACTAAATAAGATACATGCACTTTTTTTCAGTATGAGTTCTATATTGATTTCTGAGCCTTTCTTGTGCTGTAATATCAACATGCTGATTAGCTTCATGTTCTTCCCATCTATGAGTTCACAAAATGTTTAAGGACTTGGCAGTACCAGTTGGATTGGAAGAAAACAACTTGCTTACTTCTTTGTAAAAGCTTAAGACTATGCATCTAAGATGTAGAGTTTGTGGACATTGTCAAGCAACTTCTTTGACAGTATTATCTGTAGTCATTATACTCAAATTTGTCAGAATACTGCCAATTGAAGTCACTGTATTCCTCGTGTTGTCTATAGTTTAGTCTTCTAAAGGAGGAAATATAGTATCTGGTTGGAAACCTGATTCTCTAGAGATTATAGTGATTAAGACCATTTGTCCTGGAGTGCACCAAAAAATTACTTGATCTTGTCTGAGCAGTATTGAATTCTTTGAGGCCTCACTTGTAGGATATCTATCTTCATTGACAATCTATTGCCTTCTATGCGGGCCCATGTTGAAATGTAATGTATGGAAACTGACCTGTATATTTAAGTCTCTCCAGATAAAGCAGTCTTCTATGATGCTTGCCAAGATTTACATGAGGAGAGTACTAGTGGAGCTTGAATCTATCCAGTACTCGGAAAGGGAATCCACTCAAGAAGGCTTACTGATACAGGGTGTGCATTTTGCTTACAGGGCTCACCAGGTGTGTGAACTGAAATCAAACACATTTTTTGTTTTAGTTTTTTTTAGAAGTAAATGTAGTGCATTATTATGATGCCAAAAGGGTGAAACCTTGTATACATGATGTATACAAGTGGCAAACCAAAATTCAACACATTGTTCCTGTTCTTATGATTGTATGCAAACTACAGTAACCTCAAAAGTTGACATTGTTCTGGTACCTTGCATTGTCTCCACATCCATTGGGAAGATAGTGGAATAATTGTATGTGGTAGGTACCTTCTATTCATCCTAAAGAGCAGCAAATCGTAGGAAGGCACTACTTTAAATACTGTAACTTCTGGAAAGAGTCACCCATGTGTTTAGATGAATATCTTTCCTTTCTGCAAGCACAACCAAAAAAGTTGGATTGCTTATGTCTGTTATCTGGATTTTTTTTTTGGGGTGTGTGTTTGGGAAACATTATTAAATGGTTGAGATGTATGTATGGTGCGATATTTTGACAGGTTATGCTGCAATTAACTATCAATTTGTGGCATTTGTTGTTAGCTATGGAGCATGGATGTGAGTACTAGATATGGAAACTACATGATATGAACACACTGATACGACATCTTTAAAATAATCAGAGAAATATAGTGAAAATAAGAAAATATGAATAAAACAATTTTGTAAAAGGGTTTCTTATTAATGTTTCAAATATACAAGGGCATGGACTTGTATGGTTTTATTCATGTTTGTCCTTGTTGATGCAAATTATTTTTTTACAACTAAAAAACCCAAAAAAAGAAAGAGAAATGTTTTATAGCTCGAAAAATTTTGCCGCGAATGGCCTGAATTGATGAAACGACGTCGTTTTGGATTTTTTTTTTTTTTTCTTTTCTTTTCTTTTCTTTTCTTTTTCTTCTTCGTTTATATCTGAATAGGGAGAGAGAGAGAGAGAGGATGAGGGAAGACAGACGGAAACACAGAGAGAGAGAGAGAGAGGCAGTGGACGGCGGGTGGTGTGACGTGATGGTGGGTGGGGCGGCGGTGATGGAGGGTGCGACGGTGGACGGTGATGGAGGTTCAGACTGCTTTTTTTTCTTTTTTTTTTTTGGCTCTGAAGATGAAGATGATGTGTTGATGATGGTGATGATGAAGATGTTGTTGATGATGATCCAGATCTGTGGCTTTTTTTTTCTTTTTTTTTTTTTCCTGTTTTTGAAGATGAAGATGATGTGTTGATGATGGTGATGATGAAGATGTTGTTGATGATGATGATCCAGATCTGTGGGTGATCAGATCTGTTGTTGTTGCTCTTTCTCTGCTTTTTTTTTTTTTTTCCTGGCTCTGATCTGTGGGTGATCAGATCTGTCGTTGTTGTTGTTGATTGGGTTTGATTTTGATTTTGTGTTCATTTCTGTGGGTGATCAGATTTTGGGTTTGATTTTGTTGTTGATTGAGTTTGCCTTTTTTTTTTTTTTCTGGCTCTGATCTGTGGGTGATCATACTCTTCTTCTTCTTCTTCAGACAAAAGAGAAGGAAAAAAAAAAAAAAAAATCCCAAAACGACGTCGTTTTGGGATTTCGGGGGATTCGAGCTCTCCCCCATTCGAGCTATGTAGCGGAGTCGAGAAATTTAGACAGTCAAATGTTAGGCTCTAATTTCTGTCATAGTTTGCTGAACCTGTATATCGTTGATAATTTTACACAAAAGTCCCACTAACAGGAGTTTACTACCCAACTTATCAACCACATCGTTTCCCTCTGAGCATACTGCAACGTGTGCCCAGAAGTGTTTGTTTCTTCTTATGTGTGTAATGTTTTGCATGAATCAAATAGCCACATCTAAAACCAAGATTGATTGGTTTCTTCTTGTGTATGTGTTTTGTAAATGCATGGAATGCTCTCCAAAGTCTTCATGTTCCAAGATGAACATATCAAGTACTTCAAGTTCTAAATACAGTTAGATGTGGGGCTGCATCTGAAACGTTGCTGATCATCATTGAAGCTTTAAAATGAATGGACAAACTTTAGTGTTACTTAGCTTATAACTTTAGCAAGTAGTTGACTTTTCCTTCAACTCCCAATAAATACTAATTTCCCCTTACCATAAGCCAAGTTTACATTATTTATCTATTATTTGATGGATTGGAAGTTGATAATTACTACTTAGAAATTGTGATATATTTAGCTTGGAGCTTCCCCTAGATGAAGCTGGGAAGCATGCACTGTCAAATTTACAACATTTTCTACATTTCTAGTAGTTGGTTTAACTTATGTGCCACTATGGTATATGGCCCATGGTTGTGAGAAAATCTGTATTTCGTGAAGGCAGGGCTCCTTGCGATGCAATATGCTCAGTTGTTGGGTCTGCATCAGGGAAGTCTGGAAATATTACGCTGCATTTGGAATATATTTAGCCTAATTCTAATCTAGGAAGCTAGTTTTGTCTGAAATGTTTGTTGAGTACATATAACACTCTTGTTTTAGTAGAGACTAAAGAAGGTTTAACTATGTGCGACAGTACGTTGGGATCTGCAACAACTTTCCTAATGAATTGTGTTTTTACATGCTTGCAGTTTGCTGGAGGTCTTGATTCGGAAACATTGTGTGCTTTTGAAGAGATAAGACAACGTGTCCCAGGACACCTTCGAGGATCTCAAGAACTGTTGGTTGGCATACCATCATCATAAGACTAATTTCAGACTTCATCATGTGGACTTCAAAGTTTCATAAAGACTAGTGACTAAGCCCTTCTTTTTTTTCTTTTTTCTTTTTTTTGTGCCCATCCTCACCCTCAGAAATGTGTAGTGAATTGTTTGTGAAGGCATTTGACGGCTGCAGGAAAAATATGGATAGTGCTGTAGAATGAGATCATGGACCTGCGATATAAAACATTGAGTGGATAGTGTTATATTGAGCACAGATAAAAAATTCATTGGCAAGTATGCTCTGCTGTTGCACATCCAAGCAGGTCCAAACAGATGATGACATGGGGACTTATAATTCAAAGATCCATCTATGGACTAATTGGAACAAAGTATTACATGGGGTTTCCTCTCAAGTAAAGCCTTGACTTCACTTGTTCGTGTAATTCCCTTGTAATAGTTTTATCAAGATCCCAGGTAATCTAGGGACCAGGGCATTGTGAGGTTATGTTACATAGTTGAATAATTTCTTATTCGAGTGACTTTTCCCTTACCCTCAAGGAATTGTTGACGTTGTCGTCGTTTATTCTTTGATGATTTATATACATCAGACACAAATCGAACCAGTGAGAACTCAGCTCTTATCGTGTTTGTAGTACTCTAATCCATGTCTATACCTCCTCTTGAAAGATGGAAAGAACTGAAATTATTATAGCCGTATGAAATTGTTCTTGTTTGGTAGTAGGGAACTTAGGAGAGGAAAGATGTAATCCCTGTGAGGCTGTGACCAAGAGCAGCACACATGGACATGGCGGGCAATTAGTTAGAGCAGCGGATACTATATCAAAATTGATTGCAAAAGAGGGGAAATCAGCGACATTCAAATTACCTTATGGGGAGGTCCGTGTAAAATCTAAAAACTGCTTAGCAATAGTTAGATAAGTGGCGAATGTTGGGATGAACAAAAACAGTTTGCGTAAAGCTGAACACAAGCGTAGGCTAAAATATTGAAGTTGCTTTTTTAACTACTAAACTGCATTCAAGTATGCAAATCAAGCAGGTTTTCTTTTTCTCTTTATTATTATTATTATTATTTTATTTGTGTGTGTGTGTGTGTGTTTTTAGCGAGCAAATCAAAGAGTTACAAGCAGAGTAGCTTGGCTCTCTCTACGAATCAAATTTTATGGGACATGTATATATATATAGAAAAATGATATATAATTTTACTTTTTAAACTTACTTTTTAGACCTAATGATATGTAAGAAAGATAACTGACTAATGATTAGAGAACATATAAGAAAAAATTATTTTAGATATTCTAATTAATTGTCACATTATTGAATTTAAAAAATGAGTCTAACTTTTGAATTTTAATAGTAATGCCCATGTAAAATATGTGACATTGTTATCTCTGTCAAAGAGAATGGGTGTGCACATACCAGTTCTTTTTCTTTGCTTGATCAAACGTAACTCATGCGTACCAACAAATCAGTTGATAAATAAGTTTTGGGTTCACATACCGCACAATAATGTTCTGTCGTTATCAATGTTTTAATTGTAGAGTGAGTTTGGTTTCTCAAAGTGGGATGAGAATTTTGTCATTTGAGTTTTAATTGGTTTTATTTATTTTTGAATTGATTGTATATTGAATTTTGAGCAGGTTTACTGGTTTGTAAGTGGTTTGTTCATTGGTGTTTTTTGCAAGGAAATTTTTTTTATAAAGTTTGAGCAGGTGATGAATGTTTGGAAAGGATTATTTGGTTATAAGGATACATAAAGAGTTAATCAAGGAGGGTAAAAATGTAAAAGTTCAGGGTTAGTGTTTGTTTCTGGAGGCTCTAAATGGGGAAATTCTATTTCCACATACCTAATTAGCTTAGGGCAAACACTTAATGAAATATTAATTTAATGACAATTATATGCTAAATAAAAATGATCATAATAGACATCTAACAATATCCATAATATTATATGAAAAAAAATTTTGTACACATCTTTTAAGAACAAAAGTATCTCAATGTACACTTTTGAGTTTAAAAAAAAAACCCTAATTTTTCTATTATTATCACCTTGTTGGTTAAGTAGTTACTATTTTTTTTTAGGAGATCCTAAAAAGCCCAACTTTTGCTTATAGATTCTTGTTTCTGTGGTTACAGATGTGTATGTTCATAATTTATTTGTTCCAGATATGTTTGTGTTGCTTATTTTCTCCCTTCCATCATTTTAGTTAGTTTAATAAGGATTTGTAAATACTCCTCTTGGTGGCATATATTTGTAAATACTCGTCAGTTTCAACATCTATGCCATTGTCATCATTGATGCTAATAGGAGTTCTCACTTTTCATCTTGTAATTTTCTTGTTCTTCTTTTTTACTTGAAGAATGTGGCAGTTGTTAAGAACTACTATTATTTCAAGCTTATTGTTCAACCATCGGCTGTGAAATTTCTCTACTGGTCTATTGTTAACTAGGATAAAAACTATTAGAGTTTTGCATTCATTGAACTCATTCGATAAACCCAACCCTTCCAACTCAGTTTTCTGGATTTCATCATATTTGTTTTGCATCAGTGTTGTGTTGTGTAACTCATATGCACATGATACAACAAGAGTGAGGGAAAAAAAATTTCAAAAAAAAAACATTAAAAAAAGTAAGAGAAACTATTTTCATAGGATAAAAATCATTTCCTTCAATGAGAGTTTTCAATGGAGGAAATTTCACTGCCTTTGATCTTTACTTTTGCGTGGTGGAACTGCAAATGTGAAAGTAGGGTCTTAGAAAGTGTGTGGAAAGAAGGGTAAAGTGGTGTGTGTACAATGGTTATGAGTGAATGGTGTAATTGTAACTTTAAGTGTGTTGAGTGAGAAAATTAGTTAATAATCAAATTAACATGTGTGTGTATTGAGAAAAAATATACACTGAGCTAATTAAGTGTGTGGAAATAGAATTTCTTCTCTAAATGCACTTCAAAAATTTTGGTTTAGCACCCCAATCCTAATTTTGAGCAACCCAAGAAAACCGAACTAATTTGACTTTTACCCCTCTTCTCCACCTGCTATTGAAATCTCTGCCATTGTCAAAGCTTCCTTTGTCATCGCTTCTTTCTCGAACGCTTCCACCTCTTCTCAACCACTCACCACCTTTCCTTCATTGTTTGTCATCTGTTGCATCTATTTTTCTTCTCATTATCCTTCTCCTAAAACCCTAGGAGGTAGAGAAAAAGAAGAAGAATGAGTTGTAAAAAGAGTTCGCGATGAAAGAGGGTCGTAGATAAGAGAATCACGATGGTAAATGAAAAGAAGAGAAATATAAGGAGGATGCGGTGATCGTGAATACGACAATAGCAAGTAGAGTGCAAAGAAGAAGAAAAAAAAAGAATATAAACTTGTAGAGGATGATAAGAGGATTGTCGGTTATGGTAGTGGGGATGACAGTGAATGCTAGTGAATAGCAAAAGTCTAGTGGTGGTACTAGAGGGTGAGAAAGGGTTGGGGCATGACGAGAGGTGTTGAGAAGAGACAATTGAAACTAGGGCTGTGATGACCGAAATTGGGTTATTGGTTAGAGTTGTGTGCAAGGTCTTAAAAAGCGGCCGCAACCGTTACGTAACGCCGTTACGTAACGGTTTTGATGGTTACCGCCACCCGTTACGGCCGTTTTTGTAGTGTGATTGAGATTCATAGGTTTGTCGGTAGTGGCGGTACGCCATAGCGATCATAACGATCTTGAAATAACGATATGACGACTTTACGCGTTCGTTGATTCAAAGCTGCTTTTGAAAAAACATACAAAAAAAAAGTTGAAAATGAGTGAAGAGGGATAGAGAGAAAAGAGAAGATAAAGAGAGAAAATGGAGGAGCAAGAGATAAAGAGAGAACAGGGAAGATGAAAAACATATTATTGATTTGTTGAAACTGTAAGACTTATGTTATTCTATTCAACTGCTATCACTTAACCATTTTGTTTGTGTGTGTCTATCTATATATTGTTTGATAATAATAATAATAATAATAATAATAAGTGTGGTCATTAGCTATTTAGCTTGGTTAAAATATGTATATATATATATATTTAAACTCTTATTTATTCTCTTACTTTTGTCATTATTTTATCTTATATATAATAGTTAGTGATTGATTTTTTGTATAATATAAAGTCATTAATTATTAAAATAAAATGTAAAAAACTCAGTTTATTATGATTTAAAAATATGAAATATATTGGATCATATTTAAAAATTTACAAAAATTGATCAATATTTATTTTTAACCTAATAAATAT
This sequence comes from Camellia lanceoleosa, assembly GCA_025200525.1. Taxonomy (NCBI): domain Eukaryota; kingdom Viridiplantae; phylum Streptophyta; class Magnoliopsida; order Ericales; family Theaceae; genus Camellia; species Camellia lanceoleosa. The sequence continues at coordinate 186,016,367 of CM045766.1, forward strand.
GATCACGAAAAAAAAATGTGTATCGGTAAATTTTTTTTAAATTGTGCAAAAAATAAAAAAATTCACGGTTCGATTACATCAAGAATCATACACTACGGTCTTTACACCTCAGAATCAAGAATCATACCGTCGCCACCATTACGACGACCGCAACCGCTTTTCAAAACTTTGATTGTATGGTTGGTTAACCATTTTGGTCAGTTGGTTAGATAATTAAATTATATTAAAAATTTTAGAAAAATGAGGTGCCCAACCAAAACATTGGAGTACATTTATAGCATCTCGTTGGTTTTTTGACAAATATAATAGGGTAGGCAATATTATTTAAAAAGGGTGACACACCAATAAATCTTAGATTGTAAATTTATGAACTATTTGGTCCTTGAAGATTTCTAGTGGACGGATAGGTCTTATTATATCCAATTTTACCCGTAAGGATATTATAAGGTGCGCATGTATTACAATTAAATGGGCATAATTGGTGTTTTACACAAATAGAAATTACAATTTTGGGCAAATGCATTCCAGTGTGGTCGGTGATGTATCTACATTTTTGATGTACTAAATCATCTTACACAATCAACCACATAACAACAGTAATATCAATAACCAATACAATGAGATAAACACGAATCACTCTAAAAGGAAAATGAATCATATCAAGGGTATTAACCTAAATTGAAAAATATTCAAAAATCAAGTAATAAAACTTACCAAAAAAATAAGACTAATTGGACCAAAAGAAAACTGCTAGGACCAAAATGGTTCAACTTTCCCTTCCACATGATTTACGAGTAAATTTTCCTTTAAAAAAATAGATAAGAGAATTTATGTATTTCTCAAAAACTAGAGGGCGGGCACTGTAATTAGCTTTTTAAAAGTAGGACCAGTGGCGACTTGGATCATGCTGCGGATATTCTTGGCCATATGCATTTGATTCCATTAAAAAGGGGGCATACTGGCAGTCCTGTTCAAAAAAAAAATATATATATATAAATATATATATACTGGTAGTCAAATGTTAATAAAATTAGGAGAAATCATTATTGAAGGGTGTAGGCAAAAAAAAATCACAACTTTGTGATAAATTTTATAATTATAATTATTAATATTTATAATATTTATTATTCATTTGTAATTATCTTTTACTGACATTATCCTGGTGTAATTGTCTTAAAAATTATGTTATATGAGTTATGTATTGATAACAAATAAAAAATGGAATTGAAATTTTTATGAATGATACATTTACTTTAAAATAAAATATTTATAAAAATTAAATTTATTTACTAAAATAGTATTATCACATTATTTTTAGTATGTTTTTTATGTATAAATTTTAGGGGTAATTAATCTAACATTCCTCTTCAACTTTTGATAATGGAAGAGGTTTATAATATTTGTTTTTGTAACCTAAAATCCCTTACACCCACGCCCATACCGACCCTCTCATTCTCTCTTCTCTCTCTCACTTGAGTCGGCTCTTTACTCTCTATCTCTCTCTAAAAACCAAATGCTCCTGCAATTGTTGTTTAAAAATCGACCACAATGTTGCAACAATAGCTAGATCTGGATTCTTCGCAAAAAGCTTCCTCAACACCACCACCAATTCTGATGATCCCAACATTGAAGAAGATGTCCAGCATCATCTCCGACATCTCCAACGCCGCCGAAGCCGACATGTCTCCTAACGAAGCTGTTCATTATCTCAATTCACTTGTCTCTAGATTGCAAGGGCCTTAAAAGAAAAGTATATATGTATTGTATTGTATCACCACCAAACCCTAACCTCCTTTTGCTTGCTTGCTCTGAGAATTACTCATCTCTAACTAGATTTAGATTGTGTAATTTTTACGGACATTGAAACAAATGAATCAGCGCTAATTCAACATTGAATTTCAAGTTGATTCGCATTAGGTTTTTATTTTAATTTGTGACGTGGAGATCGCGTTCTTGTAATTTTGTTGAGTTTTTATTTTTGAAACTTTATTCAAGTTGATTTCTGATCATGGAGTCGATTTTGAGTTGATTTGCAATAGAGGTGTTCATTGTTCATTAATTTTGAGTTGATTTGACCAAAGAAAATCATAGGGGGAAGTGTGTGATTTGGTCAGAGAAAATCAAAGTGACAAGGGAAAGAAAATCAAATTTCTTTGGCTATCATACACTGAAATTAATCCCAATCTTTCAAAATGTTCACTGCAAAGTTAGAGAAATCCTATGATAGAAAAAAAAATTAACATGCCAAAGAAAATATACACATCAATTTCGAGTTAATTTGCAGCCAAGGTCCTCGTTGTTTATTAATTTCGAGTTGATTTGGCCAGAGAAAATCTCAAGGGGAAGTGTGTGATTTGGCTAGAGAAAATCAACATGACAATGGCAAGAAAATCAAATTTTTCTAACCATCACACAGAGAAATTTATTCCAATCTTTCAAAATGTTCATTGTAAAGTTCGAGATATCCCATGACAAAAAAAAATTAACATACCAAAGAAAATTACACACACATAATTAGCTTGAAGAATAAGCTCAAAAGATAAGTACTAAGTAAATTCTAGAGAAAATCAACAAGTATAAAGGGGAATTCTAGAGAAATTCCATATCTCAAAGGCCCTATTTGTTTTGGGGTGTAATGGATGGGATGAGATTAAGATGGAGGTGGGGCCATTTAGTATTGTGTTTGTTTGTAGAGTTAGAGAATGAATTAGGATGGAGGAGAGAATTAAGATGGAGGTTAGAAGGGAGATTGGGATGGAGGAGAAGGAGGTAGAGGTGGAGGCAGAGGTGGTATTAGAAAAATAGTGAAGAGATTATAAATTTATTTATTTATTTTTATTTTTTACATATTGGGAATTTTTTTTGAATATTAATGTTTAATTTTTTGTATTTTTTATTTGTTTTATTATTTTATATAAAAATAATTTAATAATTTCTACACTAACAACTATCATTAAAACAAACACAATTTTACTTAATCCCCTCATTATCAATCCACTCACTAACAATCTCCTCACTGTGAATCCCCTCCATTCTACCTCTGAAAATAAATAGGGCCAAAGAGATATCTTAATGCCAAAGAAATTGCAGAAAAAATCAGCATGCCAGAGAAATTTCATTTTTACTAATTTCTCTGGCTATCACACTTAAATCTGAGAATATAATGTGATCAGAGAAATTTCAAATGCCAAAGAGAATTTCCCCGCCACGCGTGTGCACGCGCGCGCACATAGACACACACAACTAGCTTGAAGAAGAAACTTAAAAGATAAGTAATAAGTAAATTTCAGAGAAAATCAATAGGCATAAGTGGAATTTCAGAGAATTTTCATATCTTAAGGAGATATGTTAATGCCAGAGAAATTGTAGAGAAATTTCATTTTTTTCAAATTTCTTTGGCTATCACATACAAATCTAGCCAAGGTTTTAGGCAAACAAAATCAACTTATGAAGGGATAAAAAGCTTTTACAAAATTCTCTAAAATGACAGAAAAATTAACTCATCAAAACACATAGAAAATTTCAAAACACACAGAAAATTAAAAAAATTGAGCAAACTAGAAATTTTAAAAACATAAAGAAATTTGTGTGTGTGTTTGAAATTTCTCTAAAAAAATGTGAAGGGACTCCAATCACTATGAAAACATTGCATATTCTTTATCTAGTAAAATCTTAATACTAAAGACCTTAAAAAAATAACCTTAAATTTTATGTATAAATAGTATTTTTGATGTGAAAAATTCTTTGGGATGTTCCATATATGCATCTTGATATTTGATTATAATTTATTATAATATTAATTATAATTTATTATGATATTAATTATAACATTATTTTAATTATAATTAAAAAATTAATTAATTATATGTTTGGTTACATAACTCAATTTTTTAAATTTGTAATTATAACTTTCTCATAACATTGGGTTATAATATTTATAAAAATTAAATTTACGAATGTAAAAACTGTATGGGTATGTTTGGTTTGTGTTTGAGAGATGTATTTTAGAGATAAAAAGTACGAAAACATGTTTGGTTTGGTTTTTTTCAAAAGATGTTTTGGAAAATGATTTTGAGAGAGAGTTTTTGAAAAAGTGATTGATTTGATATGTGTGAGAGAGAGATTTGTTTGAAAAACTTATTTGGTTTGCGTGTTTTGGAAAAAAATTTTGAAAAAATTTGTTTGGTTTGATTACTTTTGAAAACTTATTTGTAGAGAAAATTTCCCAAAATTTTTTCAGAAAATCAAACCAAACGAACCCTATATATCCTAACCGATGTTGTATGTGTGTATATGATATTGTCTAGTTGGCAGTGTACGTGTTGTCAGATGGTCTAATCTCATCCGTTAATATTCCCAGCGAAAAATCCAACCGTGGAGATTGACCAAAGACGCATGTCCGGAAGGGGAAAGAGCGTGGGAAAAGTATAACGGCCGCGCGCCTCCAGGTGCCGAGCGGACAGCAGCTTCCACGTCGGATTTTACAAACTATCAACCAATCACATGCACCCACGTCGGTAAACCAGTTATAAAATTTGATTCCTTGCAAACTTGAAATTCCTTCCCATTCCGATCCTCCCCTTTCAATTCCTTCCTCCTCCTGTTTTAAACTTGAATCATTACTTTTTTTTTGTTTTTGTTTTTGTTTTGCTTGATTGAAAAGGAAGGAAGAGAGAGGGGAGAGGGGATCGTAAGCTCTTCTAGCTTCATCATAAGTTCAATCTGAATCCAACCACCTTTTTTAAAAACCCTTTTTTGAAGTTAGGCATGGAGATCTCCGGCGTCGTTTTCCGGCCGATTCCCTGTTATTCCGGCGCTGGAATCGATGCCCTCTCCCACTCGTCTTCGAAGCCCTCTGTTTCTTCAGTCACGATGGGCATGCCTGTCCATGGTGGAGCCCCTTTTTCTTGTCGGCTTTTGGGTTCAAGGGGTTCTCGAATCAGAAAGTTTTCAAATTATGGGTTTTGCGACGACGGTCACATGCAGTATTACTATGGCTATGGTTCGACCCCGCCGATTAGGGCCGGTACTGGGAAGAAGGACCATGTCAAGGAAAAGGACACCACAGCGAATAAGAAGAACAAGTTGAAGAAGAGGTTGAAATTGCTTAAAGGTTTGTCCAAGGACTTGTCCATGTTCTCCGACATGGGTTTTGGCTTGGATCCTCATAATCATGGTTTGGTCGACCAAGTCAAAGGGAAGATGATATCGGTAAGACTTTTGACTTTTTATTTTTATTTTAACTTCTAAATAAAAAATTAAAATAAAAAACCTTCAGTTTTCTATTTCTTGAGTTGGTTTCTTTGTCTATTTGTTAGTTTTTCATTTGAATTACTTTTGATAGTTTCTTTATGTAACCATTCTGAGATTAAAATCAGCTTGACAGAGAAATAAATATATATATATATATATATATCTGAGTTATTCAAATTTTGGTTATCAGCTCACATCACATCCTTGTATACTTTAAGGCTATGTTTGTTTGGGCGGACTGGATTAACATTCCCATGACTAATAGTCCTAGGATATGAATTCGTTGGATTATGTATCCTATCTTAACTAATAGTCAAGTTTAAAATAATTAGTCCGTACTTTGATTATTTAACCAAACATCGGATTAATAATTTTATTGGACTATTAGTCCAATCCCAAGCTCATGTCCACCCAAACAAACATGGCCTAAGAGTAGGGTGCCTAATTAAGCAAATTTCTACTTACTCTTGGACAATGATTTTTGTTGATGGATGATTTATTTGTGTGAATTTTTGTCTGTGAATAATTGCTTCTGCCATCAATAAAGGTAATATAGAGCTGGATGGAATCTTTTTGCAATCTTGACAAACAGCATACGATACGACATCATGTAACTAAGTAGTTTGTACTTGCTTGATTGCAGTTCTTGAAATTACTATGCTGCTAAGCCCTGTACCAAAATTGAATATATGTATTTAGGATATCTTAATTCATTGCTTGTGTTACAAGTAGTTCTTTGATCATTATAATTAAATTGTCTCCATAATATGGTGTGTAGGAAGCAACGGAGCTGTTACTTGCACAACTACAACAGCTGAAAGCAGAGGAGGAGGAATTGAAGAAGAAGAGAAAAGAGGACAAGGCGAAGTTGAAAGCTGCAAGCATGCAGAACAGGCTTGACTGCGAGTTATCCTCTGGCCCTTCTTCAGAATCATCAAGTGATAGTGAATGTGGGGAGGTGGTTGACATGAGCTGCCTGAAAAGTAAAACCCTTGCACCATCGGTAGTAAATGAATTGCAACCAGTCATGCAAGAAGCAACACTAACCTTTCCAAGCACACCGACCCAAGAAGCAAATGCGACTGAGTTGCAATCACTTATTCGAGAGGCAATGTTAGCTGTTCCAACCACAATGAACCAAGAGGGGAAGATGATCGAGGAAAGGGGTATTGAAAGCGATTCACGTAATCTTGAACAGCAATGCTGCACTGAAACTAGTAACAGTTGCAATGTAGGTGTGACCGGTTCTTCTTATGATGATGGTAGATCAGTTGCAGTTGCAGCAGCTTTAGAATCAACAAAGAAGGTTGAGGTCTGCATGGGTGGCAAGTGCAAGAAATCAGGCGCTCCAGCATTGTTGGAGGAATTTCAGAGGGTACTCGGTGCTGAAGGTGCTGTTGTTGGATGCAAGTGCATGGGCAAGTGCAGAGATGGTCCTAATATCAGGGTTTTGAATTATACTGGTGGGGTTGAAGCAGAGGGTGTAGATGATTCTGTTAGGATACCAGCTAATCCTCTTTGTATTGGGGTTGGTTTTGAGGATGTGGGTTTAATTGTGGCCAATTTTTTTGGAGAAACCCAGAAGGATTTGGGACTGGCTGCTGCATCTTAATTAGAATTGATTGTTGATCCTTTTCACTTGTGTGGATATATTGGTCTGAATTGGTAATTGGCTTAGGTTTGTTTGTGTTTTCTTTGCACTGTTGAGAAAAAAACATTGTTTCACTTGTGCAAATGTAAGATACTTGCATCTTTAATGTAATTATAGGATTAGTAATCTTCCTTCTGACTTTCTGTTCTCCTCTATTTTTGTTATTATTGCCTTCTTTGTCAACTGAAACTGTTGGGCTCCCCCCCTCCTGAATAAAAATGATCGTGTAGTACAATCAAATTCAAATCACAGCGAAATTTGCCACAAAATAACAAACAAGCGATGATATACATATATATATATATATAGATGATGATATATTTGGTAAAATTGTGGCAAATATCCCAAGTAGTTTTCAATCTACTATGACTTCTGATAAACTGATATGGATTCCCTCATCAGTTGGTGAGTGTACTTCTAAATCAGCTTTGGAAAGCTATAAGGAGGCATCATGATGAAGTTTCTTGATACCATGTTGTGTGGTTCAAGAGAAATGTGTTGTTAAGAGAGTCACACCATTTAACTCAAATCATTCAATTACACCATTTAACTCAATCACACCATTGTTGATGACACAAGACGGCAAAGAATTGCTTAGTAATAGAATTACTATCAAAGGAGAGCTTACAATAGTATCTCAATCTCTCTGCAGGGACTCAAACTTAATCTCTGTGGCGGAACTCTTGTTTCTATCTATTATTCGATGACTTGAAGAAAATCTCCTCAAGGTTATTTATACTTGAGATTTGTTCGTATGCAGCAGAAAAAGTCTTCCAGAAAACTTTGCAATTGATGCCTGCAAATTTCTTCTGACTTCAAATTGTAAACTTCTGCAGGAAGTAAATCCGCAATATGTTGGGTGACTCATTTACTCTGCCGCACAACTCAATCTTGCTTGCACATTGCACCATCCATGCTTCATTCTGCTAAATCAATGACGCAATAGTGACTTCATTTCATAACCAAGAGAAGGGACACCATTATTTTTCTTACTTTCCATCTATCCAACCTTCATAAATGATTCATGAGTGAGGTGGGTACTCAACAATTTGAGCAAAAAAAAAAAAAAAACTAACAAAAAAGCTATGAACATAGTATTTCATTTTGTGGTTTTACAATATGTTTGGTAACCTAAGAGAGAAAAGAAAAGAAGAGATTATGTAAGTTAATAAGAGCATGGGGCATGGATGATTATGAAGGCAGATTAGCTATCAAAAATAGATAAATAAGAGCATGTGGAATGGATGTGAATCATGAACACCCCCTGCAATTAAAATTGCATTTTTTTTTTTTTTGGTTGCAAATTTTCAATCTCATTTGGGAGGATTTTTTTTCTTCAGGAATAGCATCAACAGGAACTTTTATGTAATGGGATGATTGAAATTATACAATTGTGCAACAAAGGAAAACTCGTAAGCTTTCCCTAACTGCAACAATTTATCACTCATGGAGGGAGAAATTTTTTAGAACTTTTGCAAATTGAAAAGGAATGAATCATCTCTCATCAAAGCTATTGACGATGATATTCGGGATATAATTCATTCACATAGGCAAGTAAAAACTTTACGGAAAATTGGTAAATTTGTTTGGCATGAAAATAGAATAATGCTAGTGATCTAAAAACTACTTGGTGGAAATTTTGGTAAAAGTCTTGGAGTCTCTAGCATTTTTTGTAAAAATATATCTTTTTTTTTTTTTTTTGGGGGGGGGGGGGGGGGGGGAGTATATCCTCAAAAATATTGAAAACACAAAGGAGATAGTTTTCTGTGTCTTCGTTTCCAACACATGATGAGCCACAATGCTTACATTGATACCCTATCATGTTGGAGTTCTGTTTTGTGATGAAGTTAGGCAAAATGCCACTCCGATCAGAGATCCTCTTATCACAAATATGTTTTTATTATTTTCTTTTTTGGTTTTTTTTGGGCATCCCCCCTTTTTTTTAAATATAAATAATTTTGCAAATTTTAAATCTAAACATAGTCTCAAGGTATGTGTGGGGACATAATTTTTGAATGACAATACGTGGTTGAGGTAACACTAAAGTGTCAGCCGATGTGTCACGTGTCTTGATCATGACACCGATGATTTCGGCTAGACCGAGGTTATTTGCGAAGATACTAGAATTCGGGATAAGCGGATAAGAGACAAGAGTCCTAGAATGGTAGAAGACTAGAATTCGGGATAAGCGGATAAGAGACAAGAGTCCTAGAATGGTAGAAGACTTCAGTTTGGATAAAGATAAGACTCTTAGAGAGTTTATCCCAATCCTACTGGGAGTCCAAGATTAGCGCTTCTATTGGGATTAGGTAAGTGTTAGTTATAAAAGAGAGGCATCCCATGGGTCTAAGGTATGCTTTTTATGCTTTGAATAGTGAGTTAAGCACTTTTGTTATCTTTGAGAAATAATTGAGTGCCATCGTGGACGAACCGCCGCCGGAATCTCTTCTTTTTGTGACAGGTCGTTCGGGTTTAATATATTCTGTTAGTGTTCTCTAACTGAGTGCTTGATTGACAGTGTGGTCGGAAATTGACACGCACAGTATGTAATGGTTTTTGTTTTCATTGGCAATGCATTTATTACTTACTGAAAAAAATAAAGTGAGAAAATAATATTCATCAATTAAACTACTTACCGAAAAAAAATAATGTGAAAAAATAATATTCATCAATTAAACTGAAAGAATGAGGTCGAGGTGGAAAGACAATGGCTGAAATGCAAAAACGAGTACAGCCACAGGGAATCTAATAGTAATATACTCAAAGAGTAGGCACCATTTGGAATAATAAGTAATATGGGTGTTGGATGTTCGGGTTAGGTCGGATGACTTATCATTTGCTATTAGTCAGAATTTAGATGGATTAAGAAAATTTATTTTATATTTGTTCGTGGATTGAATAGACCGTGAGAATTGACGGATGGATGCAAATTGATTTAATGGTTTAAATTTTACTGTTTAGGATATTTTTTTCAAACTATTTTTTAGTGATTCTTTGATATTTTGAATCCAAATTTTTTGATTCTTCATTTTTTACAATAAAAACAAAAGCAAACTTCCAAATTTCATAAATAGCAACTACTATTATTAAACAAAGGGCCATTTTTTTAGTAGATAAAGTATAAAAGTATAACATTATTTTCTTGAAGGTTTGGTGGATCCAATCTCAGGTAGTCTTTCGTCCGCTTTCTACTCTAAACATATATGGATTGAGAAAAATACATTTAAATCCCTTTGTTTATACTATTAAAATTAGAGTTAATTATCTAAAAATCCTATTTATAAATGTTATAGTAACTCATGTCTTATCTAAGATTTTTTGAATCAATAAATTTTATTTAGTAAAACTGAGAATATTATCAATTTTTTTCAATTTTTAAAATTAAGAACATTATTAATTTTGTATAGTAATATTTCAGATAATTATTTCGCTAACTGATGAAAAAAAATAGAGTATGAGATTAAATGTTTTTATCTTTTTATTTATTGGTTTAATTCAACTATCAAATAAATTGAGAAAATTATCAGTTTTTTTTTTCTAGTTTTAAAATTGAGAATATTATTAGTTTTTTTTTTTTTTGAAGTTTTTTTTTTGTTTTTAATTTTACACATCAATGTTCCATCATCATGCTCCTTTATAGACACAAAATTTCAGTTTTACACAAAAAAATAATTTAATTTTTTCAATTATTTAAAAAAAAGCATTTCTTTTTTTACATAATTTTTTTTTTAGTTTTTTTAATTTAAAAGTTGATGTTTTAAAGTTTTAAAAATAAAAATATGTCAAATCATCATGTTTGTTTATATATAATCATAAGTGAAGAATAATCATTGTTTGAAAGGCAATTTCAACTATTAACAATTTAATGAGACTAGAATATTCAAAAAATCTTAATTAACATTTAATGAAATATAAATTCATAAATTAAAACTTTTGTGTAAATACTTTAAAACTATTTTTATATAACAATGTTAGATAGCATATTATGATAATTAATAATAATAATAATAATAAGAAATCAATTAATAACAATGTTAGGTGGCTTGAATTTTTTTTGACTCAAATAGTTCAAATATCTCAAAACGAAATCGTTTTTGGTGTAAAAAGGTGTCTTTAATTATTATTATTAATTATGACTATTTTAATTATAACTTATAAATTTTGTGATTAGAATATATATATTTTTTAATTATGAGAAAATATAAAATTATATACTATTTTTCTTAAGGGGACCCATTATTACATGGACGGAGTGATAATATTAATAGATCACAGAGGGCCATTTAAGCGCAGTTGACCGCGTGACTGAAAGAATCCCCAAACTGCCAAACCCTTATAATAGCTTAGCCTAGCTTCTACTCTGTTTCTTCGCCGCCGCCTCCTCCTCCTCCTTCGTCTGTTTCAGCTGCAAATTCAGCCATTGCTAAAGGTGTTGCTCTCAGTCTCTTTCTGTGATTGGGAGAACAATAGTAGGCAATTTTAAATTTCTTTCCTTCACCCCTTGATATCAACTCCTCATTGTTTTTTTTGCTCTACATTTTCTCGTTTAAATTTTATATAAATGTGAATATATGCATGTATTGTATGTATATCTGTTTATCTATCTATCCATTTTCTGCCTCTCTTTCTCCCCTCGATCCCCACCTAGCGTATTTTGTTTATGTGGTAAATTGATCCTATTTGTTTCTCATTTTCAATTTATGTTGATCTGTACGTATCGTGGTTTTAAATTTGCGTATCCGTGCATGTATTGTGTTGTGTTATTCAGAAACTATAGTTGTAATGGAGGATGTGATGTGACTTTTTTTTCTTCTTCTAAAAAGGCTATCGGGTGTCTCCTTGATATAAATCGAAGGATATGGCTTCCAATGACGCTAAGAAAACTAATGTTGGTGCCAAGAGTGGTGAGATTCTTTTTCCTACCTCTCACATACACTGATCTAATTGGTTGCATCGTCTTCATCTGTGATAGATAGCATATTCTTGTTGACCCGAATCCTAAATCTTGAGAGTTTCAGGAGGGAAAAAGAAGGAGGTGAAAAAAGAGACTGGGCTTGGGCTTTTCTACAAGAAGGGTGAAAATTTTGGGGAATGGTACTCCGAGGTATCAATTACATTTTCTGTTGAATTTAGTATTTTTTCTTTTGCACTTTAGAGGCTTTGCCTAACCAAACTTGTTGACATCTCTCTATTATAACTTAATTGAAAAATCTGGTTGCAATTTTGGAAATCACTTTCTAAGAAGCACAGAAGAAAAAAAAAATCCCATTTCTTTTTGTAACTTGATGGTAAAGAAAGTAATGCTGTGTCCATCCAAGGTACCTAACAGAATTTGAAGTGTCCATGTCACGAATATGCACTAGTACCTGACTAAACAAACTCTGGTGGTCCAGTAGTTGCAAATTGTGGATATATTGGTATTTATAGTTGTCATACACTGGCCATAGGGGTGCTCGTAATGAATAATGATGCAATGAAGGATTATTATTATTATTTTTTACGAAATCATTGTGTTTATGCTTCAACTAAAGACAAAATTTCAGTTTTCCTTTCTCTTTTGGAACACTACTTTTTTGAGTGTTGCATTCAGTCTTCTCTATCTTTCATTTATTTGTGCGCACATATGGTTGCATGCATATATATTTTTCGATAGGTAAGTTAAGGAGACTTGAACTTGAGTCTCTTTATTTGTGGGGAATGCGGCCTAAGCCACCAGGGTTGTCTCCTAGGGGATTTCACATGTATACTTTCTTACGCAGATGGTTTATGCACATGTTTTTTGTTTTGACTTTTTGCAGGTGGTCGTTAGTGGTGAAATGATTGAATATTATGATATCTCTGGTTGTTATATTTTGAGGCCATGGACAATGTCAATATGGGAAACCATGCAAGTAAGTATATGTAGTGACTAGTGAGTTGTCTGGCTAGTTTTTTCTACTGTGAAGATTCTTACTTTAAGCATATGTACTGAGGAGGAATTTGAAAACCCAAAGCCGCTTCTAAGGTTGCTTTTGTTGCGGAGTGGAAGCAAAAGGAAAATTTTTACAATTGATGATCTATTCTGAGAAGAAATATCCTGCCAATTTAATGTTATGTGTGCAAGGAGTTGGGGAGTCAGTGGATCACCGCCTTATTCATTGTGGGGTGGTGATGGAGTTAAGGAGACCAATGCTACCTTGTTTGGTGTTTTTGGGTTTTCCAGAGATCACCATTGGAGCTATTTTACTTTTTAGATGTATAAAAATGATCAAAACAAGAGTTCAGGTGTGTGAGATGGCACCCTTATGCCTGATGTGGTGTATATTGCAGAAGAAAAACTGAGTCTTTTGATTGGATTGAGACCTTAGTGCATGTTAAAAGGAGCAAGTTTTTGAGTCTTTTGTATAGTTGGGCCATTGATAAGGTGAACCCCTTCTTCTGATTCTCTTTTTGGAGTTTGTTGACTCTATGGAGTCTTGAGAAGGATAGTTTTCTGTTGCTTTGTTTTCATTTTGTACAAGGGTGGTGCCTCTTTGGCAGTTTTCCTATTAAATTTTTGTTTTTTTTTTTGACTTACCAAAAAAGAAAAAAGTGTGTGTGGTGAGTTACGTGGCTTGTTAGTGGCATTATTAGAACTAACCATCAGCTCCTCAGCTGTGCAGCTTGACTTGCAAGTTGCATATCCTCTCATTCCTATTAAAACTTAGAATTTGAACACAATCATGCTATTCAATTGATGCATTTTCATAGTTTTCTTATTCTCTGTGGAACCTATAATTTTAAATAAATAATTATGGAAACTTCGACTTGTGTTATTCTTTCCAATTTTCCTTCAATTGATTTAAATCATCTCACTTTGCACTCCATTTTTTTTGATAAATAAAGTTAGATATTATTAAAAAGCATCAATAAGATGCAAAGAAAACAAAAACTACAGCCCACAGCAGACCAGAAAACTAAGAAATCAAATCGTCCACAAAATCTACAAAGGCCAACACATCCGGATCCACCAATTCCGTAACCTAATTATGAAGAACCAAAAAGAGCCTATTCTCCAACCAAGCCACCAAATGAGATGTCCCCTGACAAATACGTCTATTACCATTGCTGCTATTCTTGAATCTTTCTGGTTCCTAATTTCTGACCATAAATGTTGTCTTTCATATATTTTTGCCCTCAAGACGATCCTTTTGGGTTAACATCTTCTCTTCTGTAAGGTTGATGGTTATCACTATTGTTGTTATTATTTTGTTGTTTGGGACAATTCGAGTGCTTTACATGCTCAAAGCACATCGTTTTAGTGGCTATTGTCTTGATTATCTACGTAGGGGGATATTATATGTTCATGATTTATGAAGCATGTACAATAGATTTGTTAATACATTAGGGACACAAACACATCACATACATGCCCAAAAAGGTGTCTGAATTTTTTTGAATATCAGACATGTTTCATGTATTGGACATGTTCGGACACATCATAGAACTTGTTGGGTCATTTTGTGATTTTCAAAAAAAGAGACTAAGGGTTCATTTTGAGAAGTTTTAAAAAATAATGGCTCATAAGATTCATATCATAGCATAAAACTAGAGAACTTTTGGTGGAATTATATGATGTCAAATGGTGGAATTATGGAGTTCTAAACGATTAATAAATGAAAAATGCCATGGATGATTAGTTCTTGAATTTTTATTTTGTGGCTTTGTGTGTTTGCTATCTTGATAATGTTGTTGATGCAGCACACGCAGGTTTGAAGCAAGTTTTAAGCTAACTTAGGGTTAGGTTTAGTGAAATAAAGCTAGGGGTGGTTAGGGTTTGGTTATGAATGGTTTGGGCAAGGAAACAAGAATTTGTGACAGAAGAAAGACTGTTTATGGGTTGGAAGTCGTAATCTGTGAACAGAGGTAATAGGAAAAGAGAAAAAAGACGAAGAAAATTAGGAATCACTCCTAAAATTCTTTAGGCATCACACCTAGGGTTGGGTTGCATCACACAAACCCTAAAAAGGCTCAAAGCTCTGAAAATTATATAAATTCTGATTGTTCTTTTATTAGAAGCAATATATTGCTTTATATAGGATTAGAAGACTTCCTTAACCAATTAGGACCAAATCCCTTAGGCATCACACCTAGGGTTGGGTTGCATCACACAAACAGGCTCAAAACTCTGCAAATTATATAAATTCTGATTGTTCTTTTATTAGAAGCAATATATTGCCTTATATAGGACTAGAAGACTTCCTTAACCAATTAGGACCAAAATAGAAAACTACTAAAACTACTACAAACTCTTTGATTTCTAAAACCTATTTAATACCAAATAAGGCTCATAAACATATTAAATCAATACCAAGACCCATGGGTCAACCCAACGACCCATTATTGAGACGCACTCTAGAAATTTTGCAAGTTACAAAAATACCCTTGACCCTAAAACATAAATATAAATAAATGAAAGACTCAAATTAATTTATTCTAGTTCCCATGTGGGCCCGGCATCATCCAACACATGCCAAATCAAAACTTGAGCCTTAGGAGCATCTTTGCCATTCCGTTTATAGACTTTAGTACTACGCTGCCACTTGTCTCATCAGTTGTTATTTATTTGTGTTTTTTCATATCCATAATGTGATTGAAATAATATGGGTGTTTTTCATATGGATTTATAATATATTGCAAGGTTGGCACACACGTGTGTTCATTTACTATTATATTGTCAACTATGTTAATGTAAATTAAACTAAAATTAACTTCCCCAACCCACATTTACGCAGAATGTGTGTGCACGATATTTTCTAATTTTGTCTTTAATATTTATTGTTCAATTTATCTTAGTATTTTATTTTAATTATAGCATAATTAGGAGTTTTAGTTTGGTTATGATTTTTACTAATATTTGTTTTCCTATTCAATTAGGATTCGGTTTCCTATTTTGATTAGATTTCTTGACTTATAAATGTTGGGGTTTACATTTTATACTTCAGCTTGGACCAATGAGATATTGTGGCCTTGTTTGGTTTGTTTTTCAGAAAAAATTTTGGGAAAATTTCTCTACAAACAAAATTTCAAAAGTAATCAAACCAAACAAATTTTTTTAAAAAAAATCTCAAAATTTTGTTTGGTTACCTACTTTCCAAAATCACACACTCTCTCATACACATCAAATCAATTACATTTTTTAAAACTCTCTTCCCAAAACAATTTTCCAAAACCATTTCTGAAAAAAGGCAAACCAAACAAGTTTTCGTACTTTTTATCTCAAAAACTACTCTACAAACACAAACCAAACACACCTTGAGTTTTTAGGCTATGGCCATTGTGTTAGGTCTAGGACCCTCTTCTTCTTCCCCTCTTTTCTTCTCTCTTCTCTTTCTTTCCTAAGGCTTTATCACACACACACCCAAACATCTATCCTGAAAGTCAATATCACATTACAAAGATAGAAACAAACAAACATATCACAACTCAAAACTCATATATCCAACTGGTGGTGGTTGTTTTTATTTATTTATTATTATTTTTAAAGATTACAAAACCAGATAAATTTTAAAAATAATTAAAAACCCAAAACAATTTAAATCCCAAATGTGTAACAGATTGTTATGCTCATGTATATCTATATATCTGAACTTGTTCATGTTGCCAATTTGAACAACAAAATTCAGGCAGGCATTTAAATTTTTTTTTTCCATATGTATATTTGTTTATATGCACATATTGTGTAAATTCTTAATAAAAACATTGTATAAAATTTCCATATGCATTACATATAGTTGTATCATGCTGCAAATTAGCATGATAAAGCAACATACCCTATGTTATTCATAATTTAAGAAGCAAACCCAGTTCAAATGCAACAATGCTGCTGACATAGTACATTGAGAACAACTAAAACTTAATGAAACAAAAAGAAAAGTTGTAGTCGTGGCGATACGTGGGAGTGTCCAGTGCAGCCAGTTCTTCAACCTGTGGAAACTGTATGTTGAAGAAGTCCAAACTAGATGGGTGAAACTCTTCCTTGGAGTAGGATGATTTGTTGCCCCATTCTTTCTGGCTTTGTCCTCCTCGATGTCGCCAATATTGTCAAGGTCGTCGCTGATGTGAATCCCCCACCTTCATGTCTTGGCAACTAATAAGATTTGTGTTTGTGGGAAGGAGAGATCATTGGTTTGTAATGGGTCAGAGTGTGCTTCAGGATCAGAAATTGAGAAACTGATTCAGTTACAGGCATAAGAAATTGAGAAACTATTTCAGTTACTAATTTGGTATAAGGCGTGCTTAGCTCTAATGTGTATTTCCATAAACTAACCTTGAAATCAATGAAGATATAACTCAGCTGAATTGGGTATAATACATTTGTCATGGATATTTTAGGTAAAGAAAAATCCACTGAACTTCGAAACTTTAGATTCAAATGGTGTAGCCCATTTATATATTGGAAAATGTTTGAGACCCCTAAAAAAGTTTCCCTAATTTGACCCAAAATGATGTGCATGATAGGTGTTAACTTTTGATTTGTCACATACTATATAGGGCCCAACTCCTTTGCCACATCATTGTGAGTGCATTTTTGGGTCTAAAATTGTGGGTCTTTAGAATTTGTCTTATATATTAATATAGATAAATATAAATATTTATATATTTTATTCAAAGTGTCTATAACGTGTCCATTTCTAGAGAAATGTCGTGTCTGCATGTCCATGTTGTGTTGTGTCCATGTCCCATATCGATACTCGTATCCGTGCTTCTTATTTCATAAGGCGCTTTTATGTGTTTATGGAACCCAATTTCTTGTATGCGTCAGAATATGGTTGTCATTCCTGGATATCTTGATATATATTGTTGGGCCCATTTCCTATTAACTTAAGTTTTGGGACAATTGGTTATTTAATATGGTATTAGAGCTCAAATTGAGAGGTCTTGGGTTCAAGTCTCTCCATCGGCATTTGGTATTTTATCTCTGATTGGTTTTTTCTTCTTTGATTGATTGTTTGTTGGCTTCTCCTTCTATTTGGTTCTCTCTGCCTCTTAATGTGAACCATTCAAAGTAGGATTCATTGTCATAAGGGATCCGAACGGCTTTTTTATGTGTTGGCTGTCGGTTACCTAATACACAACCCTCCTCCTTAACCCGGGCTTGAGACCGGCGGAGTTGTTAACAACCCTGGTGGAGTTTTGTTTGGTTTGGTTTGTCTCTTCATGTGCAAGACGGGGTTGTACGTGAGGGAGGGTGTTGGATAGTTTGATATACATTGGTGGGCCTAGTTCCTAACAGCTTAAGCTTTTGGAACAATTGGTGAGTTAATAATCACTTCACATTGGTTTCTCTGTGGTGCTGAAGTTTTAGATTATTGTCTCTAATTTCAGTTTACTTTTTATTTGGTGTGATTTTGCTTCTTTGCTATGTTCAAAATAATCATATGCAGCTGATTCAGTTCAGGCTCCCCCTTCATAATTTCTCTTTTGTTCTTGTTACTATTCAAATCTCAATACTGTCTACTGTGCAGGCCTTTTTTGATGGTGAAATAAAGAAGATGAAGATAAAAAATTGCTATTTCCCTCTTTTTGTTTCTCCGGGTGTCTTGCAGCGAGAAAAGGATCACATTGAGGGGTTTGCCCCTGAGGTGAGTACTCAAATAGCATGTTAAATGTAAATCAAGTGTAAGCTGTCTTACTAACTGGAAAAGCCTACACTTCTTTTCTGCCTTCATCAAATCAATAAAATTCTTGAATGCTTTCTGTCTTTTCTAGAGTATTTTTGGATTATTAGTATTTTTAAAGGTGTATCATGCTAGGAGCCATGATTTGCAGCATGTATTTGTTTCTCCTTTTCCTTAGTGATACAGTTTTATCTTATTGTTATTTTTTCTCCTCTCTGTAATGTATGGTTGTGGTGCAAGTATGATATAATATAGTTGATCTGTCATTGGGAATGGTACAGGATTCAAGTTTCAGTTGATATAAAAATGGTGTCTTGTGTGTGTTTTAATGATCCCAATGGAAAAGAAAAAAATGTTCATTTGTCTGCTGGTGTCTAGTTTTGCTGAATTTCTTGAGCTGTTTTTCCTTAATAGCGTATTTCCTGTTGTACATATATGATGAGAAGCAATGTTACCTTTTTTCTTTCTCACCTCTTTTAGGATTATATTGTTTTATTTCTTTCAAAAATTTTATTTAGGTTGCTTGGGTTACAAAATCTGGAGAATCTGAGTTAGAAGTGCCCATTGCTATTCGTCCTACAAGTGAGACTGTTATGTATCCATATTACTCGAAATGGGTAAGAGGGCACCGTGACTTGCCATTAAAGCTAAACCAATGGTGTAATGTTGTTCGATGGGAGTTCAGTCATCCTACTCCATTCATTAGGTACTCCCTCACAGACCTGTTGGCGTCCATTTTTGCAATCAGATTATTTTATTGAAAGCGCACACTTGTTAGCCTTTGATTGACTATTTTTAACAATATCGTTTCATTGTTATTCAATTACCTTTAGAAAACTGCAAGAAGTTGTGTTTCTTCCATCTAACCTATTGTTATAGCAGTTTCCTCCCATGCCAGGAAGGTGTTCATCGTTGTTTTTTTTGTTTTTGTTATACACTTTTTCTTTAGATTTTGTATTCTCTGTGTGTCCAAGGTTGCTCCCCTTCTAATTATCTTACTTATTAAAAGAAAAATATATCATGTCTATACTTCTTTCTATCCCCATAAAATTTTATGTGAAAGCATTTCTTCTAACATTTCACTCTGATTTCAGAAGAAAGACTTCTCCATTACTCAGTTTAGTCGTCTAAGCTTGAAAGGATTTACTCACTGTTATGCTGATATGGAGAGAAAAGAGCTCCTAAATCCTAATCAATTTATATCACGAGTCTTACATCCATTTTAAGTTTTTTCTTTTTTTCCCTTCTTAATAATAGAAAATCCGCTCACTCTGCGATTGCCCTATGCTTAGATCCGATAGAGGGAAGCAATTTGTTAGTGTATGACAAATTGTCATTTGCCCTTGTTATCCATTGATATGGAAGGGAGATGATATGCTGTGTTGATTATGTGTTCCCTGGCAGTTTGCATGTTTTGGGATTATATTGCTCAAAAAGCTGTTGATCAGTGTTTAACACTCTCAGTTGCAATATCTTTATGTGGTTGTCCTCATTTTTTAAGCATATTTATACTAGAATGTTTACAAAATTCACATTGTTCAAATGATATGTGAATTTCAAATGCATGTATGTTTTTGCTCTTGTGATTGTAGGAGTCGAGAGTTTCTTTGGCAAGAAGGGCATACAGCTTTTGCAACAAAGGCAGAGGCTGATGCTGAGGTATGGAATCGCTCACATTTGCACTCTTCTTGCTTTATTACTGTCATGCTTGATACTTCACATCTTGTCTTTTGTAGTGGTTTGTTGTATTGGAAGCTTTACTTTCTAACTCTAATTTGCTGCTGGAATGTAATTATTAATCCCTAGGTCCTCGAGATATTGGAACTATATAGACGAATATATGAAGAATATCTTGCAATACCTGTTGTGAAGGGTAAGAAGAGTGAGCTAGAGAAATTTGCTGGTGGCCTTTATACGACAAGTGTTGAGGTATTACCTTCGTCCTTTGTGACGTGATATTCTTTTTATCATTTTATATTTTTTTGTTGTTTGGCTTTCCCTTGGTGTTTTTAAGTATATCTTTTCATATCATCATTTGTTTACAATTGCTTCCTAGGCCTTCATCCCAAACACTGGGCGAGGTATACAAGGTGCCACATCACATTGCTTGGGTCAAAATTTTGCTAAAATGTTTGAGATAAATTTTGAGAATGAGAAGGGAGAAAAGTCCATGGTTTGGCAAAATTCTTGGGCATATAGTACTCGAACGGTAAACTCTTCTACTTGTTTTTGTAAATGTAGAACATCCTTTAGTGGCTATCTCATTATCCTTTTAGACGTCTTTATATCTCTTCTCTGATATTAATTTTGTGAGAAACCATGATGTTTTTCAATGCTTAACCTTTTTTCTCTTTAGTGTATTTGTCTGTTTTCGATTACTTTGGTTGCTTCCTCTTAAATTGTTTTAACCTAGGAATGGTTGGATCCATTCTCAGTGACTGCAAAACTCAGCAGACTTCAGAAGTGTTTTTCTAATCTGTATTCCATTTGTTATGGAGTTTTTCTCCCGGTAATCCTGTCTGTTTTTTTTGTTTTTTGGTGTTTATGCTTAGAATGACGGCTAGCTTGCAGCTTTTTTTGGTTCATAGCTGATTTAAGAGGCAAAGGATGGCCACTATAAAAGCTAAATTACTCTTGGTGCAAGGTTGGAAATTTGGACTTCGATAGCTTGAGGGTTGCACTCAGTTTTTACGACTTACTTTTTTTGTTGAAAGTCCGCATTTTTTTTAATCTTGAAAGTTCTTCATTGAAAGACAACATTAAGTACCTTTTTCCAAGTTCAAACATTATTGGACCGAATTATTTGAAGAATGTTTGAGATTCTCAGAATTATGAATCTGGAAAACAACTTGTCTGGTTTTGGTAAGCTTAATCTAATTGTAAATTAGTGGCCAGAACACCAAATTCTATCTTAAACTTCCATCTGAAGTTGCAACTTTCGAAGAAAATGCCTTCTCCATTTGATGTCGATACAAGGGACAAAACTGCCAAATTTTAGTGATCTTATTGCCATATTCAGGGAGCCTCTAAATGCATCCTAAAATTTTGGTTGGAGATGTCTCATTTCATTTTTTTAATACCACTGTACCCGTAAATTAAATTACCCAAAAGGCTAACACCTAAAACCGTACCCAACTTTGGCCACCGCAGCAGCCATCTCCGGCAACCACCCAGCCTCCTTCCCAGCTCCCTTTGCCACCCCACATCCCTCCCCATCTTCCCCCTAGATCCTAGCTCCCTGGTCAGCCCCACCCCCTCCCCACTTCTAGCCGCCACAACCCAGCCCCTTCCCATCCTCCACAGCTGTCACCACTGCGACCCCACTTATTCTTTTTCTTTTGGTCCTCCTTGTTCTTCCTCTTCCCCAAACCCGAAATCTATTCTCTTTCTCTCTCTCTCGGATATATCCAGGGAAGGGAACTGGGGTGAGGGTTTACGGTGGGGGAAGGGTTTTGGGAGGGGTTCTTGGCTGGAGAGGGGGATTTGCACCAGGGAGTGGGGCTGGGTTGGGGCTTTGCGTCGGGGGAAGCGGGTCACAGTGGAGGAGGGGGCTGGCTTGGGGGTGGTGGAGGTGAGTGGGGGATGGGGGTGGGGAGGTGCTGGAGGTGGCTGCCGGAGTGGTGGTGTGGATGGTGGCTAGGTGGAGATAGGATTAGGGTTTGGGGGTTAGGTGGGGGTAATATTGAAATTAAATAGGGTGTTGAAAGAAAAATTAGAAAATTCAAATTTAAAAATGAGGCACCCCTATTTTCATCAAACAATCGAATTGCTTCAACTTAAAAAAAGGTTTATAAAACTCAAGTGATAACTAAATTTCCTGAAGAGTTAACTTAAGTGTAGAAGTTTCTTTATAATATAATAGCAATGAGGGTATTTTGTCTAGAAATTGGAGATTATAAGGGACTCCAATAGCTGGGTCTGTTTGGTGGTTGTTTTGTTTTCTTCGTTTTCGTTTTCGTTTTCATTTTCTATTTTTGTTTCTCATGCTTTTAGAAACAAAACAATGAAATAAAAAATGTAGATATGAAACCACTTGTTTTCATTTTTATGTAAAAACAATTTTTTGATTCGAAAACAACTTTTTGTTGTTTTCAGAAACATTTCCCCAGAACTGTTATTCAGAAACAGTTTGCCAAACAATCTGAGTTTCCTGAAAAATGAATATAGAAAACGAAAACATAACCAAATGGGCTGTAGTGGTTAGATTTTTTTTTTTTTAATTTTATATATATATATATATTTTTGCAGATTTTGGTCAGTGAGCTAAAAGATTGGTGTATGTTGGCCTTCTGTAATATAATTTTTTTTCTTAGGGGTGCCCATGTCAGCATCCTTGAGCCATCTAGACCTCTGAGGCAATTTTTATTTATATATTTACTAATTCCCTATTCAATTAGTTTTGGGGCAGTTTTGTTCCCCTCTCCCTTTCGCTTTTGGTTTCTTTGAGCAATCTAGTTCCAAGGTAGTTTTTGTTTCACCTCTCTCTCTCTCTCTCTCCACACACACACACACACAGACAGGTAAAAAACCAAACATATTCATGTTTACTGCCATGTGTATCTATATATTCATTTGTTTTTTTAATTTCAAATTCAATGAGAGCATTGCTTTTAAGATTGACCACATTCACTCTAGCGTGCCAAAATCTTTTCCCTGTTTTACAAAGCCATTCTGCGGTGAGTAGTTTTTTGTGTTTGTTCTCATTAGTTTCCAACTTCAGATTGGGGTGATGGTGATGGTTCATGGGGATGACAAGGGCTTAGTGCTGCCGCCTAAAGTGGCATCCATCCAAGTTATTGTGATTCCAGTGCCTTATAAAGATGTTGACACACAAAAGATTATAGAGTTCTGCAAAACAACAGTTGCTACCTTGAGTGAAGCTGGTTTATGTGTTGAGGCAGATTTTAGAGATAACTATTCACCTGGTTGGAAGTACTCGCATTGGGAAATGAAAGGTGTTCCCCTGAGAATTGAAATTGGACCCAAAGACTTGGCTAATAATCAGGTATGCTGTCGTTTTCTATTACCTTTCTCAACTTATCAATTTTATGCCCAACTTTTCTTGTATTCATTTTGCTATCACATATTAACTTTACACTATAAGGGGCAGTGATAGACCATAACCAACTCAACCTATTGTCTTGATGTGACGTTTGGATGTTTTTCTATGAACTTTACAATGTTCTATATCAATTAAATATATGAAATGTAACTTCAGTAACAATAGAAGTAGAAATAATCGAGAAGAAAGATTAAAAACTAGGACATTGCAAATAGTGAATATTTTTGTTACTTTTGTTCGATTAGTAATAAGGATGGAGAAGTTGGAGATGATGTGATCCATTGAATCAAAATATGTTGAGTGGAGGAATGCTTATAGAATATTATGTAATTGACGGATTCCAACAAAATTAAAAGGAAAAATCTATGGAACAACTAGCTATAACGTTAATGGTGTTTTATGAAAAATAATGTTAAGAAACATGTTCATAAAAAGAATGTAGCTAAGAGTATAATGCTTAAATGCATGTGTGGTAAGACTAGTTAATATAGAATTAGAAATGAATATTTGTGAAATAGGAGTACCACCAATTGAAGATAAGTTGAGAGAGAAAAAATTCTGTTTCCCTTACCCTAAGGGGGGCTATGCACAAAACACTAGCACTAAGAAAAAGGCATAAAATAGCTAGCAAATGAACACTGCCATTATCATGTAGCAATCTAACCCGTGGCAATTAAAACTGAACAAACTAGAAGATGCCATTCACTTTTGTCCATCCATTAAAACATGTGCCACATTTCGACACAACAAGCAACACAAATTTTGAATTGCTAGTTCAGAACAAAACAAAACAGATCCCACCCAAACATGATGTCGACATTCAGGTTCAGAAAGGAGTCAAAGGCCTTAGAAGACATTCTGCAGGGTGATGAAAGGAGTCGAAGGCTGTGAAATATGTCACAATGAGCAAGGCAATTACTACAAGGAGTTTCAGGGTTTGCAGGAGGATTCATGTATTTGCAACCAAAAAGTGGGGTTTTGCATTGAGTGTGGATCTAATTTTTAGATCTTTGATTATGGAGATTGCCATAACTTTTCTCACAAGAGTCTCAGTGAATTTAAAGTTGTGGAGGAGGGAGTCTATGATATTTACAAGGCGGTGGACGACTTGGAAATCTTCCATAAAGGTACTCTAGATTGGTGACACATGTACGTTCTCGATCAAAAGATCAAAATGGTAGGTGGAACAATCAGCTGGTCAAAAAGTCCCCCAAACCCTTCAGTTTCAGTTGTGCTTATGAAGTAGTCATCTTCAACCTCCATGGTGCCCAGAGCAAAGACCTCCAGTTGTGCTACAAATCAATCAGCAGAAAGACCCACAAACCCTTACCTGTGAAGGCCTTGCAACATGCACCAGTCCATGCCAAAACCATAGCCCTAGCCTAAGTAGTCCCCCCAAAGCCTACATGTCGGTTGCTCTTGTGAAGCAGTCATTTTATACCTCCATGGTGCCCACGGTGAAGATCATGAGATGTGCTGCAAATCAACCGACAAAAAGACTCATGAACCGTTTTCTGTGAAGACCTTGCAAGATGCACCAACCCATGCCAAAAACCACAGCCTTAGTCAGAGTAGTCATCACTTTCACTGCTAGTTCAACCAGTTGCTGGCTGCACAACCGAGATAACCACAGTTCCTAATACTATCTGCCATAGCATGAGCTTGCAGACTTCGTACACAGGACAAAGCATGCAAAATTTCCAAACCAAACATCACCATATCAGATAAAACAACCCCAAAACAAGGCAAGAACAGTAAGCCTAAGTTCCTTTCCTCTCCATGACACTAGCACCCTCACTAGTCTATGGTGGTGCCACGCGTGAACTCTGCTACAATCTTAGTTGCATGAAGAGGGGGCAGGGGAGCGAGGGCATAAAGAAGTTTCTAAATTGGTAGTGTTTATGGGAGCATGTATATATATTTTTATATTGAGTATATTTAATATATTCTAACAATGATTTTTTTTTTTTTTTTTTTTTTTTTAATTTTTAGATTTGTATGTTTAGGAGGTTCTATCTTAGTTTGGAGTGAGTTTCTTACAAGTTTCTTTCTTGAGAGTGCAAAATCGCATTTCTAAGTAAGAAACGTCACCCAACTAGCTCTCTGACTAGCTCTCTTCACCATAGAGCAGGATAAAAAGGAGCAAAGATAAAATCAATGCTCACCATCAATGAATCCTAGGCTCCAATAAGCACCCATAGAAAGATCATGATCCAGCTAAGAACAAAACCTTGTCAAGATGGATCTGAAGCATCCCTCTGGCAAAGAAGGTCCTAGGAAAAGGACAAAAGATCGGAACTCTTAGAGAAATCAACCATAAGTACCCTCAAATAAAAGAAATTAGTAAGCATAAGA
This sequence comes from Camellia lanceoleosa, assembly GCA_025200525.1. Classification (NCBI taxonomy): domain Eukaryota; kingdom Viridiplantae; phylum Streptophyta; class Magnoliopsida; order Ericales; family Theaceae; genus Camellia; species Camellia lanceoleosa. Next base: position 186,042,327 of record CM045766.1, read on the forward strand.
GTATACAAATCAAACCCATAAAGATAGAAAGATGGAACACATGGGTAAGGGATGGGTAGGGGTCTCTAAGGTCTTGGGAATTCATGGCCCCTTCACCATAGTTGGCCACGATGGGAAGCTCTAGAGAGAGAATAGTCAAAACTAGAGGGAGAGTAACAATAGTATGAAGGCACATTTGCGGGGTGTGTTTGAGGAATCCAAACTGTTGTGTACCATGGAGCCTTTGGTTCAAGATTTTCAGATTTCTTATTGTTTCCAAGTTGTTTGCATAAAGTATTCCCCAGATTTAGCCAATGTCCATTTCCATCCTGACACAGGCTGTGGCTGTAAAGAGTGAGGAGTATTGTTCAAGACATTCTGAATTTCCCTTGATCATTGGCTCGACCATCTTCATGTGCTAGCATTTATAATGTTAGACACCTTAGTTTGCAGGGATCTCCCCAACTTTTATACTAATTTATTTCTATATTTGATAAATGATCCTAGTCGAGGCTAATTATCAACACGTAAAGGGTATTTAAACCAAGGCTGGGCTATATTTCTCAATTTAAACTCTTCCTTGATTGTACATGAAGGATTAGTGGGTATTTGAATTCCCCATAGGATAAGGCACTTATGGGCATTAAGTAAGAAATTAGGTTCCTTATGGGTAAAGTGGATTCATTACATATTATATTTCTCAAGTTGGTAATTTTAGAATTCAAGTAATCCGGTTGAAATGGAACAAACTTAGTTCACATTATTAAGTGTAGCACATTTTGTTCAAATCATGCTACCTTGGATTACTCTGACATTTCACGAGGAGATGGTATTTATATTTTGGTGTGAATGGTTTAGTAGATTCATAGGAATATCTACAAAATGCTTTAATATGGTTTTCAGGTACGTGCTGTTCGCCGTGACAATTCAGCAAAAGTGGATGTCCCTGTGAATGATGAGTTGGCTGAGCGAGTCAATGGCATGTTAGCTGATATTCAACAAAGTTTGTTTGATGCTGCAAAGCAAAAACGAGATGCTTGTATTAAGGTTGTAAAGACATGGGATGAATTCGTGGAAGCACTGAACCAAAAGAAAATGATCTTAGCTCCTTGGTGCAACGAGGAGGTAAGGCACTTATTGTGCTTGAATATATGCTAAGAATTTCATTGTTTATGCACTGACCATCCATGAGTAGGCTTCTCTTCTTGACACTTTTAGCCACTTCTCAATTTGAGGCATTATTGTTTGGTTTTGATTTCCAGGATTCACTTTTCAGAAATTTGAATTTTTTTTTTGATATTCTAAGCAATTTTTTTAATTTTTAGATACATCTAACATAAATACACTTAAAAAGTATAATATTTGTGAAAAAAATCTATAGAAAATTCACTAAATATCAAAATACAAAAAAAAAAAAGAAAAAAAAAGAAAGAGAATTCAATACATTTTTCGTATTCTTGTGTATTTATTGATTTTTTAAAATATTTTTTTACAAATATTTTACTTTTTAGATACATCTAAGTAAGGTGCATCTAAAAAAACAAAAAAATTGCTTATAATTTTAAAAATATTCACTAAAAACAAAAAAAATATGAAAAACAAAAAACTCAATTTGTAAAAAATTGAATTCTGAAAATTGAAACCAAACATTCTACTTGGTTCCTGCCTTTGGTTATCATAATTTTCATTATATCCAACAAACCATGTGTTACCTAGTCTCTTGTTATTAGATCCAACAAATTATATCTTCTCTGGTTGAAATTTGTTATTTTACTGCTTATAACTATTAGTATATGCAATTGTTGGTATATAGTGAGTGCTTGTAATATGTGATCTATTATTCGTAGGAAGTTTTGTTATCAGAATCTTACAATTCACAATTTGATTCACAATTTTCATAGATCAATACGAATCTATGGGTGAATTTATTTTGAGATAGAATCTATGGTGAATTGTACGATTTACGATTTGATTAACTTTAAATGATTCATGCAATTCTTGAAATATCGTGTCCGAAGACCTTTTTTAACTTCTTTTTTTAAATAAAAAAGACATGATATAACTTTAAATGTGTTTAGTAGGGAAATGGCCAATACTTATGCATGGTTTGTTGTTATTTTGGTGATCAGGAGTTTCTAATAGGACCAATTAGATCAGACATGTTTTTAACCTTTGTAATACATCTTCTAAAGATGCTTAAAGTTAAAGTAACTTACACCCATGAATTATCAACTACTATTTTAGTAAAATAAATATAGTTTAGTATGATATGGGTATGGTTGGTCAAACCCTTACACAACAATTTATAATTTTTTTTTTCTTGAACAATAAGCATATGCATACGTTTTATTAGGTTTTAAAATAAAGAATTTTACTTAATTCTTCTTATTATACTCTATATAGGGTTCTTATGCCCATTTTTTCTATGTCAAGAGATTATATTATGATTTTTGAATATTTTATGGTTGGTGGGATTTTGATCCACATCTCCTACTATAAGAAGGCAATGTGTTCCCAATTTGATGGTGTAATTGTGTGCTTATATAAGAATTGTTTAATTACATATGTGAAAATTTAATTTATTTCATTCTTTTTCGTTTATGTTATATAATGAAAGTGTGGGAGAGTGTGATGGAACACCGATTGCAAGATATAACAGAGGTGTTAGAGAATTAATTTGGGTTTATGCCTGACAGGTCAACAATGGAAGCGATCTATCTTTTGAAGAGAGTAATAGAAAAGTATAAAGAAAAGAAAAGAGATATTCATATGGTGTTTATTGACCTTGAGAAATCATATGATAGAGTACCCCGTGATATAATATAGTGGGTGTTAGAGAAGAAAGGGGTGACAAAATGTTACATTGATGTGATTAGGGACATATGAAGGAGTGATGACCACTATTAGATCACTAGCTGAAGAGACAAATGAATTTCCTATCACTGTAGGGTTACATCAAAGATCTACCTTAAGTTCTTATCTTTTTGCTTTAGTTATAGATGAGTTGACGAGAAATATTGAGGATGACGTGTCATGGTGTATGCTTTTTGCATATGATATTGTGCTAGTGGATGAGACTAGAGAAGGAGTTAACACAAAATTGGAGATTTAGAGAAAAATTCTTGAATCTAAAGGATTCCGGATAAACAGAAGTAAGACAGAGTACATGGAGTGTAAATTTAGTAACAGTAACAATGAAAGCAGAGGAGAAGTGAAGATTGAGAATCAAGAACTGTCTAAAAGTGAATATTTTCGTTATTTAGGGTCGATTATCACAACAGCGGGGGAGATTGATGTAGATGTGGTCCATAGGATTAAGGCGGGATGGTATGAGTGGAGAAATGCGTTTGGGGTATTGTGCAATAAACGAATACCCACTAGATTAAAATGTAAGTTCTATAAAACGGCTATTAGACCAGTAATGTTGTATGGGATGGAGTGTTGGGCAACCAAGAAACAACATGTAGATAAGATGAGTGTGGCTGAGATGAGAATGCTAAGTTGGATGTGTGGTAAGACTAGATAAGACAGAATTAGAAATGAGTGTATTCGGGAATGGGTAGAAGTAGCACCGATAGAAGATAAGTTGAGAAAATCGATTGAGATAGTTTGGTCATATTCACATGTAGATAAGATGAGTGTGGCTGAGATGAGAATGTTAAGTTGGATGTGTGGTAAGACTAGATAAGACAGAATTAGAAATGAGTGTATTCGGGAATGGGTAGAAGTAGCATCGATAGAAGATAAGTTGAGAGAATCGATTGAGATAGTTTGGTCATATTTAACGGAGACCAACAAAGGTAGTAGTGAAGAGATGCGATGCTGTAACAGTAGATGGAAGTGTTAGGGGACGGGGTAGGCCTAGATTAACGTTGGCTAGCATTGCAAATAGAGATATGAATCTACTTAATTTAATTAATGAAATGGCCTTTGATAGGGACGCGTGGAGAAGAATGATTCATGTAACTGATTCTATTTGATGGGACTTCAAGCTTGGTTTGGTTTGGTTTTTTCGTTTATATAATTGTTTAACATTTTTTTTATAGTCTGTACTGAATCTTAACGATTGTTGATGCTATTCGATTCGTGATTCACCATATGATTCTCGATTTGATAACTATGATAGCAAGTAGAGAAGGATGTGAAAGCAAGAACAAAAGGTGAGATGGGAGCTGCCAAGACACTTTGCTCTCCGTTTGACCAGCCAGAACTTCATCCAGGTACTTTTGTTAGTTGTATGTGAATTTTATCTTTGTTGTTGTTGTTCGGATCTTCCTTAACAGGAAGAGGGCGTTGTTATAGAAGGAAACAAGGAATAGATACATACAACCAATGAAGACAAGAAACAATTTTAATGCACAAATTATTTACTAAATAAATACCAAAGAAGCCCAACTGGCACATAATGAAAATATTTTAGTGTATCTTTGGTCAAATGGCTTCCTTTATGTGCTCTTTTTTTCTACAAATCTACAAGTTAAAAATTCTTGGATGTGTTTTATCTAGAACATTAGCTTTGGCAGCCATTTTATGTTATCGCTACTGCATGTACAATAACAAAAGCATTAAATATTATTTATTTATTTTTGATCGGCGAAAGTTAGTGGTTTGTTGTTAGATTAACACCTAAGGGGAGTTGAACTTACACCCTCTCTTTGCAAGCACTAAGTCTTGCCTCCATTCCACACCTAACAGTGGAACCCGAGACCTCTCCTTAAGAAGACTTTGTAAGACTTTATGGCCAAAGGACTAACCACACAGGCTACATCCCCTTGGTTCAAAAGCATTAAATATTATTTATTGTATGAGTGCTCCTATGTTATGGTGAACAATCTACAAAGAGCATCTAGACCAGTGTTTTAAAAAGCGCGCTTAGGCGCGCGCCTAAGCTCAAGGCGAGGCGAGGCGCAGCTTTGCGCCTCAGACATGGTGAGGCGAGGCGACATAGGGGAGGCACTGCCTAGGCGATGAGGCGAGCGCCTTATTACAAAGCGCAAGGCGAGCGCCTTGTGCGCCTCGGCTTTCTGTGTGGATACCCATTCGGCGTGTCCCTTTTTTTTTTTTTTGCAGGTATGGGACACGGCAAGGGACACAAGGGACACAGGAGAGAAGAAAGAGAGAAGAGAGGAGTACCTGGTTTGAAGCTCAGACCAGTCGAGTTTGCCCTAACCAGTCGAGTTTGAAGCTTCGACCGTCGATTGACAACCTTCGACCTTCGACAAGCTTCGATCAACCTTCGACGACCTTCGACGAACCTTCGACGAGCTCCGACTTCCCTCCATCGACCTTCGCCTTCGCCTTCGCCTTCTCTCTCTTTCTTTCTCGCACTTTTCTCTCTTCGACTCTGTTTCTTCGACTCTGTTTCTATATACATATAGATATATGTATAGTATAAATTATAATTTATATTATATTATTATAACTTTTTATTTTTTATTTTTTATTTTTATGATATATTTTTATTTATGTTTTTATAAATTATATTTATATATATGATATGTTTTTATTTATATATTATATATATACCTTTATAAATTATATATATGTTTTAAAATAAAATAAAAAATTATCAACAATATATGTTTTAAAATAAATTATATATATGTTTCAAAATAAATAAAATAAAAATATTTATAAAAAAAAATTAAAAAATTAAAAAATAAATAAAATACTATATATATTAAAAAAATTAATGGTTTTTTTTCTTCTTCTCTTCTCTTCTTATTAAAAAAAATTAATAATATATATATTAAATAGTTACTTATGTTAAAAATTGTGCTATATTAATATTTTGCTTAACTTCTATACTTATACTCGCTTTGGTGAGGCGCCTCACTGCGCTTAGGCTCAGTGACCTTGGCGCCTCGATGCGCCTAGGGCTTTTTAAAACACTGATCTAGACATTACTCAATTTCTTAATTGAGATGAATGAATAAGTATGTAAAATGCGACAATGCTCTTAGTCTTCCATGACCTCTTACGATAATTGCAGTGATACCTTTCGGAGAAATTTTGAAAAAAAATAGGACTACATATCCAATTTTAACTAATTTGAGATTAAAAGTGTTTGGAGGATGTGGTTCGCTTTGTTCTTTGGTTTATGTAGTTATATCTCCTTGCATTAGAAGGTAATGAGGGTGGTGTTGTGGTAACATGGGATAGGAGGGTGGTGTAGAGGATGGTTTTCGATGAGTTTTCAGAAGGGTTTATGATCTTATGGACGATAGTGTGGGAAGGGATATGTGGAAGGAGCTTGTTGCTATAGCTCTAAGAAGCACAAACATTTCTAAGAAGGTGGTGTGTCCATGTCAAACATGGGATGAAGAATACATTGTATGTCTAAAAAGAGGGACCCTTTCTGAATAAGGGTTATTCTCTTGGACACTTGTATCAATAAGATCCAAAGTATATAAATACCCCCAAGTAAAACATAAGCGTACATAATACATTGTCTAGTTTATTTATTTATTTTTTTAATTAAAAATTATTCTTAGTGGTTAATGGTATTGTGGTTTTAGGAGACCAAACATAATATGATCTTTCTATAATTTATGTTATTGTGAAGCGAAGTCCCACATCGCTTGAATACTAATGTAATATTAAGCATATAAGCGTGAAGGCACCCTCACCTCAATAGCTAGCTTTTGGGGTGAGTTCTACTCAAGACCATGTAATAGTAATTCACTGCTTTTTGTTGGAACTTCTTTTAAAAGGTTTTGTATAATTGTAATATAGGAAATTGTGTCATTCTAAAGCTTGAATCCAACACTTATGCAGGGACTCTTTGCTTTGCCTCTGGTAAGCCTGCAAAGAAGTGGACCTACTGGGGCAGGAGTTACTAATCAGATGCTAATGTGATTCCCTTCCTTCCTCTCTGAATTTTTATATTTTAGACTGTCTACCCCTTGATGTTTTTTGGCTTCAAAAGGGAACCCTTTGATTGTGGAGTTACTAGTGGCTTGTGTGATGCCCCACAGTTTTGCTATTTAAAATGTTGCATGAATGTGTTACCTATTTGGGTCCATACCCTTTAAAAAATATGAGTGAGAATATTTCGCATTATGTTAAATGTGTGAAATGAAATGCATTATTTAATTCCGTTGTTGATAGTTGAGGTACACAGGTACAGCTGAATCTATCCGATCCGGTCTGAGCAGTTGCTCCTCGTATTACTACTTTTGATATTAAAATCAGGACACTGCATTCATTCTCTAGAGGCTGGCTAAAGCCAAATATTTAGCTGTCACAGCCTAGGAGTGCCTGGTCATACAAGATGGGCAAGGATCCAAGTTTAGACAAGTACTGGACGTTTGCACATGGACCCAAGTCCATTTACTTTAGAGTCCAGACTTCAATAGTAATTATCTCATGATATATGATACAAGTCAAATGCTAAGAGATCACACAGGTAAATCTTGAAGCCATTTCCCAATCACATCATAAATAGTCTGGAGTCAAACTAGGTGTATTAAGAAGGCAATTCATTGCATGAGCGAGGCATGAACAGATTTGATACAATCTAAATCCCCGCTGGTAACAAAACAATCATTGTGTTGATATTTGTTTTTTTAAACTCTTCTATTTCCATATTGCATTGCACTGCAACATATTGTGAGTAAATACCATAAAAGGATATCCATAACAATCCCACTGATTTTTGCTACCAAACATTGGTCAGATTTGTAAGGAATGTCTATTATTCTAGCACCATAATGCCTGCAGTGGTTAAAGAACCGCCACCCACATGGCCCAACCACAGAAATAGGCCTTCACAATGATTGGCAACAAAACCAAAACAAAAATAGTTACATCCCATTTCAAAATTGAGGTTTTCCTATGTAGTGTCATTTTGTTTACAACCCATTCAGGCTATAAATGTGCTCTCATCATTGCAAGAACTTTCAGTCATACGCCTGTTCATATATACATGATTATACATCACTTGGTTGTAGAGTTGATGGCTCATTTCCTAGGATATTTTAGCTTGGGCTGATCTTCAGTGTCATTGATGTTGTTACAACGCTTCATGAAAGAGTCTAGTGTTTTCTGTTTTGCAAGGCTGCTTCTTGGCTGGCTAGCTGAGACTTCTAACATATTCTCGTGGCCATCAAGCATCTGGAAGTCCATAGACCAAATCTCAGTTTAGAATCCACATAAAGAAAACTGAACCTGGCATCTCAAAAAATCTTTGCTTGTGTAAATGCAAACTTTCTATGTAGAAGAAATTTGGCACTGAAGCCATACCAGGTGGGTTCTATATCAAACCACATGTATGTGCATATATGGTCGTCCGATGGATGAATTGGTGATCCTTTCTATATATTAAACAAATTTACAAGCAGATGCATAAAAATTCAAATTTTGTAAAGAGTATTGAAAAGTAAGGGAAATTCTATGGTACACAGCCCAACCCCCCTTCAGGGTGTACCATATGCCCTAGTTACGACCTTATTGTTATATTTAGTTATGACCTATTGTGATATTAATTATGACTTGTGATGTTGATTATGACCTATTGTGATTATTATTTTAGTTATGATTCAAAAAATCTTTAGTTATACCTTAGGATGATTTACGTATAGGTCTTAACAGGTGAACTAATTGTCCAATAAATCCTGTGAGAATTAATAACATTTTTATTCAAACACTATTAAAAAACATCACTGATTTGTTAATTTTCAACTATAATTTAAAAATTGTTACGACAAATGTCATTACTTAAGTTTCAGCGACAGTTTAAAAAAATCATCACAAAAAGCCTCTAATTTTTAATTTTTAATTTTCAATGACAGTTTGAAAAATTCATCAAAAAAAGTCACTAATTGTAAGTTTCAACGACAATTTATAAAAATCATGACACAAAAAGTTGCTAATTGTCCATTTTTAGCGACAAATGCAAACAAGGTCACAATTATTTTTAGCAATGATTTTATTAGGACTTATTTTCAATAGAATTTGATGGGAATTAAGTCCAACTATTAATACTTATTAGTAGTTTACCCTATACCTTATGTGGGGTTTGGTTATGACTGCTATTTTTAAGTCATGACTTAAAATGATTTAGTTATGACATTTAACTTGAATATGGTACACACTCTCAGAATGACCCTCAAAGTAGAGAGGGAAGAAAAGATAACCTGTCCTAAATTTTCCAACTTGCTCTGGACAACATCCCTGTAAAGAGAAATATAAGGCAGAAGTTACTGATCATCATCAAATATCCTACTTAAACAAACAATGACAGCTTGTCCACTTAAGTAAGACAATATTGTCCAAGTAAAACGAATGGGGTATAAACATACCATATTATGTCATCAACAGTGTCATTTGCTAGCAGGTAATATACATTGACCGATGACACCTAAAATGAACCAAACTTGTCAGAAGACTGGAGGCACTTTGCATTTGTGAATGAAAATTAGAAGAATTATATGTACTAACTTCATTTAGCCGCAAAGCACAATTACTTAATTGAAACAAAGTAACTTAGGGCAGTCTCTAATTTCATCGATAGCTAATGTAATGTCATCACTCTTCATCCCATTCATGATAAATTGGGGCCATCAACAAAAGCATTTACAGAGCAAATAACTGCTACTTGCTTGAAAGCAGAAATAGAATGTCTCTTGAGAAGCACTGACCAGTAGTGCCCCAAAAATTGTCCTAGCAACTTAAATGAAACAATAACTCTGATATACTAGGGTATCAAGTGATAGCTCATACCAACCAAATGACAGCTCATACCAATCATTTATGAAATTTTAAATGGTTACCTGGCCAATCCTATGAGCACGATCTTCTGCTTGAACCATGTCACCTGGAGTCCAAGATAACTCTGCAAAAATAACTGTGCTTGCAGCTGTTAGGGTTAACCCAACACCTCCAGCTTTGATAGATAGCTGTGAAATGACAAGCACAAGAGAAATTATAGATCATGAACCTTGCAACACAATGACAGTATCAACATTGATACATGGGAAGATTATAAGAGCAGAAAACATTCTACAAAAATTAATGAATCAAACTGCATTACCACTGCTGCCTTTATAGCATCTTTTTCCTGAAAATCTGTTACCAAAGCTTGCCTTGATGCTGCTGGTGTACCACCATCTATTCGAATGCAACCAACTTTTTTCTTCTGAAATTTGGCAGCGCTAATGAGTGGATCAATTTTAAAGATTTTTATGGACAATTCACTAGTATTACCTGAAGAAATTGGTATATTGAATCAATCATGGGTTGATGGTGTGCAAATATTAGAAACTTGCAACCTGCCTGCAACAATCAGAATAAGATAAAATTAACACATATAGATGCACAATATCCAAATCAAAATTTGCAATAAAATAAAACAATAAAGGAAACAAAAAATCACAAAGGTCTATAACAAAACCTTTTTTATTTTTTATTTTATTTTATTTATAGGTAAGGTCTAATACAAAACTTCAAATGCTATAACCTTCAACAATAGTATGTAGTATGTACACATAATAACCATAAAATACTGTGTTGCGTTTGCATATATCCTAGATGTCAGAGAACATTATGATATGGATCAGAGATTCAGAGCAACCTTTGACCCTCGACTCAACATGGAAAAACTAATCGATCAACTTATACAATGTAGGCTATCCATATCCAACCATGGCTAATTCTAACATAGGCCTCACAATTGATTCAATCAACGCTTCCTGATCCTTTAGATTTCATAGAGACTCCGATTAGATTTTGATACATGGTAAGTACAACTTTTTTTTTTTTTTGGTATATGGGGTTGCACCTGCTTGCTCATCTTCAATGAAATTATTATGAATTTATATATATATATATCTCTTTAATCTAAACATTCTTCCTTGTAAACTGAAATCAGGTTCCCTTCTTTACAGTGGAAATATTAAGAATGCTACGTTTGAGCGTGCATGTGCATAGACATACATATGCAAAAGTGCATGCAAACTAAGGGGTGGTTAAGGATAAATTCTCCTAAGTTATGCTAATTACCAGGATTTAGATTTGGCTTTACCACAAATTCTTATTTTGCTTAGGTTTCTTTCTTGTAAACTTATTCTATAACATCTTCAATGAGGTCATTATTTGATAATAAAAGTTGCAACTTGGTATATCCTGTCCACAAAGATGTCTATTATGTGGCATTACTAGCGCAATTACATCATACCCGAAATTAGGCATACTTCACTCCCTCAATCTGGAACTGTTTTTGGAGAGAGTAGCCAACTCTTTGTGAGAGTGGGCTTGCTGAAATCGGAAGTGATTCTTGAAAGTTGAAATTAGAGTTGATTTTCAATTTTTTATACTCCTCTGAGTCCATTAAATAACTTAACACCTGTACCATTAATGATGTCACTGTATTTTTGCATTTGTTCAGTGAAACTTTAATCAGTACCCAATATGAAACCTAAAGTTCAAGACAATGTTAATTTTCCAAATAATCAAAAGTAAGCATATTAATTTATGCCATTATAGTGGAAAAAAATTCATTTTGATGTGGAGAATTAACAAAAATAAAAATGTCAAATACTGGAACTGGTAAAAGTTGTTTTGCTACTTCAGTAAGTCAAACCCAAATGATAAATAAAAACATTAAAAATAAACTTAAGTCATATCATGAAGATTCAATTGGGTATGGTGAACAGATGATTATCATCTTTAACATAACTAAGCCAAACAACAAACCACTGGCAATTTGTTTCTAGTCACAAATTTCTCTTTGTATAATTTTTACTTGGAAGTTTTCTTCTATGACAAAAATCTATTATTTTCAAATCCTTATCTCGTAGAGACTTTAAATTATTTTTGAAATGCTTTTTCACAGCTAAGTGCTAGCTAATAGTGTTTTTCAACAAAACTAATTACGGCAGCTCAATTTATCCATTGCTTGATGCAGTTTAGTATTAGAAAGGAAAACCAAGGGAGAAGAAGAAATACCTCAATGACAGTTCCCACGTAATCCAGAACTGCTGGGATCTTGGCTTCTGCAGAATCAGTATAAATCTGGAGTCCGAAAAGTATCAAAGAGAGAAAGGCACTTAGAATTCAAATGGATTCATTGAATTTGACATTAAAATATAGCCAAGAAAGAGAACAGATTTCTTATAATCATTTTCATGGAAGTTGAGCCTCCCCGCATGTGGGGTAAGGCTCCAAACAAGGCCAGCCCTGAGATTTATGTGGCCTTAGACGGGGCTTTGAAAGTGGGGCCCTCCTACATATATTTTTTTTTTATAAAAAACTTACGGATAAAATAATAAGTTACCAATATTTTTTTTATTATTTAGTAGCTACAAAAAGTTTCCTTATACATATAATCATTAAAATTTATTTTAATATATTAAGATACGAAAAAATTATTACAAACACTCAAAAAAGATAAAATACGGTCTTCTTGTTTTATAGTTTAGTCAGAAACAACATACTTTATTGATATTTGATAACAACCACCCAACTATTCACGTCACTGTTCACCGTGCTTAGAACAACCATCCAACTATCCCTAAGCACTTTTCATTCCCAAAACCCTACCTTTTTACAAACCCTTAAACTCCTATTTTTTTAAATACTTCTACAGTCATAAAATCCCACCAAATCTAGCCCTACAAGTCTACTGTTACTGCTGCAGTAATACTTAAACCGGGCTCACTATTTGTAGGAAGGTAATCCCTGCTCGTCCTACATCAGAAGATTTCGTTCATCCAGGGTACTTGCATTGACCTAGATTAATATTCAGTTTGATTAATAGAGGCAAATTGGAATTAACTTTTTGAGAGGCCTGCTCTATCCTAAGGGCATGTGTGACCAAACTCTCTTTCAAGTATTTGTAATTAGCTTGACTAGATGCTGGAGTGAAGAAGTGTACATTTCTACAGCCAACATAATTATCAAGAAATTAATTCCTTAGTGGGTTTGCCTACTTATGGAACAAAGTGGTCACTTACTAACTAGGAAGCATGGATACGGATACGGATACGGGATATGGATACTGCAATACGGCAAAATTTAAAAGGGTAGGATACAAGTATGGCAAGGATACGTTTGTAAAATAAAATTATTTTATAATTTTTAGTGTAGTATGTATACAATAAAAACCTAAAGCAAGAGTACATTCATAAAATATCTAGTACTAAATTCCTTAATATCAAAAAGAGAATTTTATGTTCATCAAAGATTGCATCAAACAGCAATCAATTAACAACCGGCATACTCCAGCATCTATGAAGCATGAATACTCCAGCATCTACAATAGTGAGCATCTATGAAGCATGAATATTATATCCACCACAACAGTTACCTAGTAATTTCATTCACAATAATGATGCATAAGAAAAGAATAAGAATCATGGCGATTATTATAATATTATCACGGAATAGCCTCTAAACTAATTGAATTGGGTTTCTCCCTACTAACGGAGGAGAATCAGAGCTAGAGGGAGGCTTGATAAGTGATATAGTATCTTGCCCCAGTAAGAAAAATCAAAATGACCAAAAATAAAACAAATATGTAAAACTTGGGTTTGGAGCTCACATGCATACCTTATTAATAAGATGCTTTTGAGAAAATTTAAGTGATTCTGCTTCCTCCTTCGATTGGCTGGCCTTAATTTTGCTTTTCACAACCTCCAACTACAGAATAGAAAATTATTATTACTGATTTATTTTTATCTTACATTCTCAAACTTTTTTGGGGCAAATTATCTTCTTAATGTATCTTCAATTTATAAATACCATACATACAACATACTATAACCATGAATGAGGAAATGTAGGAAATTCATAACTTAACCAAAAAAAAAAAAAAAAAGGTTGACAAAAGTAGTAAAAGCTGTTGGAAAACTCGATATACATTGATGATCCATTTCCTAACAGCTTAAGCTTTTGGAACTAGTGGTGATCTAACAGTGTATTAGAGCTCAAGTTAGGGGAGGTCATTCATTCTCAATTGTCTTCATTTGCATTTGTTCCACGTTTGCATTTTGTTTCTCTCTATGTTTGGTCAATTGCAGCTCCACATGCAGGTTTGGATGGTTCAATGTACATTGCTGGACCCATTTCCTAACAGTTAAGCTTTTGGGACTAATCCATTGATGGCAACATTACATTTGATTAAGAAAAAGAAAGCTAAAATTCAGCCAAAATAGCAATTCCCCATTTATAGATGAGCTAACAACAAAAATGGAACACCTCATAACAGCCTGCAAGTTGAGGTGGAAAGGATTCCAAAGATTAACTTGATAGTAATTCTTGGTGGCCTAGCAAAAGGAACTGTCATCAAATGATCGCCATAACTTATTCCACACTACAAATACCAGGTTAGAGATATACAAGACACTGTTAACATCATAGTTCACTAGTAACATCATAAAAACCTTCTATGCAAAGCTTACTATGTCGCCATTCAATATAGATGCTTGCCAAAACTGCTACCGAATCAACTTTTTGTACTCCAATATTATTCATTCTCAACTTTTTAAGAAGTCATGTAAATTTAATCAAGGATGTTCAAGAAAATAGTGACACCAAGAAATTTATATCACCTCACGAAATAAAGCATTGATTTGTCTCATGTCCTTCTCTGCCAAATCCAAGAAAACCTGAGAATTAAGTGAAAGTATCATTAAACAAAGAACCAATGCAGCAAACTAAGCGCAATTCTCTTTAACATATTAATCAATGTTCAAGAAATGAAATGAATGTTGAAATATATTTCAAAATTACATTCCAAATAAGTGCTGGGAGTGGCATTGCTTGGTACAATGGTAAAAGCTCAGCTGCCAACCATAAGAACATGGATTTGAGTACAAGAGCAACCACTTTATGCAAATATTGCCAAAAGTTATGTTTGTCTCCAGTCTTACCCCTCCCATTATCCTCAATTAATGGGGAACAACACTAGGTATTGTCCTTGTGTCATTATTAATGGAGTGTACAGTTGATCTGGATCTGTTTAATTTCTTAGATTTTTTGGATGATGTAATTTGTTAGGCGATTTTTGTTTACCTCTTTCGGTTTTTTGTATTTAGTGCATCATCTTGATGCTTTTCAATAGAATCTTATTATTTATCAAAAAAAAAAAAAAATTATTAGAAGTGCAGTCCAAGCACATCAGGGTTTTATAATAAATAGTAATTCAAAAAGGGCATGACAGCAACATCGAGGCACTTATTGAATTTTTTTAATTAACAAATTTTTGCTTCTAGACTCCCCATCAGCAATACTGATAATTTCTGTGTAGAAAAAAGGATCCAAATTTCATTTCAGTATGATAATATTATTCTGGAAACAAAAACTAAAACCTATAAATGTTAATATATTCTAAATAATTAATGTTGAGGTCTATGAATATTAGAAGCTTAGTTGCATGAAGCAAGGGAAATACTACTCACTTATGCAAAGGATAGCTCGAGTGAACAGCTACAGTGTGTACCTGTTGCCTGCGCTTCACAGGAAGCTCAGAAAGGACATCCTTTTTGAGTCTACGGATCATCACTGTTGCTTTCATCAAGTTGTGAAGCTCCTCATGATTGCTGGCACCTTGGTACATTCCAAATATACCCTAGATTATCATCATTAGAAGCAATGAAAGAATTCACTATGTGGTATTAAAACTACAAACTAAAAATCAAGAGAGTTTGTTAATAGAATGGAGATTTTAACTTACACCCTTGCAATATCGGTTACCATATTCATGAACATTCTTATATACATCAGGAAACAAGGCTTCCAGCTGCCAAGCATACAAAAATTAATACATAATCAATACAAGATTTTCTGTAAACTTATTGACGCATAACCATGTTAGGTTGTACATTGACATTAAAAAGTACCTGTTTGAATAACTCAATTGGTCGCGATAAAGCAGGAGTTCCACTAAGCAATATTGCATATTGAGCTTTCTAAAATTGTTAATTTGTTAAGTTTGATAGTCATAGAAATTGTATGCGCATGCATATGAGAGAGAGAGAGAGAGAGAGAGAGAGAGAGAGAACCTGTAATATAGGAAGTGAAGCACTTGTTCGCTTTGCCTGTGCATTCTTCAAGAAATGTGATTCATCTGCGATCACAACCTGAATAAACATATTATCATCGATGGAAACACAACTAGGTCAAGAAGCCAAGAAATACAGATTAAAGGCACCCACATTAATTACATATAGTTTATAAGTGTTTGCACAGGTGTATATGGTTTTGTGAAGGCAATAGGTGCATAACAGGCATTTATAGTATATATTTTATGGCAACATGGGGTTGACCAATACTAAATATGTGCATACATCAGAACATGTGTTCACTAATATAGACTTCTAGCATGAAATAAGAGTATCGCGGTTGACACGGTGTTAACTTAAAAGTGGAAAAATCTCCAAGAGAGTAGCCATATTTCATACCCCTATGGAATAAATTAGAAGATCTATCAAGATGCTCACTGTCATATTGAACATCCAGAATGAAAAAACACAACAAAATGCAATAGAAATTGATTGTATCACGATTCAAAGGAGGTTCACATTAATCTACAAGCAGCAGGAAGCAGGCCTGTCAATGAGACAAAAAGGAACAATGGGAGAATGAAAATATCGTTAGGTTCAAATTTTCATCCCGTGACCAAAACGAGCTTGATGCTTCCTACCCAACACCCGAAGCACTTCGTTGGCACCACAAAATTCAAATTTTGATGCTGAAATATAAACACACTTCAGATAATTGAGGCTGTACAGATTTTGTCCCCGTTTATTCAATGGAGATATGAATGGGAACAAATTAGTAAACAATTGGAAGAAATAGAAATTATACCAAGCAATGGAATGGCATTCAAAGTTTCAAAATAAAAAGAGAACAAAATATAGTCATATTGCACCATTTTTAAGGGTGGAATAAAAAAATAATATTTTAGTTATTGATAATTGGCATGACAAAAAATAAATAACACTTAGACTCAACCCCGAAGAATTGCTTGACTGGCTTAATAGCTTAGAAAAGTTTTTGGCCGCTTCACAAAAACGGGTAAAGTTTGCAGCTAAAAATATGAAACCAACAAACATAAATCCATAATGAAGTAAAATACATAATCAAGTAGTAATCCCATGCGCACATGTATCAAACTCACCAAGGTCCAGCACAAATGAAAGTGCTCAGGAAACATGAAATTCAGAATATCAAAGGTAGAAAAAAAGCACAATTAGAATATTCAAACAAATAGATGTACTTACCTTAAACTCTGATGCCATAAGAATGTTCTGCAACTTGGGGACAACATCATAGGATATAATATTGAACATGCCATCAAGATTAATAGAGCCCTTGGTGTTTGAGTGCACTATTGTGAATCCACCCCTGTTTGACCCACCCGCCTGGGATAAAACAACCTGCTAACAAATCCACATTAGAAGCAGAAATCCAACCAATGTGTATTCTTAGAAAGTACATCTCTTCAAGAAGTACTCATCCACATAATAACTAAAAGGCATATGATTGTTAAGTTTGGATTTGGTAAGGCGTGGTGTGTGATAAGTGGATGATCATTAGATGATCATCGTGACAGAAACGAAATTGGTCCAACTCACACATGAGGCAATATAAAATCATGAAACTCAGTGCTAAGCCATATGTTAAATTTCTATTTGTAGCTCTCTTGCATGTAACAGTTTTAAAACAGTTATGTGTTGGCAATTTTTGTAGACAAAATAAGTGCACGTTTTTAGTATAGACCCGCCTGGGATAAAACAACCTGCTAACAAATCCACATTAGAAGCAGAAATCCAACCAATGTGTATTCTTAGAAAGTACATCTCTTCAAGAAGTACTCATCCACATAATAACTAAAAGGCATATGATTGTTAAGTTTGGATTTGGTAAGGCGTGGTGTGTGATAAGTGGATGATCATTAGATGATCATCGTGACAGAAACGAAATTGGTCCAACTCACACATGAGGCAATATAAAATCATGAAACTCAGTGCTAAGCCATATGTTAAATTTCTATTTGTAGCTCTCTTGCATGTAACAGTTTTAAAACAGTTATGTGTTGGCAATTTTTGTAGACAAAATAAGTGCACGTTTTTAGTATAGGATAGAGTGTCCAAATGATGACATTTGAAGACCTTTAGAAACAATGTGATGTGTGCTCCAATCTGTTTTCAGGTATAATAGCATGAGCATATTGCCTTAGTTTAGGACACATTACTGCTGAGGAAACTCTACCAACTGGTTCAATTGATCGCCCAACCACTGTTCGAATAAGGGGAGGAATGACCTTGGTTGCCCAACTTTCAGTCCACTATTTGTTGGGTACCTATTTGGCTTGAAGTTGTCATGTTTGGGCAAGTACAAAGGGAATGGATTGAAGCTGGCTTGAAATTTACTCAAGTGGGGTGGTGGTGGCACCAAAGCCCTGCACTCGAAGCCTGCTCAATGTGCACTCAAAGTCCAAAGATGCGTGCTTGAAGCCCGCCCAAAAGTGACCAAAAGTTTGTCTTAGCTACCCTAGCTTGTTTCAAGCCCTCACACACCTAAAAACCCTAGTTCCTAAGAAAACTCATGTTCTCATACATATAAACTGATTTGTAAAAAGCTTCTCAACATGCTTTGATATAAACCAGATACACCGTGAGCACTTAGAGCATTGGTTGTTCCTGCTAACTGGCAATTGTGTTCAGAGGCAGGTGGTGCGGAGATCTAGACAAATAAAGTCTCATGGTCATGTTAGAGCCACTGGTAAGTGGAGTTCAAGCTTGCTACTTGCAACTTTGACTATTGTTAGAATATTTCCTTGTTTCCTTATTTAGATTAGATTGTGATTGATTGATTGGATT
Organism: Camellia lanceoleosa; assembly: GCA_025200525.1. NCBI lineage: Eukaryota > Viridiplantae > Streptophyta > Magnoliopsida > Ericales > Theaceae > Camellia > Camellia lanceoleosa. Next base: position 186,061,130 of record CM045766.1, read on the forward strand.
CCTTAATTAGTCAATCAATCAATATAAAATGTGATTCTTTAATCAGTGCCTTAGGGCTTCCTTTTGTAACAATTGATTAATTAATATAAAAAGGGATGATATCATAATCATCACTCAAGCTTTGCATTCTCTTAAATTACATGGTATTAGAGCCAAAACCCTAAAAACCGTCTCCTACACAGCAGCTGCCACCAATCACCCACCCTCCACCGCTGGTCCTTGAGTCTCTGTCAGAACCAGTCAAGGTCCCACATAGCTATTTCGGCTTCAGCCGAAAGCCCCTCTGACCTAGTCGACCCTTGTGAGCTGTCTTAGCCTTTCTTAATGTATTTCGGCTCCTGTTGATGAGTGTTTGACGACTGCCCATCTTCTGTTGCCCCAAATTCCTTTCCCTCTACTTTCTTGAACACAGTTCAACACTTATTTTGATCAAAGTTTTTAAAGACGAATGCATACCTCGAGGCGTTTTACACTTCATGAGGCGAGGCTTAAGCCTCAGGGCGTTGAGGCGTAAGCATTTCAAGTTTCAAATTTTAATATTTAGTGAATGAATTAAATATTTTTAAATGGTAAAAAAAATAAAATAAAAATAAAAATAAAATTAAATATAAAGGTGTAAATAATTTTCACCTTAAGGTGTTGAAAATTTTGCTACATAAAAGGAAGTTTTCCTTAACTGAAAGTGAAATTGATATTCTTAACTTTAGTGATTGAGCTTCTCACTTGACCATTAATGTGGTTTTTCTTGATTAATCATTTACTTAATTTTTCCTATAGAATATAGTTGCAAAAATGGATTCTTTTTATTTTTTTATGTCTAAACAATCTAATAGACTAAAAGTTTAACAAAAGCCCAAGGCAACCTCTGTACGTGCGCATTCCTCACATGCTTATGCACAAAAAGTGTACAAAGTGCACCGAAGCCGCATGTCTCAAACTATGATGCGTAAGCCTTTGGGAGAGTAATGCCTAAAAATCAAAATTTTGATGCGTTTTACCTTAGCCTTGAGGTGAGGCGAGGCAAGCATTGAGGCGAGCCTCAAGAAAGCCTTTTAAAACTTTGGTTTTGATTGGAGGTTCGTTTTTCCGTATTTGATTTATTTTTTGGGTCCATAAATGACCCATTACTCTGATTGTTATGCTCCCATAGTGGTTTGTATGTGATTTTACTTGTTCCAACCCATTCCATTCCTCTTTCCATTCTTGTGTTTTGTACAAGGTTTTTTGGGTTGAAATTGTAGGGTTCTTATGGCTGACCTAATTAGTGAATCCACCACTACTTCTCACCCATCTAAAGGGAGAACTCCAGTCCAGTTATGACTACTACATCTGAGAACCTGAACCCTAGCCTCAAAATCACCATCGCTCTGTTTAATGGTCAGAATTACCTTTCATGATCTCAATGTCTGACACTTTTTCTAAAGAGTCAGGGGAAGATGGGATATGTTAATGGGAGAGTTCAAGCACCAGATATTATGGATCCTGGCTATGACTAATGGGAGATCACCAACTCTTTAATTATGGGATGGCTCATTCATTCCATGATTCCTAAGATTGGTGAAGGCTACTTATCCATGGATACTGCCCAGGATATTTGGGAAGTAGTCGCTACTATATATTCTCGAAAAGGGAATTTTTCTCAGTTTTTTGAGCTGCGCCTGTGTATTGAGTGCTCAGTACAGAGAGAGCAGACAATTTCCCAGTATTACACCTTTCTGATAAATGGTTGGAAATGCCTAGATCATCTCCTGAATTATAAGCCTGTCTGTACAGTTGACTCAGTTGATTACCAGAAATTTCTTACACAGGAGAGGGTCTTCAAGTTTTTAGAAGGCCTCAATGTGGAGTTTGATTCGGTCCAGAGTCGTGTCCTTGTTATGGATGTTCTTCCATTGCTTCAAGAGGCCTTTGCATAAGTACAGAATGAGGAAAATCGTTGTTTTGCTATGTTACCACCGGCTATTGGAGACTGTTCAACATTACTTTATGCTCTTTCTCGAGATAGGGTTGGTTTGTCACTACCTCTTTTCCATCCTTCAGGGAAGGATACTGTGTTCTGTGATTACTGCCGCAAGCTACGGCATACTCGTGAGACGTATTGAAAGCTTCATGGGGATCCATCAAGGAGTCGAGGTGATTGGTCTGGTATTAGAGGCGATCGATCAAGCCAATCTAGAGGACGTGGCTCTAATCCATGAGCCCATCAATCTAGTGTCGTTGACACCCTTGATTTTACTTTTGCTTCAGTTGGTCTGACTTCTGATAGTTTATCTAGCATGACTTCTCCTAAGCTTAAGGATGTTCTGCGTCATTTGCTGACTCTCATCGTTTGCGCGCTCAAGTAACTTAGCCTCTTCTCCTAATGCTTTTATTTCCCATAAGTCTTTGCCATGGATTATTGATTTTGGTGCCTCAGATCATATGTCTGGGTCTTCTAACCTTTTCTCAGCATATAAGCTATCTTCAGGTCAAGACACAGTTAGGATTGTAGATGGTACTGTTTTTTCTATCTCTGGAAAAAGTTTAATTCATGTCACCCTTACTTTACCTTTGTCTTTAGTGCTCCGCGTTCCCAATTTTTCTATTAATCTTCTATCCTTGAGTCGTATTACTAAGGATTTGAACTGTAGTGTGACATTTTTTCCTGATCATTGTCTTTTTCAAGACCTTGTCACGAGGAGGACGATTAGCAGTGGTAGTGCAGAAAATGGTCTCTATTTCTTGGATCAGTTGAAAAAGCTTGTTTATCATTCCATCCAGTTCCCAACCACCAAGGAGGATTTATGACTGTGGCATTGGCGTCTTGGACATCCTTCTTTTCATTTACTTAGACATTTATTTCCGTCTGTTTTTACAAACAATAATGTGTCTGAGTTTCTTTGTGAGTTTTGTCAACTTGGCAAACAACACCGAACTTCTTTTGCTCCAAGTCTTAATAAAAGTTAAGCTCATTTTTATTTAGGCCAAGTTTGGCATCCCAATATAAGTGCACTTATTTCATCTTTTTATATTTTTTGGGTCACATCAATCAACATCTCCTCTCTACTTTTTCTACACATAATATAAGAAAAGTCAAAAAGTACACTTATTCTAAACTTCCCAAACTTGGCCTTAATATATTCTGATGTGTGGGATCCATCTCGTGTTATGTCTTTAACGGCCATAGATGATTTGTTTACCTTTATCGATGATTTTTCTTGTACTACTTGAGTGTATCTCATGAAAGAAAAAAGTGAGATTTTCTTTGTGTTTCAAAATTTTCATAAAATGATTTGTACTTAGTTTGGGGCAATTGTCAAAATCTTGTGTTCTAATAATGGGGGTGAATACATCGATTTGGGGTTAGAGAGCTATTTTTTCACTCATGGTATTATACATCAGACATCTTGCATCAATACCCCTCAATAAAATGGAGTTGCAGAACGCAAGAATCGTTATCTTCTTGATATGGCTTGCTGCATGTGTTTTTCTATGAGTGTTTTCGGTCCTACTGAGGCAAGACCGTTCTCACTGCAGCCTTTCTCATTAATCGTCTTCTTACCCAGGTTTTGCAAAAACAAGCTCCACTTCGAGTCCTTCTCAGTTCCGAGTCTTTGTTTTCCATTCTCCTTAAAATATTTGGTTGTCTGTTTTGTTCACAATCATTCTCCTACTCATGGTAAGTTGGACCCTTGCTTTCTCAAGTGTGTTTTCCTCGGGTACTCGCCTACTCAAAAAGGGTATAAGTGTTATCACCTTCCATCTTGTAAGTGGTTTGTGTCCATGGATGTCACCTTCTTTGAGTCTCAGTCTTACTTCTTGTCTTCTTCGGTGTCACAGTCATTCCTTCAAGGGGAGCCTTGGTGTGAAGAGATTCATGTTGTCCCTATTGCTTCTATGGTGGAACCAATTGTTCTTGCACCACCTATTACTAGGACTATAGAATCCAATGCCACCAAAGATAGGGAAGGGCAAGTTTATGTTAGGGACAAAGACAGACAAAAAGTTACTTAAATACAAGAGACCACTTCTGCTCACCCACTGCCATTTCCTGCTCTTGATAAGAGTCAAGTAACTTTGAACCTCTTGTTTCTCTTGAGTATACTAATATTGCTATTCTTGATACTACTGATCTTGATATTCCTATTGCCAAGAGAAAGGGTGTGAGATCTTTTACTCAACATCCTATCTTAAATTTTGTATCCTACTCTCATTTGCCTTCCTCTTATAGAATCTTTGTGACAAACATTTCCTCTGTTAGTATTCCTACCATTTTCAGAATGTTCTCGCTATCTCTAAGTGGAAATTTGCCATGACTGAGGAAATGAAAGCACTTTGTAAGAATGGTAGTTGGGAATTAACTGAGTTACTTAAGGGCAAATAATTGGTGGGATGCAAATGGGTGTGTACTATGAAGCACAAACCAGATGGTTCCATTGAGCGTTATAAGGCTCGGCTTCACTCAGACTTATGGAGTAAACTATCAGGAGACTTTTGCTTCAGTGGCTAAAGTGAATTCAGTCAGAATTCTTCTCTCTAGCAACTAATTTAGATTGGCCACTTCATCAATTTGATGTAAAAAATACTTTCTTACATGATGATCTAGAAGAAGAGGTATATATGACATTCCTTCTGGTTTTAAGGATCATCAGATAGAGGGTAAAGTATGCAGGTTTCGAAAGTCACTATATGGTCTCAAACAGTCTTTAAGGACTTGGTTTGAGAGATTCACTCAGGCTATACTTAAATATGATTTCAAACAGAATCAGACAGATCACACTTTGTTTGTGAAACATTTCTCACATGGTAAGACTATAAATCTCATTGTTCATGTGGATAACATAGTCCTTACAGGCGATGATAGTGAGAAAATACCCCTGTTGAAGAAATATTTAGCTAATAAGTTTGAAATCAAAGACTTGGGGAACTTGAAATATTTTTTGGGAATCGAAGTTGCTCGCTCCAAGGATGGGATTTTCATCTCACAAAGAAAATATGTTCATGACCTTTTGAAAGAAACAGGGATGCTTGGATGTAAGGCCTGTGATACCCCACTAGAACCTAATCAGAAACTTCGTGATGATGGAGGAGCAGCTGTTGATAGGGAGGGTTATCAGCAACTAGTGGGTAAACTCATTTACTTATCTTACTCTCGTCTTGATATTGCTATTGTTGTCAGTATAGTTAGCCAGTTTACGCATGCTTCTCATCAAATTCACGGATGTTATGAGAAATCTAAGGTACTTGAAATCTTCTCCTTAAAAGGGCCTCTACTTTTCCAAACATGATCCCCTCAGTGTGGAAGCCTATACAGATGCTGATTGGGCAGGGTCAATAACTGATAGAAGATCTACATCAGGATATTGTACCTTTGTGGACGGCAATCTTGTTACTTGGAAGAGTAAGAAACAAAATGTGGTGGCTAGATCAAGTGTAGAAGCTGAGTTTAAAGCTATGGCACAAGGTGTGTGTGAACTCTTGTAGATCAGACTGTTGTTGAGTGATCTGGGGATAGGCTAAACAAACTCTATGCAGCTATATTGTGATAATAAGGCTGCCATCAACATAACTCACAATCCTGTTTAACATGACAATACAAAGCATGTTGAGATTGATCACCACTTCATCAAGGAAAAACTTACTAGCGGCATGATATGTACTTCTTTTGTGAAGTCAGGCGAATAACTTGCTAACATGCTCACCAAAAGAGTTGGGAATAAAGCATTTCAAGACATTCTAGGCAAACTAGGCATGCGAGATATCTTCGCACCAACTTAAGGGAGAGTATTAGAATATTTTCTCGTTTCCTTATTTAGATTAAATTGTGATTGATTGATTGATTAATTGTGATTCCTTAATCAATTAATCAATATAAAAGGTGATTCCTTAATCAGTACCTTAGGGCTTCCTTTTGTAACAATTAATTGATTAATATAAAAAGGGATGATATCATAATCATCACTCAAGCTTTGTATTCACTTAAATTACAACTACATCAAGGCCAAACTCATCCAAGGGTTGGGTTTGTAAGTCGTTTTAATACTGTGATTTTCCCCATTGGGATTGATGCTCCCAGAGTTTTTCATGTATATCACATGTTCTTGTTATTTACTTTATTATTGTGATATTGTGTAGATGCATTATAAATGCTTGGTATAGATTTAATTGGCTAATTGAATTGATAATCCATGATATAATTTTAATTGGTAATAACTTAATAAGAAGAGTTCAGTCTATTCTACCCCCCTTTCTACGCACAACGTTATCTGCCTCATCCTTTTTTAAAAGCAATCCAGGTATTCAAATAGCAAATATGAAAAGTTTCAAACAGAAAAAGCTTTGGAATGCACACACTTGATGAAATCACTTTAAACAATCTAAAAGAGAAACTCACAAAACTACTCAGCAAATACATTACAAGCTTCCTAATTAGATTACAAGATTTCCACCCAAGAGACTGTTAAGTGCTCTTAAACTAAACAGATGGAGAAACCTGCATGTTTAGGTAAGTGAACTGCAGCTACGCGTTTGGGCACTGTTACAGGTCCTAAAGAAGTTCAATAGAGGAAATCGACTTTAACAGACAACAATAGAGAAAATAAATAAAACTAAACAATACCTGACCAACTTGATCAATCAACACCAAAATCTAAGACATAGTGTCTTGGCAGCATTCTTGTTCTCTAACTAAAAAGACAAAATTAAATACACTAATATACTAGAAACATTTTAGAAACAAAAATCAAATCGACATAACTGCTCCTAACATTTTGAAAAGCTCAGAAATGGACAGTAGCATTGATGAACATAAAAGTTTTGGACAATCTTAATAAACAATTTCAGTTGGAACACTGTCCACATAAAGGGCCACTTGACACATCAAACAAAATAATTGATCGCAATATTAATGAAAGCCTAGAGCTAGATGGCTATGTACAAGACTCTAAGACAAACAAATAATGAAACCCATGCTCAATATAAGCCCAACTATGAAAGATAGTTGGCAGTGTTTCAAGGCAAATGAACAATGAAAAGAATGCTCAATATTATAATTATGAACAAGAAAGGTAGCATAACTTAGAATTTAGCAACAGGAATCATACAAGTATATCTGACGAAGGTATGTTCAGCCATTGTTGAATCATCTGTAATATAGCAGATAAAGTAAATCAAATTTAATGTTACTTTTCAGGTTCAAACAGAGAAATAGGTCGAGGCAGCAACTTACAGAAGCCCAATGCAGCCTCAAGGAAGATGGTGTAAGAACAAGAACCGGCCAGGAGTCACGAATGCAAGTGGTCACAGCAATAGCCTGTGGACATGATAAGGAATTCAACAAGCATGAGAGAGAGAGAGAGAGAGAGAGAGAGAGAGAGAAACAGTTCCATTTCTTATTTATTAAAAAGAATCACTACATGATTTATTCATAAAATCTAGAGATATTAACACTAATGAAACATTCACCATCTTCTGATGCATCCCCAAACATCAAGTTTGCTAGAGGAAAAATTATTATGGGGTAAGGTCGTAAGGTTAAGAGTAGAGAGCCAACATCAGTGTACATTCTGTAAGTTTAGAGAAGAGAAAGAGATAGGGAATAGGTTAGACCTCATCCCCATTTATATTGATAATAATGAGTAATTACAGGAGTGTCATAAGGCATAAATTATGGGCCAGTCCATTACATCAATCAAGGGAAAAATAAAACTAAAATAAGAATAAAATATAACAAATATTCTTTCATATTCTAACACTCCCCCTCAAGCTAGTGCGAAGATATCTCTCATGCCCAACTTGTTGAGAATGCCATGAAATGATTTGTTCCCTATGCCCTTGGTGAGAACATCAACTAGTTGGTCCCTAATCTTCACAAAGGGAATATATATGGTGTCATTAGTGAGTTTTTTCTTGATAAAGTGCCGATCAAGCTCCACATGCTTAGTTTTGTTATGTTAAACTGGATTATGAGCTATGTTGATTGCGGCTTTGTTGTCACAGTACAATCTCATGGAATCGGTCTGATGAATCCCCAAGTCTCCCAACAATAGTCTAATTTATAGTAACTCACATATACCTTAAGCCATAGTCTTGAATTCTGCCTCAGCACTAGATCTAGCAACCACATTCTGTTTCTTACTTCGTTACGTAACTAGGTTACCTCCAACAAATGTGCAATATCCAGAAATTGATCATCTGTCAGTGACTGATCTAGCCCAATCCGCATCAGTGAATGCCTCCATACTGAGATGTCCATGTTTTGAGAAATAGAGACCCTTTCTAGGAGAAGCCTTCAGGTATCTCAAAATTCTCATAACTGTCTCTAAGTGGGCATTTCTTAGAGCATCCATAAACTAGCTAACCATGCTCACTGCAATGACAATGTCTGGACGCGAGTGGGATAAGTATATGAGCTTACCCACGAGCCTCTGGTATCTCCCGCTGTCCATTGGATCTCCCCCTTGATCCTTAGTTTCTGGCCCAATTCTAAAGGTGTATCACATGGTCTACCTCCAAGCATTCCAGTTTCATTCAGCAAGTCAAATACATACTTCCGCTGACATATAAAGATGTCATCCGTGGACAAAACTACTTCAATGCCCAAAAAACACTTCAAATTGCTTAGGTCTTTGACTTCAAACTCTTTGGCTAAGTATTCCTTCAATCGAGGAATCTCCTCAACATCATCTCTTGTTAGAACAATATCATCAACATAGACAATAAGAGCTGTGATCTTACCAAGTGAGGAGTGTTTCACAAATAAGGTGTGATCAGGTTGACTTTGCTTGAACCCATATCTCAGCATAGCTTGAGTAAACTTTTCAAACCAAGCCCTAGGGGATTGCTTTAGCCCATAAAGTGACTTTCGGAACCTGCACATTTTACCTTTGGACCTAGCATCCTCAAACCCAGGGGAAGTATCCATATAGACCTCTTCTTCTAGGTCTCCATAAAAGAAGGCATTCTTCACATCAAACTGATGAAGTGGCCAATCTAAATTTGTTGCAAGAGAGTAGTATTCTCATAAGAGCTCATATTAACAACCGGTGCAAATGTCTCCTGGTAATTTATCCCACAAGTCTAAGTAAAACCTTTAGCAACCAGTCTTGTTTTGTACCGTTCTATGAAATCATCTACTTTGTGTTTCACAATGTACACCTACTTACACCCAATTGGATTTTTGCCTCTAGTTAACTCCACTAACTCCTAAGTGCCATTCTTGCTGAGAGCTCTCATCTCCTTCATCATGGCATGTTTCCATTCAGGAATGGAGAGAGCATGACTTACAGAAGAAATTTTAGACAGAAAAACTTTATATGAGGGAGACAAATTAGAATAAGAGACATGATTAGTAATAAGATGCTGAGTACATGACCTAACCCCTTTTCTATTAGTAATGGAAACATCAAGATCTGAAAACTCAGGCATAGCAGCATTAGGATTAGAATTACCTAAACTCGCAGGAGAGGGGAATGACTCTGGACACTCATCCGAAAAAGAAGTCGGCAGTAGAGGAGGGAAAGTAGTCTCTTGTATCCAGGTGACTTTCTGTTGATTTTTGTCCTGACATAAATTTTGCCTTCTTCATTTTCCACAACAATTGTTGTCTCAACATCTTTTATCTGATCCACCATTAGTGGTAGTGGCACAGCAATATCTTCACACCAAGGGGCCCCCTGAAGGAAGGACGGTGACAATGAGGTCGAAAAGTAAGATTGAGACTCAAAGAAAGTAACATCCATGAAAACAAAGTATTTGTGAGATGGAGGATGATTACACTTACAGCCCTTTTAGGTGGCAAAGTAACCCAAGAAAGCACACTTAAGAGACATAGGATCCAATATACCACGAGTGGGGGAATGATTATGGACAAAACAAACATATCCAAAGGTCTTAGGGGAAATGGAGAACCCCAAAGACTAGGATCCGAACAAAACCTAAAGAGGGGTGCTTTTTTTAAGGACTTGGGTAGGAAGACGATTGATCAAATAAGCTGTAGTAAGGACCGCTTCCCCCCAATATGAATGAGAGACACGCATTTTAAAGGATAGACAACGGGCCACATCAAGGAGATGGCAATTTTTCAGTTCTGCAACACCATTTTGTTGAGGAGTATTAGTGCAAGATGTTTGGTAAATAATGCCATGAGTAGCAAAATAACTGGCAAGACCAGAATCAATATATTCCCTCCATTATCAGAACGTAGAATTTTGACAACCGCCCCAAACTGAGTGCACATTATTCTATGAAAGTTTTGAAACACAAAAAACACTTCACTCTTGTCTTTCATCAGATATACCTAAGTGGCCCTAGAACAATCATCGATGAAAGTAACAAACCATTTTTAACCCTTTAAAAATACAAAACGGGAGGGACCCCATACATTAGAATGAATCAAAGAAAATGGAACGGAAAAAGAAGCTCTGTGTTGTTTTCCAAGCTGACAAGACTCACTGCGAAAATCAAACACATGATTGTTCCCAAAAACAGAAGGAAATAAATGCTTAAGTAGTAAAAAAGAAGGATGTCCTAAGCGATGGTGTCACAGCCAAAGGTCTTCCTTGAAGGATGGTAACTAAAAAGATGAATGAGCCAGCTTGTCTATCTGATCTAGAATGTAGAGACCATGTTCCTCTCTACCACTACCAATTCTCTTCCTCGTGATAAGGTCTTGAAAAAGACAATGATCAGGAAAAAAACGTCACACTACAATTCAAATCACGAATAATACGACTCAAATATAACAGATTAACACTAAATTTGGGAACATAAAGTACAGAGGATAAAGGAAGGGAAGAGGTGGCATGAATTAAACCTTTCCTTGACACAAAGGAAATAGTGCCATCAGCAATACGCATTTTTTCCTGACCTGAGGAAAGGTTATATTCTGAGAACAAATGACAGGAACCAGACATATAGTCGGAAACACCAGAATCAATAATCTATGACAAAGTAGTATGAGATAGCAATGCATATGTGGAGAAAGCCAAATTACTTGAATTGGCAGAGGAAGAAGAGGATGCACCTGTTGCAGAAGTAGAGGCTCAACGGTCTAGCAAGTGGCGAAGAGCAATCTCAAAATCGGAGGTAGATAACCCCAAAACATCAACAGTTACCGAGACAATGGGAGATGAAGGTGGTGGCTCAACCGTATCTGAAAGATGCGTCCGTGCATTGGCTCCTCGGCCTCTAAACCGACCAGATCAACCCCCTTGAGTACTAGGGCGGTCTCCTCGGCCACCAAAAGGAGCCCTATGCAGTTTCTAACAAGTCTCTCTTGTGTGGCGAGGTCTACGGCAGTAGTCACAAAAAAGTTGATCCTTCTCCAGTGTTTTAAAAAGCTCTAGGCGCATCGAGGGGCCAAGGTCACCTGGAGCCTAAGCGCTGAGGAGAGGCGCACCTCACCAAAGCAAGGCGCAAGTTATAGAAGTTAAGCAAAATATTAATATAGCACAATTTTCAACATAAGCAAATATTTAATATGTATATTATTAATTTTTTTTAATAAGAAGAGAAGAGAAGAAGAAAAAAACAATTAATTTTTTAATATATATTATTTTATTTATTTATTATATTTTTTAAATAAAGTATTTCAATTAATTTTTTTATTTTATTTTACACGTGTTTATTTTTTTTATTACTATGTATAAATATATATTACATTTTATATATTATCTACAAGTATATTATATATTATATACTATATAATAGGTAATATAGGTATTATATAATATAATATATATATATATGAATCAATTATATCTTATATATTATCTATAAGTATATTATATATTATATAATAGGTATTATATAATATTATATATATGAATCAAGAAGATAAAGAGAGCGAAAGAGACAGAAGCGAGAGAGAGAGAGAGAGAGAGAGAGAGAGAGATCGCAATTGTGAGACAGAAGGCGAGAGAGAGAGCGATCGTGAGACAGAAGGCGAGAGAGAGAGCGATCGTGAGCGAACCAGAAGAGAAGAATGAAGCAAAAAAATATATATATAGTAGAACAAAGGCAGAGAAGAGGAGAAGAGAAGAGAAGAACAGTCGAATCAGAAGAGAAGACTGAAGCAAAAAAAAAAAAAAAAGAGTAAAACAAAGGCAGAGAAGAGAACTAGAGGAGAGAGAAGAGAACTTGTATATATTGGCGTGTCATGTACTCTTTGCGACGTCGCATCTTCTTCTTCTTCTTCACTAGGGTTTTTTTTAATGTTTTTGCTCTTTGGACCCACATTTGGATCATTTTATAATGTAAATGAGATGTCATCCCATGTGGGCATCCACACAGAAAATAGATGGGCTATTGGAGTGGAAGAAATGCGAAGCACATGAAGCGCACGCCTCGAGCTCCCTCATGAAGCGCGCAGCTCGTCGCCTTGTCTGCACCTCTTCTATGTCGCCTCGCCTCACCTCGCCTTGCCATATATAAGGCGCAGAGCGTTGCCTCGCCTCGCCTTGAGCTTAGCTGCGCGCCTAGGCACACTTTTTAAAACACTGTCCTTCTCAGAGGAAAGGCGAGAACCACGAGGCACACCATCTCGAGAGGGTGCAGAAACCAAGGCAAAGCGATCAGTAGTGGCAAGAGGAAGCATAACAGAGCGGCGACTTTCCTCATTCTGCACAAAAGCAAAGGTTTCCTGTAGAGATGGAAGCACGTCCATGCTATGTACTTTGCTCCGAACAAGATCATACTCCACATTTAGGCCTTCCAAGAACTTGAAGACCCATTTTTTCTCCAAAAATTTGCAGTAACCAGCAAAATCAATGGGACATACAGGCTTGTAATCTTGAAGGTGATCAAGTCGCTTCCACCCATTGCTAAGGAAGGTAAAATACTGGAGGATAGTCATCTCACCTTGCACCGACCGCTCAATGGAGCGACGTAACTCAAAAGCCTGTAAGAAGTTTCCCTTCCTGGAAGAAGTAGTAGCTACAACTTCCCAAATATCCTAGGCAATGTCTATAGACAAGTAGCCCTCACCAATCTCCGGAACCATAGAATGGATCAACCAGTCCATAATCAGAGAATTGGTAATCTCCCACTGGTCATAACGAGGGTCTGTGATACGAGGTGCCTGGACCCTCCCATCAATATATCCCATCTTTCCTCTGCTCTTCAAGAAAATAGTCAAACTCTACGACCATGCCAGGAAATTCTGACCATTGAATGCAGAGGTGGTGATTTTAAGGCCAGGGTTAAGGTTATCAGGCATAGTAGAAGGGATGACGTAACTCTCACCCTAAGAGGGCTGAGAGGTAGTAGATTCACTAGTCAAATCTGCCATGGAGACTTTACTAACTATTCCTCAACCACAATGGCAATCACAAACCCAACAGATGAGAGTGGAGAAACAAGCACAATACTAATTAGAAAAACATAAGGAATTAAGAATCCGTTTTTTTTTTTTTTTTTTTTTTTTTGGGGGGGGGGGGGGGGGTTGAAAGAAAAGAGGTTTAAAGGATGTTTAAGGAACAACCATTACAGATGAAGGAAGAAGTCCAACAGAGGCTGCTGATAGGGCCCACAGCCGTGAGCAAGCTGACAAGCCCTAGAAGGGCAGAGGGACTGCCAACAGGCCCTTGAAAGCTCAGAGAGGCTGTCAACTAAGCCTAAGAGCTCAGAAGGACTGCCGACGGGCCCTTAGAAGCTCAGAGAGGTGGCCGACTAAGCCTAAGAGGCTGTCAAGGAGCCTAAGAGGAGAGCCGAAGACCTAGGTAAGGGGTTCGGGGTCAGAGGTTACCCGAGGTGGGCTGGGTAGATGGCCGACCGGGTCTGTTGGAAAGATAGAACTGCCGACAGGTGAGAAAAAGGGCAACAGAGGGATGGGCTAGGGTTTTGGCTCCGATACCATGTAAGTTTAGAGAAGAGAAAGAGATAAGGAATAGGTTAGACCTCATCCCCCTTTATATTGATAATAATAAGTAATTACAAGAGTGCCATAAGGCATAAATTATGGGCTAGCCCATTATATCAAACAAGGGAAAAATAAAACTAAAATAAGAATAAAATATAACAAATATTCTTTCCTATTCTAACACATTCTACAACACAAAACTCACATAATTACCAAGGAAAACAACATAGGAAATATTAGGCTTTTATTTCATGCAACACTGGTAGTTATTTGGAGTAAAAGCCAGCATGGTCAAGAAAGCAGATTTTCCAATGGCCTCCTATCCCACATAATCACTGACATATACCAACATGTTGACAATAAAGAAAATTATTAGTACTAATAGCAACTAGTTGTCTCTAACGATATTGTAATGATAGCTATTAGCAAGTGAAAAATGTAATACTAGATAATCACTATGTAGATGCTAAAAACTGGGACACAATATACTTGTAGAGTTGACTGTTTTGCACACAATAATTATGTAAATGATAAAGGGATGAATTGGGCTTGTTCGAAAGCTCTAGTAAGATGAAATGAAACAATGTTCAATCAAATGTGGTCATAGCAATTTTAGGGGCTAAAACTGCAGGAAAATAAATAATAAGAAAAGTAAGGACATTTCACCAAAATTCCATAGATAGCATACATAAGATTAGAATTGCATTACATGATCAACAAGAGAGCTTCAAAAGCTTTAAAAATTCTCTAAAACACATTTTCCATTGAATTAGATGCATTACGGCAATAAAGTTGAAGCCCAAATCAATATAATATAGGCCAACAATGTAACCCTAACTACTTGAGATTAAGCAATCAAGTCTTCTTATTTATTTATAAACCATGGTTGTTAAAATCCCAATTTAAAATCTTACGACCCATTAAGGCAAAATCAATTCAAATTGTGTATAAAATAATGTGGGGTAAGATCTTTCAATCCTCATGGCCAGATCTTGTCAGATCATGGGATCCCCATCATACCCGATCCAATTCTTTTGTATGCAGCTGTCTTTGTTATTTTGTGCTTGTGGCCTAAAAGCCCATTTTACATCGAGTCCAAACCAAAAAATATTATATCGAATCAAATAGACTATGAAAAACAAATTAGAACAATATGCATTTAAACATTGCTGCAATTTGAAAAACTAGAAAGCCGAAGGAATATTGCCATGATCCAAGCATATCGACTCCCACTCTAGAACACTCCCTGCTCTCTGACTATGCTTCATCATCTCTGCATAGCAAATCATTCAATCGCTCCTTTTTTTTCCTCTTTTCTTTTCTTCATTCAATCAAACAGCTTAATATCTATTTATTTCTTCTTTTTGACCTCTATTCTTTCTTTCTATTTACACGTTTGGCCCTCCTTTTTTCTTTTTCTGTTGTGTTGCTATTTGTAACTGTTCTACAAACTAAAAATATCGAATTCAACTCTCTCTCTCTCTCTCTCTCTCTCACACACACACACACACACACAAATCATCTCTCAATCTCAACCTCAAAAGTCAATAATCAACATTCATCAATTGTAGTCTCTAAAACTATTATATAAAGCCATATATATAGGCATCATAGGAAACCCTAACTAAGGTTAACAAAAACAAAAACCCTACAAATAATTTAATAAAAATAGAAATAATCCAAATAAGGAATGCAAGAAAAACAGAATAAAGTCCCTATATTCTTTAATTAGTTGTCATCCAATCACTCTCTCTCTCTCTCTCTCTCTCTCTCACACACACACACACACACACACACACGACATTATACTTTGTCGCAATGATTATATGGCTCTTTTTTTTGCTGATATATAGAGCTATGATTTTCTTTTATTTCTCGTTTCAATACTTTTTTAACTTCTATTTTCTGTATTGCCAATGTAGACCACTGAATGCTATAAAACATTATAATATTAACTCTTCACCTCTCTTTGTTTTCATGAAATGCAAAGATTTGTTGTTGAGCTTTCTATTATACATTTGTTTACATGTTTCAACATTTTTTATTCTTTTTCCAGTCTTTATGCTACAGATCTTATGATCCATGGGCTAATCTACAATCCAATCCTGTAAACCCCTGGTTCCCCACCAATCAAACATAGGATCCTGAATTTGACAACTGTTTTTATGTGCACACTGCATATAGCCTGCTTTTATCCAACAAGGATTTCAACCAATTCTAAAGTATACAAGCAAAATAGGGATTAATTAAATCTTTAGGTGTCAATTTTTAGCCACTTGCCATTGGAGAAAGCCTAGAAAGTTGATGACCAGATTTTCTTGTATGAAACCAATACAAGGAACTTACACAAACAAGAATACACTCAGAAAAAAGATTGTGCAACTTCGCATGTATATTGAAGAAATAATATAACATCAAGTAAAGGATCCATTGCCTGAAGAGTCTTTCCCAATCCCATTTCATCTGCAAGGAGGACACGCCCTCCATGCTGCAACACAAACCTAAAAAGAAAAAGACCATCAATAGCAGCAAGAAGAATAGAACACTAACTTTAAAAAAAAAAACAAAAACAACGGTAGCGCTGAAATGGCAAAGTCCCCATATTATTTGAAATAAAGTCTCTGCTCACCTAACACCCTCACGCTGAAATGGCAGAAGCTTTGTTTCAATATTACTTGGAATTCTGTCATACCAATCTGCTAAAAAATATAAAAACAGAAAATAAGTTAACCTTGGGTCCTTAGTACAAAACTACAGAAGGACACATGGCATGCTCTCTCCCTCTCTCTCTCTCTCACACACACACACACAAATGCAGACATGCACTCAACAAGAGTAGTGATTGGCATTAACGCTTGTTGAGTGGATCTATCAAAAACAATATCCATTTTTTGGATCATGAATCACTATGAGTAGCCTACATGAATCTTTTTTTCTTTTCTTTTTTCAACTGGATGTATTAAAAACAAAATCCTCAGTTAAGTCCAAGGCAACCATGTCCTTTGTCACCACCTCAAGTCATGCCCTAACCATCTAAATTGACTTTCCCTCAATTGATCTTCAATTGATGCAGCCAAGTTGTTGAATTTATTGTCATTTTGAATGATTAGAAATAAGAATTATAATAAAAGTCCTTTTGGACCATGTTTGCAATATTTCCTTATTTTTTAGATGTTTACTATATAGGGTAGTGGTATTCTTATACGGTAGTTACTTGTTATTAAGGTTTATGATGTGGATAATGCTTATAAAATGGCCTTATAGGGCTAGAAAAAATAAATAAATTAGGCTTTGAAGATGAATAAAATTGAATGTTTGGAAGAGTTTCGTGCTCCCTCTTCATTAACATCCTCCTATATCTTCCTCTCTATGTTCCCTTTCTTTTATTTCTTTCATCTCATCCAACTATCTCCCAAGTGTCAACCTATTACTTTGCTCTCATCTTTTTTGTCAACATCATTGATGTAGAGCATGCCAACAAGAAAAGAGGCATATTTGTAATTTCACATAAACCATGTTAAGGCGTCATAAAATGAAGTTATAGGTTACTTTTGAGACTTTATTAGCATCTATTAATAATATTACTAAATTACACCTCACTACTAAAAGCGAATTCAACATAAATAAAGTCACGGGTTACTTTTGAGACTTTAATTCGGTTTTAGTAGTGAGGTGTAATTTGGTACATTCAAAATTGGTTGGACACTGGTTGTAGAGGACACCCATTAGTCAAATTATGTTATTAGATATTATATGAAGTCTTTATTATGTCTAGATTATTATAGTTGGTTTCTTAACTTTCAAATTGAGTTGTAATCCTTGACGAATTAGCAGAAGTTAGCAGCCAATAAATATCCATGCAATTGAGTTCAAATTGAGTTCTGTGTGTGTGCTGTGCCAAGTACACTGGTATTATTCTCTGAATAGGTATAGAATGACCCCAATTTTGGCCCCTAAACCCTTTCTAATCAAGCCCTACCAAACCAAACCCTTCCCCTATACATTAGCCTTTAATTTGACAACTAAACCTATAAACTAGCACCTGTCTAGGCCCACTAATCAACCAATTCTGAAAATCCAACATGTAACTTCTGACATTGAACAGCCTTCTCCCTTCTACAAAACCCTAGTATTTATCTTCCACTTCTTAGGATCCTAACTATAGCATAAATTTCTACCCTAGAACCACTTCAAATACAATGATAGGTGACTATCATTAGTTCCGTAAAATTGTCCTACATCAACCACCTATTCTATTTCCAACAACAAACAATGTAGTTGACCTTATAATAATCCTATAAAAGTTTCCTTGCAACTTCTAAAATCACACAACACTTCTTAAGCACTTCTCAAATCATCCATCTTGTTCTGAATCGACGGACAACATCATCGTCAATCTCTCATTCCTTATATATAACAGATCCCAAATATTATAAATGGTCTCTTTTTAAGTGCCTCTTCTCCAAGGTTCACCATATTCTCATTCCTACTTCTTGTTTTACTAAGCTTCCACTTCCACATATTCTTAGTTTTACTTACCCTAAAACATTTAGATTCTAAAGCATTTCCACAAAAGTTCACTCCTTTAATCTCATCAATTAAAACTATGTTAGCAACAAACATCACCACAGGGCATCCTCTTGAATGTGCCTAATAAATTCATCCATAACTAAGCCATTAACTATATCCTGTTTGCTTGACCAATCCTTTACACTACAATGAGTAAAGAGTAAAATGTTTTTAGCAATTCCTCATACAAGAAGATAATTACTTAATGTTCACTCTTTTAGTATAAACCTACATTAGAAATTCATTTATTTGCCCCTACTACAATTGTTCTCACACTAGTCACAGCTCTATCATACACAACTAAAAAAAATGGCATGAAATTCTACACATTAGGCCCATCTTTAAGAAAATAATAATAATAAACTTTAAAATAAAAAAAATAAAACTTGACAAAAGAAAAAAGCATGCACCTATTCCTAGACCACTCATCAAGCATATGCTCAAGTCCCCCTATCAAAAAGAGATGCCCCCTAATGCTACCAGATTGTGACTTGAAAGAAAGAAACATAAGAAAATCTCCCCAATAACATGAGAAAAGAGCGAGTGCATAAGTTTATAAACTGTAATTGTACAACTAGTCATCTACTTCACGTATATGCGAAGGGTGGGATAGAACACACACACAAACACACAAATGCTCATCGAGATTGTGGGAAATACATAAGAGCAAGCAAGTTAGCTACATTGTTGCCGAACTAGCCATCTACTTCACGTATATGCGAAGGTTGGGTCAAAACACACACAAACACATAAATGCTCATCGAGATTGTGGGAAATACATAAGAGCAAGCAAGTTAACTACATTGTTGCAGCATATAGAGAAAAGGGTTTGCAGAGTGACCAAAGTATTTAATGTAAGACTTCCGTAAGTAATAGAAACCTGTTTGTATCTTGATATACAAATTATACTTGGTTGGAAATTGTTTTAAAAGTCTCCAAGGGAGTTAATAAATTTTGGAATGTTCTGAAAATTAGCAAATATAACAAGAAAAAGCATAGAACTAGCAAGGACTACAGAGCTGCAATGCTTATTTATTGTTCTTCAAGTTTGCACATCCACTATATATGAAGCTTTATTGCATGGATGAATGATCAATATTTTGTGCCAATAAAAAGTCAATGGAAAATTGGTTGGCCAACATTCATCATAGAATTCTTAACAGAAACTGATAGCAGTTGCTCACATTTAAAAGTTATGACTTACCTTGAAGATCTGAAATAGCAGAGGCAGCCACAATAGCACGCCGCACCAATGGATCTAAATTCTCTACCTAGCAGATTAGAATCAAACAGTGAAGGATGAACAGACATTATGTAACTTCCAAGCAACCACAAATACCAATGGTCTGTCAATTCCAAGAGCAAATGGGCGAGTCCTAACATACCATAATCATTACTATGTTTGTATGGAAGTAAGAGAAAGGCAGAAAAGACAGGGAAGTATTACTCCTTTTTATTTCAGTAAGTGGAGGGAAAGGTTACTCTTTCTCTTGCTTGCATAATAGAGGTAAGGAAAATAAAGGAAAGTTGAAGTAATATTATTTGGGAGAGAACGGGAAGGACAGGGAAGTGAGGAATGTTTTATTCTTAAGCAAATAGAAGACGACATAACTAGAACTCACTTTTATTAGAATGTAGGGGAAAATGATAATCACTAACTTCCTTCACTTTCCCTCGAAAACCACCCATTTTCAGAATTGAACAAAACGTAGAGTCGGAGTGGTTTGACCAGCCCTCCTAACGTAACACTTTCCCCTCCTAGTTATTAAACAAACACCCAAACAAGGGAAGTCCTGCACTTCCCTTCACTTCCCCTCAATCCAAATGAAACACAAATTTCACAACTAGAAAAGGAACATCCTTGGGAAACTGTAATAAGTTGGAAAACTTGTAAAGAAAAATAATCATTTGCTACCTCAACATTAAGACCAGATATTTCACTTAATACTTTTTCAGCTGATGACAAAGATGAGATGGGGAACATCCACAATCTGCAGTTTAACAGAAAATCATCATGCATTCTGAGAACAAAAGCAAAGTCAGAAACCAAACTAACAACACTTCGATTTCTTCCACACACACACACAGAGTAGACCTCTCCTTCGCATTCCAACTAGCTTTGGAGATCTTACGGAAAGCTCCTACAAGTACCTGGTGAGATAAAGTAAAATGTAGACACAAGATAACAAAAATAAAATTTATATAAATAAAACAGTTTGCAAGCAGATAAAATAATTACCTGGTCATACATAAATTTTGCAGCGATGTTTCCAGTAGCATGTAGAAAAAACTTAACGGATATCTTTGGCTGTTCCTTCAAACAACCATCTTGTTGGGGGGAAAAGTGGCAACATATGCACGATAAGAATAGGAAGAAGTGAATGAGTATAACAAACTAATGCAGGAAGAAAAACATGAGTAAATAATGGGAAGTAACTCACCAATTACTTTTTGTTCCACTGATCCAGGTAATACTCTAGATGCAGTAGGTGAAGCAACTACCTGCTTTACAAAATGGCGGTCAAAAAAATAGTAAATAACCCAAATTTAAATATATATATATATATATATGTATGTATATATCATGAATGTGAATTTAAGACATAACTGTGACAATGGTATCCCTATGAGCAAAAGTTCACTTGGCTGATAGCACTCATCAGAGTTATGATCATCATTTCTGTTTAATGTAGTGAATGATTCAGACTGATGTAAATAATCAAAGTTACAGTTTGGTTTTCAATGTGATAAGAAGAAACAAATTCTCTCTCTCTCTCTCTCTCTCTCTCTCTCTCTCTCTGCGCATCTTGTGTATGTAAAATAACTCAATAATATATATTAAATAGCATTTATTGTATAGAGTGCTATAAGTTTTGAACCTAACAGATAGTTGGGAGGACTAGGCTCCCATTTCCTGCAATGGCCATTTATGAATGGGACGGTTTTGCACATTCAAATTCTATCAAGATAGACCAAACCCTTTGGAGCCAGAAAACATCTGACACGCCTTGAAAAAAGAAGTAAACACTGAAAACAAGTTTAAGCAACATCACAAACATAAGAAAAGCCAGTTTTACGTGCTAAATTAGACTGGGATACAGTGGCTAGAGAAATTAGCTGAATCAAAATTTTAAACGTGGAATTACAACCAGCAGCAAAAGCGTAATTGTAGAAAGCAGGCTGAAACAGTGTCATTGAGAAATTGGGCCAAAACAATTGATATAAAACTGACAAACACAGACATTCAAACCTATATATATATATATATATATATAATAAATAACCGCAGGGGAATGAAGTAAGCGGGGGATAGGGCTTGACCTTGTTATCTTGACAAGACTCGTCGATGGTCTTGGCCGGGGTGTGTTCACAGTGTGGGTTGAAAGGGGCAGAATGTTGTTGTTGTTGCTGCTGCTGCTGCTGCTGCTGCATGTAAGAACAAGATGTGGTGGAAGAAGAAGAAGAAGAAGAAGAAGAAGAAGAATTGCGCTGAGCGATCTGTTTGAGAGCGTCTCTTTCGAGGGAATCGAGTTCTTCCGCGCTCAGCACCCAATCATCCAATTCCATTTCTCTTTTCCCCGCAATTCACTTTCCCTCTTCGATTTTTAGCTCTGATTTGAGTAAAGCTGAACTCGATACATCTCATTGGGTTTCCAATGGAAGGGACTTTTGAATTTGTGGGGCCTTGTACCTCCCAGATATGGGCTGTTTGGCTTGTTTTTCCCAAAAATTTTTAAGAAAAATTCTCTACAAATAAATTTTTAAATGTAATCAAATCAAATAAAGTTTGTCAAAAAATAATTTCAAAATTTTGTTTGATTACTTACTTTTTAAAATCACACTCTCTCTCATATATATCAAATCAATCACTTTTTTTAAAACTCTCTCTCCCAAAATAATTTTTCAAAACTATTTCTGAAAAAAAGTAAATCAAATAAGTTTTTGTACTTTTTATCTCAAAAACTACTCTACAAACACAAACTAAATATATCCTAATTTTTAAAATTTTGTTTGATTTAAATTTTTTGAAAAAAAAAATTAAAATCATTTTCTCTCTCCTATATATTAATTAAGATCTTATTTGTTGTAACTTAAAAAAGTCAAAAAGTCACTATTCTATTTTAAGTTACATCATCTTATTTAAGTCACATCACCTCTCTATTACGGCCCTGTTTGGTAGAGCTGTGGGAAACTGCTTATAGCTTATGCCCAAACAGCTTATAGCTTATAACTTTCAGCTTAAGCTGATTTCCAACTTATTCTTAAAGCATCTCCTGCCCCACTGATTTTTGACTTCCACAAAGCTATAAGCATAAGTTAAACCAAACATATCAAAACAGCTTAAATTAAACTGAAAGCTGAAAATAAGCAGTAACAAACAGGGCCTACATCACTTCAAACCTAACCCATTCTCAACTCATATTTCATAAAAAGTCAAAAAATACATTTAAATCATTCCAGACAATCCCTAATTATTTTTCTCTCTCTCTTCTCTCATTTTTATTTACTTTTTCTTTCACATACATCTATTTAAATATAACAAAATATCAAATTATCATAAATTCTAAAATTATTTTCAAATTATATAACGAAACAAACTAAAAAAATTTCTAAACTTTCTTCTCAAATTTTTTAAAAAAATATATCTCAAAACACAAACTATACACACTTGTGGTATTATTATTATTTTTTATTTTTTTATTTTTTATTTTATTTTATTTTTTGTGAGGATGGTACACAGATCACATAGGTGTCCTATTTTGGGAAGTGGGTTATAATCCACTTCCCAAATTATAACACACTTTCTCTCTCACAAAAAAACTACTTATAAGTTGTTTATAAGCAGCTTTTCACTAAAAAATTGACTATAACCATCTTTCCAAAATAGCCCGGTATAATTCTAACGCCTGATAAATCTATTTTCTAAGTGTTTTTATTCCATTTAACTTATATTTTTTTGATTATTTTATTAGGTCATGTTTAATGTAATATAATCAAATTATTTTCTTAATTTTTTACACAAATTTTTATTTTAAAACTAATACACAATAAAAAATAACAATAGTCTCTTATTTTATGCAAAAAAAAATATCTTTCTCCTTTTAAAAAGAAAATCACACTCTCATTCTATTAAGAATATCTCAAATTATGAATTTTTAAATTTTTTATAATGTGAAAATTTTAAAAATAATGAAACAAAAATCTGAACGAAAATCAAAATACAATGTGAATGTTCACAATAAACAACAATATGCAGCTAACTTTTTAAAAAATAAAATACATACTAAAGTACAATGTGAATCTTCATAATAAACAACAAATATACAAGTAACCTTCGACAAAATAAAACTGTAACACCTCCAAAATAATATAATGAACCCAACTCATAAATGGGAGAATAATAGAAACAAAATGCTTTCATTCCTCAGAGTTTGCATTACAAAATATAACACATGCAATATACCTTCATATACGTTCATCTTGAATCTATAGCATGTAATATCAGTTGATAATCAACAAAATAAATACCTTATGAGCTTACATCTTTCCAAGACGTTGCTTGGTTACAACGAAAGGAAGAGTCTAACTCAATATAACTTAATCCCTTGGCTATACAAAATAAATACTAAAAAAATGAAGCTATTCCTCCAAGCTATTGCCTTGGGCCACAACCTAATAGGAATAATCTAACACGATATATGAGATTTAACAAAGATATAAGTACAATATGCATAAATAGTATCTGTGATAAAATATTCATATTTTATATAGTCAAAAGGTACCAAATCCAAATCTTCAATCCATTCACATTCAATTCATTTCAATACATGAGCCAATTTCATTATCTTTTAATAACTCAATTGAGACTACAACTTAATGGTTCCACAATCACACAATTACCACACAAACACTTCAATTTGCCACTTTACGAAATTTCATCTGCGGAATCGGCACCCATGTATAAATTTCGGAATTTTCACCCAGGACACTTCGACCAACTTAATTATAATGGAGTTCATCCTCTTTTTCCTCTCAAACAGTGGAGTACATCCCCTCTCTCCTCCCAAACAATCATACATATACAATGTATTTAAATACATAATCATACATGGAGTACATCCCCTTTCTCCTCCTGAACAATCATCCATATACAATGTATTTACAACATGATCATATTCAATGATAACCAACCATGGATTGGTTTTAATTCACCTAATCCTCATGCAATTTCTACAACAATCATAGCCATCCTCTACTGATAGCCCAATATAATTATTTCTAAACAGATATACAATCTCAAGACATATAATTTATTCAATATTCATCTAATTTCATGTTTACAACACCAATTTCATTTATTCATACAAAATAAATATCATAATCATTTTAGGGCGAACTCCCTCTCTTCCCAAGTCTAAACCAAGTACCAAAATCAACAATTTTGACACTATACAACATCATTTTCAAACCCTACAATCATTTATCTCTCATTCACCAAAAACCCCTCTTTCCATTTTACACCCAAACCCTATGTTTGTTCATATTAACCCCAAATCTCACCATTGTTACACAACGACAAATAACTAAGTTAAAAATCATATTAGAGTGTAGAAAATCCCTACCTCAAGAAGAAAAGACCAAGCAAAGCAAGGTAGAACCCTTAACAACGCCGAGACCAAGTTCTAATCGAATCAAAATAAAGCTCTTGAAATGCTCTAACTTTTTCTCAAAGACAGTATGGTAGAGAATTCAAAGGATCTAGGCCAAAATGTAGAGAGAGTGTGTGTTTTAGACAGAGAGAGTTAGCATATAGGTTTTTAGAAAGTTTTAGAGAGAGAAAGAAGAATGAAAAAGTGATATAAAATGTCATTTTCGTGATCTGATATACGCACAGTCCACTCGAGCGGAAGAGTTAACGCTCGAGCATCAAACACAAAAAAGTTATTTCGCTCGAGCTCAATAAAAGCCGCTTGAGCGTCAAGATACAACAAACGCTCACTGCTCAAGAGCAAGAATTCACCGCTCGAATGTAGAAAACACACATCCAAAAGTTTTGTAGACAACAAACCAACGCTCAAGTGCCCACCTGCTCGAGTGTAGGAAATGCTGCTTGAGCATGGAAAACACCCCTCCAGTACTTTTGCAGACGTGCAAAGTACTGAGAATTTGCAAATCCTGCTCGAGCACAAGAAGGGCCGCTTAAGCGGAGGACCAAAATTCTAGGCAGCACAAGGTTTGAAAACCAAGTAACCAACCTGTTCCAAACACACTCAAAATGCCCAAATAACCAAATTTAAGGCGGAATAAAGAGGAAAAGACAATGAACAACATTAAGAAACCATAAACCTGAGTTTGGAATACAAAAAGTGACGGGTCAAAACCAAAATCGCTATAACCCAAATCAAGTTCAAAATCAACATTAGACCATTCATAACAATGTTATTCTCACAAATTCAATACCATGACCCATTCTTCAGTCATCTATTCTCATCAACTTGATACACAAGTCCCATATTAAAATGAAATTTATAATTTCCCAAAATATTTACAATGTTTAATCAGAATCCGAGTTTTCCAAATTTTTCACAATATATATAATGCTTCAAAAAGTGATACAACACCCACAATATTCCATATTCTCAAAGCATATACATTACTTATATTGAATCCATGTTTCCAAACTCCTATAACATATACAATGTTTTCACAATTTAAAACATATACAATGTTATCACATTTCATTAATGTAATTAAAATCTCAATGCATGTTCAGGCACCAACAAACAAATCTAGATATTTCTCTCGGGTTTCCAATTCACGCTCCCAAGTCGCTTCCTTTACTCTGTGATATTTCCATAATACCTTTATTAACGGAATTATCTTGCCTCGCAAGACTTGGTCCCGGGTATCCAAGACTCTCACCGGTCTCTCCTCATACGAGGCATTCTCATCTACCTCTAAGTTAGTCTAATCCAACACATGCGATGGATCCAGCTCATACTTCCGAAGCATGCTAATATGAAACACATCATGGACCCCGGAAAGCTGTGGCAGCAATGCCAAATGGTGAGCTATCTCTCCAATCCGCTCAAGGATCTCAAAAGGCCCAATGAATCGAAGGGATAGTTTCCCACTCTTCCCAAATCTCATCAAACCCCGCCTAGGTGATATCTTCAAAAAGACATGATCTCCCACCTCAAAAGACAAAGGTCTCCTCCTACGGTCGACATAACTTTTCTGACGACTCTGAGCTGTAAGTAACCGCTTACGAATAAGTGTCACTTTCTCCGTCGTTTCCTAAACCAACTCTGGACCCAACAAAAGTGCATCGCCTATCTCGGCTCAACACACAGAGGACCTATATGGTCGGCCTTATAAGGCCTCAAATAGTGTTATGCCAAGACTCGATTGGAAGCTATTATTATAGGCAAACTCCACTAAGGGCAAGTGCCTCTCCCACGACCCTTTGAAGTCAAAGACACAACCTCGAAACATATCCTCAAGGATTTGAATAGTATGCTCAGACTGCTCGTCAGTCTAAGGATAATACGCAGTGCTAAAGGTCAATCTAGTGCCCAAGGCACTTTGCAAGCTCTGCCACAACCGAGTTGTGAAACATAGATATTTATTCGATACAATCATTACTAGGACCCCGTGCAACCTCACTATGTCCCGAATATACAAGTCGACAAAGAAATCTACTAAGTCACTCACACGCATAGGTATAAAGTGCGCCAACTTGGTCAACCGGTCAACTACCACCCAAATGGCATCACTACCTCATTAAGTTCTAGAAAGACCCACAACGAAGTCCATTGTAACATGCTCCCATTTCCACTTGGCTATAGGCAAGGGTTACAACAAACCTGCTGGTCTCTGATGCTTGACCTTCACTTGTTGACAAGTAAGATACCTTGATACAAACACCGCCATATCTCTCTTCATACCCCTCTACCAAAACTGGCGACTAAGGTCGTGATACATCTTTGTGCCTCTCAGATGCACCACAATGCACGAATGGTGAAACTCTCAGAGTACTTCCTCTCAACAAGACTCCGGTACAAACAAACGGTCACGGTATGTCACACTCTGGTTGGGATACATATTCAAGCCCTTCTCTACCTTCCCATTGGAGATCTTCTCCTGGAGAGATTCCGTCTCAAGGTCACCCTTTTATGCTTCTAACACTTGGTTCACAAGTGTAGGTTGTGCAACCACTAAAAATAAGGCTGCAAACTCAACAGATTCGCCCAGATGCAAGTCAAACTCACCAAGAGTACCCAACATCTCCTATTCTCGAACTACAATACAAGCCACACTGCTAATTGACTTCCTACTCAAGGTGTCACAATCCAAACCTACCCCTAAAAGTTTGGACGAAAGCAAAACAATAGAATAAAACATTCATTAAGCTGTGACTAAATGATAGGATCATAATGCATTACCATACATAAGTACATAACATTCTATACACCATTCACATTGGCTGAATTTGTAAAAGGATAACAACCCAAAAGTTAGGTATTGACAATATACATATATATGTCTATTCTTCTAAATATCGACAAAACATGCCATCATACGGATTTCCCAATAAAAACAAAAGAGTTATTTCAGGTAACTCAGTAAAATGGGTCTAGCAAAAGGCTCCTGGACTGACCTAAGGTTGTCCCGCGGGCTGATTACCTACAAAACATCCATAAAAATGGAGTGAACAAGGCTCAGTGAATGATAGCAATACAAACAAATTAAGAGTACGAGCATAATTTAGCGGTGCACATTTATAAATCACAAGTTGGTTTTATTCTTATTTCCTTTCCTGAACGGCCTTAGGCCCACATAAGACAAAACGACCTTAGGCCCAACGTAATACAGAATGGCTTTGAGCCTATTATAATAGCAAAACGACCTTAGGCCCAATGGAATACAAAACGGCCTTAGGCCCATTATTATAGCAAAAGGGCCTTGGGCCTAATGAAATACAGAACAGTCTTAGGCCTATTATAATAGCACAAAAGAACGACCTCGAGTCCATAACTCCTATGCCAATGTTCAATCATTCCAATTGCTCCATCAAACATAACTCATCTAACATAAGTTATTAACTAAAAGAGTGAATTAAGTATTGAATAACATATATGAATTCGATACATGAACGAAATATGTTATTATACTACTTGCACTCACTGTGATGCAGATGAACAATGGTCTCCTCCTATATGTGCCCTACACATAGCACACAACTCGTAAGTATATCACTTCTCCTTAATTTCCTCTTATTTATCTAATGTTCGATTCGCTAAGTTCCATGTAATTAAATGCATTATAGAAACATCAAATGGACATATTAACACATTCTGAGGGTCGAAAAGAGCGAAAGAAAGTAACAGAATTTTCCAACTTTAGCCACACATGCGGAAGTCCCCACTGCACGTGCGGGCCACACGTGTTTTTATTGCAGGGTAGTTCAATTCTCCTCCCCTGTTTTCTGCACGTGTGGCTGTGAGGCCCACACACGAGGCTATGTTCCTGCACGTGCAGCCATGAACCCCGCACGTGCGGTTCTGGCTCTATTTTTGGGCAGTCCGTAACTCCATCAAAATTAGGCTTACCAAACATATTTCCATGGTGAAATACAAGCAATTTCTCTTCAATATCATAATATATAAACATAATAAACATGGATTTCAAGCTTAAAGAGTTCACAACTCATTTTAATGAAACCTATACATTTCAAATACTCACATGTCTTTCCATTCCTTCATCTCTTGATGGTTAATCAACCTAGATACTAACATGTATATTCATATAGGAGTCAAAGCATGTAAATAATGAGAGATTAAAAGATAATTCCTTTCAAATGAGACTCACAATACATGAATCAACTCTCTAACTAAAGAGAACAATATGAATGTTTATTCAAACAAACTTATGATATCAAACCCTAACTCTTATAAGTGCAAACCTTCATTTTAGGGCTTTAATCTCATCAATTGAGGAAGGATTTAGGATATTGGAGTTGATTTATACTCACCTTGTACTTTAATTTTGAATCCCTTCAAACTTCTTCAAGATCTTAGTTGATTTTCCCTTTCTCTCTCTCTTTTTTTTTTCTCTCTCTCTCTCTCTCTCTCTCTCTCTTTATCTCCAGGAGATAGTTTTTGCCTTAGTTGTCTCTAATTCATGGACTCATATATATATATATATATATATCTAACTAGGGATTTTTTTTAGTCTACAAGTTGAGGTTAACTAAGGTTAGCTCAATTAATTTGTTACGAATCAAATTTTTACAAAACTTCATATTATGACCTAAAAATCATGTTAATCATAACTGTAAAGTAAATTTTAGGTTATTGCGCCTCTAAGGCTTCTGATCTCTAATCCAAATGTCTCAATTTTAACAGGTTTTTCTAATAACTGACAGATATAATGTCATAAGCATATAATTAACACAATTAAACACAATTTCACATGAAATTTCTCATCAAGTATATAATCACACATAAAATTAAAGCTGTAGAAGGGTCGAGTTATTACACTCTCCTCCCCTTTAAATAAGTTTGGTCCCTCAAACTTGGTTTACCTTAGTTGGAAAATAATTCTGGATACTGTTGTCTCATTTCCTCATCTCTCCCCCAAGTGGCCTCTTTTCCATAATTTTTCTGCCATTCCACTTTTCCATAATTTCTCCATCTGAGCAGCAGCACAAGATCTAACCCCTGCCCCTTTGGCTTCTACATCCATTTGGCTTTCCCTTTCCATGCTGCCACGTGTCCACCCTGGCCATCCCGCTCCTTCATCTTTCCTGTCGCCGATGAAAGGTTCGCCTGAAGACTCTTATTGGAAAATCTTTGGCCAATCTTCTACTTGCCGTCGCATTGGCTTGGACAAAGGCTTTAGGCACATCATGGAAGATTAACCTCCCTCCTTGACCTCCATAAAAGTTGACAGAAAACCATAATCGAAGCCTCTGACTTTCAATCTTATCTTAAAGAGATTATCCAAAGAGACGGTTCTTCTCTGTTTTCTTTCATATTACCATAGTAAGTAGATTTCTTTGAAATGCTTCTTGAATGAGTTTGCCATCATCCACAGTAGGCTAAATCTGAAAGTTTAGTTTCTTTTGTAATTAACAAAAAAGTGCCTTGAAACTTGTTGGCTATATAATCCTGCCAACTATTCATTTGTCCAATTCAGAAATGGAAAAAATGTTGGAACCTTTTTAAAAAGCAAATAGCCTACTTTAAGAAAAAGAGTATGACAAGATTCAAGTTATTATCAAAAACATGGAGTGAACTCTCTTGTATACACTTTTTGAACAAAATTGTAAAATAACCTATAATTAGAAACTTTAATCTATTTTATCTAATTGTAACCCTATATGCCTTATATCTCATTGTTGTATCATGGCTATTATCTGATTTGTGATTTAATCTTCTCAACATATGTGATCTTTAATTGCACCTTTTATGACACTTGAAAACAACTTTGCACTCTTGGTATGTATAATGTCACTCTCTCTTTGATCTTATCATGGTCTTCTTTGCTTGCTTGGAAGAGAGAGCCTGCTAAGTTTTTGCATTCTCTAACTATGTTATTTTTTATGAGCTTTGGTCTGTTTTGTGACCATATTCTCAAGATTGCCAAAGTTGACTCTAGACTGAGGAAATATTTAGCCTGTAACATGACATTGCCATTGGAATATCCTACCATGAAAGAAATGCTTACACTATACACTAATGGTAGTGATTATCATTACAAGCCTATGTATGAAAACACTAACAAGTAGCATAGGAAATTTGCATTGCGGTAAAAAGTAACTGAGAATTAGTGTCCTAGACCTAAGAAGCTTATGCCTATGTAGACACTAGGCGGCACAAAATTTTAGAGAAATAGGATTATGTTGATAAGATGTGTTTGTTGATGTTACTGGAAGAAAAAACAATCATTCATGACTTGAAAACAGTTATAATGGAAAAACGAGAGTTCCTTAGTAGTCTTTGGAAATAATATCAGCATTCAATGGACACTAATTGTTAGGCTAGTCGAATTCTGAAAACAATGGTGGTAATTTTAGATTGGAACACTTCAGTTATTGAGAGAATGGTTGGGCATAGTTAGATTTATTGCCCTGTAAATTGAATGGGTCCTTTATTTATGCAAACATCATATCTGTGAACTTAGTGCTAATCTTTCTCTTATTTTGGTTTTCTTAGAACTTGAATTCTAGACAAAGCAAACCTCTCTATGTTGCAAACCTAGCAAACTCTTGTCATCCTCAACATAACATATGCAGTTGTGTTGAGTAAAAGATTTCATTTTTGCATTTTAAGTAATATACTAAAGTTAGCATCTTACATAAAGTATAATTATGAGACAAACCAACAAATATATATGTATATATTTCAAAAAGAATAGTAAAGTGTAAAATGTATACTCCAACAACATATATCACTACAAGAAATTGCACTTTTGGCAACTACTTTTGGCGACGACGTCAATTTTTCATCGCCAAAAGTATATTTTTGGCAACACAGTGATCAATTTCGTTGGTAAAAGTATACCTTTACCGACGCAATTTGCTACCGTCGCTAAAAAAGCATAACATTCTTTTAGCGCCAATTTTTTTGGTTGGCGCCAAAATTTCAGAACTTTTAGCTATGAGGTTTTTTTTAGCAACACAATGAGCGTTGCTATTAGTGTGCATACTTTTGGCGACGACAAGTTGGCGTGGGCAAAGAGTTAACCATTTAGCGACGATAACACTATTCGTCGGTAAAAGTTTTGCTAGTGGAATGATGTGTATAGTGATTTGTATTTTTATTACAATTTTTCAAAGAGTTTTAAATATTCTAGTTACTGAATTATAAAATTAAAATGATCATTGAATTAGATCACAAAATGAACCTATTAAGCCCAAACACACTCTTAAGTTGAGATGACTAATTTGAAATAATTTAAACTTTTTCAAAAAATATGGTTAGATTATCAATTTCAATATGTTTAGTTTTATTTTCAGAAACTAGTTTCAATTTTTTTCCCCCTAAAAAACTAAAAAAAATAGGGTGAAATAAAAAATACTTATTATTTTTGTATATTTTTATCTTTTACGTCATAAATAGTTTTTAAAATTTTAAAAATATAATTTTGATTTTTATTGCTCTCAAATTATTTTTAATTTTTTCAAAAAAATGAATCTAAAAATTGTTTTGAAATTATTATTATTATTATTATTATTATTATTATTATTATTATTATTTTGGTTGTGATTTGATTATCAGGCAATGGCAAATTCCCTCTTAAAATTCCCTTCTTTTTTTTTTCCCCCCTCATCAAATCTCCCCTCATCTATTTCCACGATTTCACTCTTCACTACTACAAAAATAGTTAAAGATCACACTTTGACAATTAAAAATATCTCACTTTTAGTGAAAGTGTGATAAAAAAAATTAGATCAATATTTTAATCATACTTAATTTGAGTGAGTATGATAATATTTATTTTTAATCTCATTTTTTAAATAAGTATGATTATATAT
Organism: Camellia lanceoleosa; assembly: GCA_025200525.1. NCBI lineage: Eukaryota > Viridiplantae > Streptophyta > Magnoliopsida > Ericales > Theaceae > Camellia > Camellia lanceoleosa. The sequence continues at coordinate 186,094,078 of CM045766.1, forward strand.
ATTTTTTTAATCACATTTTCTAAATACGTGCAATTGTATGTTTTTTTTTTAATTTTAATTTTAATTTTATATAAAACAATTTCCTCTTTTCTGATTCATAAAAATTCAAACTGCCCTTTACCTTTTTTTAACTGCCATGCCCTTTATCTTTTTTTGCAGCATGCTTCCCATCATTGGTAGCAGCCCTAGATTTGTTTGAGAAAGTTCAAAATAAAAAAAAATGGCGAGCAACAACCAAGAAAGAAGAACCCAACACGACTCCTCAGCCCGATCGTTGGTTTAACCTAACCCTAGGTTCCTCTTTCAAGGACCACTATCCCTCCTCCAAGTTCTGCACTTTGCGTTGTAAGTTTCTCTCTCTCTCTCTATATATATATATGTATATGTCTGGATTGCATTCATTCGTTGCCTAGAAAGCTCGAAGAAAGAAAATAACGGACTTGGTATTTTTGATTCCCGAAGAACCTACTTGTTGCGATGAGCTCAATTGAACATACCTTACCCTCAATTTTTGCAATTTTTGTAATTTTTTTTTGTAAATTTTCGAAACCGCAAAAGGGGTTTGTAATTTTAGACGAATTACAATATTTTTCTAATTTTCTCTTCTTGGTTGTTGAGAAAAATCTAGGGAACTGAAACGATTCCCACCCCCTCCCCCCAATTTTTCCGAAGTATTTTGATGTTGTTTAAGTCTCCAGCACATGAAATTCTGACCTCAACTAGACCTACTTGTGAGCTTACTGTTGCAGATAAGAAACTTAAGACTGAAATTTTGTATTTTTTAAAACAAATTTTGAAACTTGTAATTTTGGTAGAATTGCAATATTTTTCTAATTTTCTCTTATTGGAAATGAAAAAATAATTCTTCCAATTTTTCTGGATCCAAATCATTAATGGAAAATGTGAGGTTTGAGTTTTCTCACCAATTGAATGGCAATATATGGCTACATTTTCAGAAGGATGATGTGGTTTTTAAAAAAAAAAATATCTTTCAGATGAATTTAAACCATCATCAATTGATAAGAACCAGACAGGATTACTGCACAAGAACAAGGAAAACAGGGTTACTGTAGAATTTCACAACAACCAACCTGGAAAACCACAAGTGACGTTCGAGGGCAGTAGCGAAGATTACAAGGAAAATGATGCAGTTTTGTTCTTTGATGGTGAGAGCTTTCGGTGAGAACGGTTGCACCGAGCAGTAAAGCGGTTGAGACATGTGCGGCTACCTGGTGAGTCTGCTGCTGCGGCTGTAGGTACTTCACATGGAGCAGCCGTGGAGGCTATTTCACCACCCACCAGTAAAGTGGCTAAGGTCCAAACTTTGAATAAGAGCATACCTCATTTAATGCCTGTGAGTTTTCATTATGGAGAATTTGTTTTCACTTTTTTTCTATAATTTCGTAACCATTATGAAAAAATTAACTTAAGAAGATCTAAAAATCTCACTGTTGTTAAGGCAAATTCACAGATTCGAAAGTCGCATACCACGAAAAGCATGATCACTGACTTATTGATCTTACAGCCTGTGGATTATGAGCCTCCATTCTTCAGAAACTGCACAGAACAAGAAGCTCATAGCCCATGGACTAAAAATCCTTTGAAAATTGAGAGGTTGGGAATGTCAACAACAAACATTTTGTATCAGCTCTCAAGGTAAAGATATAAGATTGCAGGAACAGTGAGACACTTGGATCCCTTGTTCAAATTTTGAGTTTTGTAATTGGAAATTATGCAGGTTAAGAGTATGCTTGATCCTTGTGAAGATGAAAATGATGACATTCAAGACGATGATGTGAGCTTGGGAGCTGATTTTGTACAAAGGGATGAGCATTCTGAATCTATCAGTGAGGTACTGTGTTAACATTTCTTTACTGTTTGTTCTCCATGAGCTTCACTAACTGCTGAAAGCTTGATTTACCATATAGAACAAGTGTTTAGTTAACTACTTGTCAATTTGTAACCCACTTTGGGTTAGCCATTCGCAAGATAACCAATACATAGTCGCGCCAATAGGTAATTACATGCAAAGTTTTTAAAGGCGAATGCGTACTTCAAGGCATTTTACCTCTCATGAGGCGAGGCGAAAGCCTCAGGGCGTTGAGGCGTAAGCATTTCAAATTTCAAATTTTAATATTTACTGAATAAATTAAATATCTTTAAATAGTTAAAAAAATAAAAACAAAATTAAATATAAATATGTAAATACTTTTCGCTTTAATGCATTGAACATTTTACTGCATAGAAGGAAGTTTTCCTTCACTGAAAGAGAAATCGATATTCTTAACTTCAGTGATTGAGCTTCTCACTTGACCATTAACTGTGTTTTTCTTGATTGATCATTTACTTAATTTTTCCTGTAGAATATAGTTGTAAAAATAGAGTTTTCTTTCTTTCTTTCTTTTATTTTTATTTTTATTTTTTATTTTTTTAAGGGGTTCTGTTTTAATGATTTGTGTTGGCCACTTGTGCAGGTACGAATTGCCCAGGGTCTTGTACATTTGGGAAAAGGCTTGTTGACTCTTGCTCCATATCATTCTGAGCGTTTTTTGCTATCCCCGTAAGTGTTTCTTCTCCCCCATATTAACTTTTCAATTTTAGGGTGTGGGTTAGAACTGATTCACATACATACATATCCAACGGGAGATGAGCAAGTTTCAACAATGGGAGACTCCTTTCAAAGTGGTAGTTTTCACATCAGATCGAATTAATTGGGATGTTTCTGTTGAATCTAAAGGTTTTTTGTTAGAATTTTGATGGCACCTAAGCTAGTCCATGTAGTTTAAACCTACCATTTCAAGTGGTTCATTTCGCTTTTAGTTAATATCCCGTATACAGGGGAACAATGGTTTGTTTCCCATTTAAGAGATTTATTTTTGAAAGAAGGATTATTCCACATTATTTATGTGATGGAATTCTAGAAATGAATCAATAGCATTCATATGGAATTTCCAAACACACTAGAAACAAACAAAAAATTCGTCATCCTATGAGCATCTTTTGTATAAGAGAAGTTTTGGTCTTAGATACAGCCGAGTGTTGGAAGAGGATTCAATCAGATGATCCAAATAAGTTCAGCTTACAGCTCTGTTGGGTTAAGAATGGTGTCAAATGCTTCATGCATTCACTTCTTCACAGGTAAATCATTCAAGAGAGCTAAAGGAATATATGATCCGTATTGTCTGCAAAGTTTGTTTATTGTTGTAACTGTAATGTGGCTATTTTGTCCAAAGTCGTTAAAAGGTCATCATGTGGAATAAAACATTTTTATTTATAAAAAATAATAAATAAATAAATAAATAATTTGTGGGATAAAGCATATTGGGAGACAGGTTACAAATATGAAGTTTTTAGATTATCATCTAGCCTTCTTTTCTGCAATTAAATGAATAAATAAATTTTAGTATCTGTGAGGAGAAGTATTTTTAAGTCATACCTCTGGCTTTTCCGTCGGCTCACTTTACGTATGTATTTCATCTTTTTCTTCCGTAATCGGCACCGGCTAGAATAGTAACCTTCTTGATGCATGTCTTGATATGAAAGCGATCATATTGGGGAAATATCATTATGTTCTTTACTTCCTCGTTTTGGCAATGCAGTTTGGTCTCGCTTATAACAGTTTGTCTACTTCTATCTCACTCTCTTGCTTTTTAATGATTGGGCCATTAACACACTACTACTAATGGTTGATTATGTTATATATTTCCTTCAATACTCTGACCAAGAATGCTCTTGACGATGAGATGAGAACTTGAAACCTCTGTCACAAGACTGCAAGCGGTGGGCCAAGCTGTCGATGTTGTTGGCCAGGCAGGTCGACCCAAGACCATTATTGGTTTCCAGACCCACTCAACACCGGTTCTTCTGGCTGCTGGTGATAGAGCGGAGCTTGCTACTGAGAAGTACTACATTCTATCCCTTACTAGTGTAGAATTTATTCAAGACTGAAGCCTAGAGAAACAACCAAATCTCATGAGAACGTGGACATAACAAATCACATATTGCAACATAATGCACGTACTGTATTGTTCTATGTGTGAGATACTAAGCATATTTTATGACCTGAATGCATTTATTAGCATTTGTTGTAATACTAATGCCATCAAACTTGCTAGCTGGTTTATTGTCTATTTGGTTTTATAGATCAGTCTGTTGGGTGCATAAATTTCCTCTTATCTTCCTCACCCTCGTGTGACCATCTTCCGATTGATTGCAGACTCCATTGAAGCTAGACCGCTTCTCGTAAGCTAGAATAAGTGGCAAGGAATATCAGGAGAGAGTTGTTAACAATCTCAAGATTTTAATTGTGCATTACTCGGGTATTTTATTGTAGGGATGGATATATATATTTTTTCTTTTCTTTCCCCACTAGCAGATGGTGGGGAAGGAGGTCAATGTTTCGATCTTGTTTCTTGGTACCTTCATTATAGAAGCATTTTGTTGACTTTCTCATGACTAATTTAATGATTTGAGTGTAATAAATTTGCCACTAATGGTTACGAGTGAAATGATTCGACTTTGTTTCATATTTGATTGCACACCACATTCTAAAGCAAAGGAAGAGAGCTATCAGTGAACATTGTGGTGTATGGACAATCTCAATGCTTAGTTACTTTTACTGTTTCCAGTGCATTGGTATAAGGTTAGCTTGGTAAACATTATGGTGTACTTGAATTGAGTGTTTTTATATAACTCACTCTCCTAGTGTAAATATGACAGCCAGTGAATTAGTTTGAATTTTTACTTAACTTCTGTTAACCTGATGGCTTAAAAGTTACTAAGAATTGTATAGTTTTGAGGGCTGTTTGAACAATTGATGGATGACAAACATGGTAAACTGATTTCTGAGCATTTTGTATAGTTTTGTTGCTGGTTTTGTTTGATTTGTTTTCCATTACGGTAAATAAGGTAAAGCTAACTGCGTCAATTCGATTTGGTTATATGATTTTGTTTGGGTTCTTTGAGTTGAAATGGTTTTTGAACGGTGATGATCTGTGTTGAATCGGTTCTTTGTCGATCCGCTATACTAATCTGCTATTCTTCCGGTGTCTTTGTGATGTTCTTTCTTTCTTTGAGATCTTTGTGGTGATGTCTTTGTGATGGTGATTGTTACGATGAGGTCTGCGGTGTTGTTGTTGGATGTTTGCTGGTGTTGTTGATGTTTGGAAGGGTGCAGGACTTTTTGTCCAATCTGTAATAGATCAGGTTTTCATTAATGGGGGTTGTCATTAGGTGTAAGTTCGGGCAACTGCTGGTGTTTTGGATGCAAGGGTATGGAGGGGGTATTTTGTGTGATTTCATGTCAATGTTATTAGTTTGTTATAGTGGTGCCTGAGGGATGCCTCTTGTAAAACTGTAAATCTTTTAAAAAATTATAAATGAGTTTCAATTACTTTTGCCGCTGCAAATTTGTCGTCGTTAAAAAGTAAAGCTTTCTTGACAAATAACTTGTCGGTAAATGTGTAGCCAAAAGTTTATTTTTGCCCACTCATATTGTGTTGCTAAAAGTGTATTTTTTACTAATGCTAATTTGTCGTTGCCAAAACTAAAGCTTTATTGACAACCAAATCGTTGGCAAATGGCAACATTTGCCGACGTAAATGTGTCGCTAAAAGTTATTTTTCCCCACTCATATTGTGTTGATAGAAGTGTATTTTTTGCCAATGCCAATTTGTCGTTGCCAAAAGTAAAGCTTTAGCGACAAACAAATCGTCAACAAATGGCAACATTTACCGACGTAAATGTCTCGCCAAAAGTTTACTTTTGCCGACGCATATGTTGTTGCTAAAAGTATATTTTTTGCCCATGCAAATTTGTGTCGCGAAAAGTGCCACACAATCATCATATTTGAATGACTTTTACCAACGCAAGGTAAATTGCCGACGATGGATGGAGGCTTTTAGCGACGACTATGTTCGTCGCTAAAGGTATTACTTTTACCAACGCAATGATAATTTCGTCGGTAAAAACTTTTGCCAACTCACTTTTGCCTACGGGTTGCCAACGTAGCTTTGTGTGTCGGCAAAACTCTTTGCCAACGAATTTTTCCTTTTAGCAACATATTTTGTTGCGTTGCGAAAAATGCAATTTCTTGTAGTGTATATAAATTGTAATCATGATAAAGTTGCTTCCCCTCACTCTCCTCGAGTCATAAAAGCCTTACTAACACAGTCTAGCTTGGTTGCCAATACAAAAATTCTAGTAATTACATTTAAGGAAATTTATAGAACTGTAAAGCATTTGCGGTTGTTTGTATACCTATTCTTTCTATAAAAATTATCTTCTGAACAACTTCTGATGCATTTGGTCTATTGCTATGAAGACAATCAAGTGCTAGTTTAATAGTTTTCTTGCCTTTCTTCTTTGAACATCCCAAGCTTAGCAAACTTTCGTCGATCAGGTTTTTCAATTTAGGCTCTTCATTGATTATATTTTCCAAGTGCTTTCTATTTCTGTGAGAGTACAATTTCTTTGTCACTAATTGCAATACGATGACGGCTAAGTTGTAAATGTCAGTCTTTGGCGTAACAGACTTTGCAATGAAAAAGAAAGTAGATAGGGCTTTTTATAGTTTGCTATATTAACAAGAATGGACTTGTGGAAAATATTTGTTTTAAAAATTCATTATTAAGAAGGAAAAATATATATAAATGCTCGAAACTGCAACAAAATAGTATTCTAATTTGGTTCTAAATGTGTTCTGATTTTAAGGTTTCTCATTAACCCTGTTCTCCTCACTCCCTAATTAGGTTAACCCCAAAACCATCCCCTCCTCTCTCTCTCTAGTGGTAAATAGGTGCACTCAGTTTCGTATTATTATTTTTACATTAAAAATCTTACCATTTGCAAGTGTAGTCCATAGTTTATCTTTTTCTTTTCTTCATTTTAATCTCAATCGCATGTGAGTTTTCTTCTTTCAATTATTTTCTTCTTGGTGCTACTAACAATTATTGTTAAGAGGCATTCAGGTTTGTATCAATGGTAAGCTGCAAATATAGAACGAGAATAGAAGAGAGAACCATTGCTTATAAGGTATTAAGATGTGTGTGTCCGTATGCATATGTATATTTGCAAGGTTATTGTACATTAATACAAAGTGAAGTTTTGAAAAGTGCTTTTAGAATTAGATTTTGAAGTTACACCTACATGGTTTTCATACTGAAATATTTTAGTATTCTAGTTGTAAAAACGGACCATGCAACTGAGAGATTAGTACAAGCTTGAATTTGACAAATTATGAACATGGCATTGTGCTAAGTTTTATAATAGCCTTTTTAATATATATATATATATATATATATATATTATATTAGTCTTCTATGAGTTGATGAAAAGTTGTAATCATGTTAAGGAATAAGATAAAAACGTTATACTTCATGTAATTATGTATTTGTTGTTAGAATCGTACGATTCACTATTCAATTCATGATTTTTGCATAAATTTATACAAATTTATTGATGAATTTGTTTTGATATTAAAATCGATGGTGAATCACATGATTCACTATTTGATTCATGTTTTGATATTTATTGTGTGAGTCTTAAAATTATTGGGTTTGCCAAATTTTTATCCCTATTTTCTTTTTCCTTTTTTTTTTTTTGGGGAGAAAATGTCATAATTTAACTTCTATGAGTGTAGTACAAAAATAATTAACATTTATGCATGATTTGTTATTATTTTGGTTTGACAGGATTCAATTAGATCAAGTCAAGCAAAGGTTTAAATATTAGCCATTATATATTAGAATCGGATAATTCTGATACTGTTATTATCAATGATGCATTGACAAATATTGATTGATACATATCTCGATATTGTTATTTAAAATCATGAGTTCAAATAAAAAAAAATGTTAAAATACATTATGTTTTTGAACTAACTTGCATCTATAAAACAAACATGGTTTAATATGATTTAGGTCAGGTCAGTTAAATCCAGTGGTTCCATTAGATGATGTAATCATGCCTTTATATAACATAATATGTATGAAAATTAATTATTTTTTTAAAAATATATATATGTGATTGTTTAACGTAATATTATTATTTATATTATAATTCGTGTTGAATTTTATGACTATTAGACTTACAATTTGTAAAATTAAAATTTTGATTCATGATTCAATTATTGATCTGATAAGGTATGATTTATATGAAACTATAGTAGTGTCTATATTCTGTCTAGGTGAAGTAATGAAATAACTGATGTGGTATTGGACATGTCATATTTATAAGTAATATTATCTGCTGTGTGTTATCAAAAATGAAATAACTTATAGTGATTCCAGCTTTGACCCGACACTTGTAGTAGTCTGGACTCGGGTTTATGATTTCTGTGTGTCATTCATTGTCCTTGCTCTTTATTCCTCCTTAAATTTGGTTATTTGGACGCGTTGAATGTGTTTGGAACAGGTTGGTTGCTTGGTTTTCAAACCTTGTGTTGCCTAGAATTTTGGTTCTCTACTCGAGCGGCCTTTCTTGCGCTCGAGCAGGATTTCCAAAGTACTTTGCACGTTTGCAAAAGTACTGGAGGGATGTTTTTCACGCTTAAGCGGCGTTTCCTACGCTCAAGCGGGTTAGAGCTCAAGCGGACTTTCTTGCGCTCAAGCGGTTTGTTTGTTGTCTGCAAAAGTTTTGAATGTGTAATTACTACAAACAATTACATAGACATTATGATTAAGCACTTTTTTTTTTTCTTTTTTCTTTTATGGAATGGATGATTAAGCACTTAAATGGTCTGTATTTTTAAATTATTTGCATGAATATTATTTTTTTCTAAAAATATACAACTAAATTTTTTTCCAATTCATAGTTATAGTCAATTCAATTGGACATACTTTATCAAAAAATTTCCTGTCTTATTTGTGCCACCTAATGTAAGAAACAACTAAGTAATTCTTTATTTTGTTTTTTTTTTCATTTGCCAGTAAAACAGAAGGCAAAAATAAAAAACAAAAATTGTATGGAGCGTTTCTCTTGTTTCACAAGAAATTAAATTAATGCCAAGCCTTATAGCTGTCTCAATATGCATAAATTTTTTTTCAACTTTCACTATTGATATTCAATGATATTTAATTAACATTGTTGGCCAGTTAATATATAACCTCATTACCACTGCTAATATGTATCACAATTGATGGGTGTGGCCTATATGGCTCGGGGCAGCCCAATCCACAATTACCTTGGATGGCCTAAATGAGCATTTAGTTAGTACAGCCCAGCAGACGAAACCAAACGGCAGGGCACCAAGGAACCTACGTTGACCCAATCCTTGTGACACTTAGACATCTGTTGGACAGGGAGGTGCCCAAGTGATAGACAAAGATCCTGCGGGGTTATTGAACCCAGGCATCAAGCATTGAATGAGTTTGTCATGGCATTAAATGCAACAAGACCTCTCGCCTCCAAGTATGGTGAAAACTATCATGACCGATAGCAAGTAAACCATAGATTTTCGGCCAATAAAACAATTCAAATGGACAAGGAAATGATGAGAAAAAGATATAAGGACGCTCGTGAAGAAGGTTAGCAAAAACAAGTAACTCTCTCTCTCTAACTCTGTCTTTGCTTCATCTAACATTTCCAATTTAACTTGACCGTCAGAGTGTCTACGAGAGGTAATCGCTCCAATCCTGGTGTCTCCATGCAGGACCTTTTGCAAGCATACAACAAGGAGACGAAGGCCTACAACCTGTGGAACGTGTGGATCAGTCCGACCTGTCCTTCATTGACTACATTGCATTATCAATAATATTTTTATTTAAAACCATAGTTTCAACTAATTTTTGTTGATAATATATTCATTATGTGAGGTATTGATAGAACTTTTTTAATCCTATTTTGATAAGTCCACAAGAAATTGTGTGAGAAATAGAGAATATTCTATGAGAAATTGATATAAATTAGAATCGGTATGACACGAAATATAAATAAGAACAATAATAAGAACTGATAAAGCAAACAAACATGAAAAACATATAGATTTATGTGGTTCACTCCAAATTAGAGCTACACGATTGATGTGATTTTTACTATGATAAAAAAAAAATTACAAAGTACAAGGATAGCCGTTTTCCCCTAAAAAAACCTATGTGTTTTTAGATTGATTTTTTTTTTTTTTAAAAAAAAGTACTAAACTTTTTTGGGTAAAGCACCAATAAATCCTAAGTTTAAATCTTATGAACCATTTAGTCCTACCTTTTTTTTTTTGTAGACCAATAAGTCCCGTAACAATGTGAAAGATATTTATGTACATCATTGGCCCATATGCTTATGTATAAGTTAGGGGGAGAAATGATGTTTTGCTAATGTTGAATTTACATCATTGTCCAAAAGCGTACTATAAAGGGTTTTTTGGTTTTCCCTTGCATCCGACTAATCCAGAAGAGATTAACATGGAATGTTCTTGGGTTGCGATGTTAGTGTGCTGAGTAATACTCCAATTTTTGGTAATGTTAGATAATTAGTGATAGTTGCCCCAAATAACGCTAGCTTTGATTTCGAAAACCCTATTGTGATAACCCTGGTCCGTATTATGCTAATTAATCTTAATTGTGATTGTGATTGTGATTATGTGTTTGATATGATTTTGAGTGCCATTCATATGAATATATGTGGTTTTGAATTTCTATCTGTTTGTCGTAGGAATATCTGTTTGATTTTCTGCTTTGGAATTTAAATTGAAGGCCCTATCGGCCACAAAAACCGAAATTGACTACGCCATTGTGATTGGCGTAATTTTTAGAGCCTACGGTGAAATTTAATTGAAAATTGATTCGGATAAGATTAAATAGATTAAATTAATGAAATGGTACTCAACTATTTAATATTAAAGAAGTGTGATCAGAGGAGCTTATTTAAATGGGCCATTTCCACTCAATACCTATTTTTGATATTCATTTGGCTGAGATTATCTCAAGGAAAAAAAGAGAGAGGGTCGGCTAGAGAGGGAAAGAGGAGGAATTGTATAGTTTGGCTCAAGGTTTATGAGATTTGAAAGCTAGGCTCAAGGATTAACTTTAATTGTGAGGATTAAAGCTCCTAGGTGAGTAATCAACTCTTAACTCATGAGTTTGAGTTGTAATTTTGTGAATTGAAGATTAAATGGTGAGTTAGGTCATGAGTTGAGTTGATTAAGTTAAGATTGAAGTCCATGTGTGCATGCATGTGTAGACACCCCATTTTTGACCGTCCTCAAGACTTGGACGTCATCATTTGAACACTTGATGATTATCCATGCTCATGTTCATTTTGAGTTCTCGAAGGTCTCGGCTGTGTACCTTGCCTTAGGATCTCTCAACTTGTTTTTTTTGTGCTTGGTTGTGGACCAAGGACTTGTGGTTTTACTTCTGAGGGAAGAGAGTGGCTTGTTGGCCATCCCCTCAACCCATCGGCTAAGGCTTTATGCCATCGGCCTTGTTTCCTTGCCATCGGCCATAAGTGGTGGCCGATCGGCACTCTTTTTGGTCGATCGGCACTCCTTTTGGTCGATCGACCATTTTTTTGAGCCGAGACCTTTCCATCTGCTTTTTGTAGATATTTTGTGCAAGTTGTGACAGCTGGTGGGCATAATTCTTATCCTCCATACACGTGTATGGAGGGATTGCATTCAAGACTCCAGCTTGTTCAACAAGCTTGAGAATTGAAATTCTATAAGAAGGGAGGCCCCTCTCCCTTTCCAAGGGTTCTGAAAATCTGAGATACAAGTTCTATATCTCTCTCCCTCTATATTTTACCTCTCTCTTTCTCCATTTACCCTTGTTTATGCTCAAAAGTGTGTTTTCTTCACACTATTGCATACAAACACCTACTAGAACACCATCCTTTGTTGCTGAGGTACTGAGGAGTTGGTTTAGTGTTCTTGGGCTGGTTTTGGTCAGAGAAGGCTACTGGAGTTGTGTTCTTGAAGGTGTTCTTCAAGAGTGAGTCAACTACCTTCTAATTCCCCATTTTGGCTTAAGCTTTTAGACCTATTTGCATGCTGATTTAAGCTTAACTTTCTACCATAAAAAGTTCTGATTTTTCATGATTGTGATGTTTGTTTAAGGTCACTTTTATGTTGGGAGTTGTCTACCCCCTCTTAGGCCTTGTTTGGCCTTGCTTTTTTAGCTTTGGAACCATCTTGTTTTGACCTTCTCACCACTGAAATCCAGAGGATTTTCAGTGGTGGAAAGGTGATTTTGGAGTCTTGAATAGGAGAGGGACACCTCCCTCTCGTTGTGTCTCATTTGCTAGTATAAATGGCTCATAATAGTAGCATGTTTGCTTGGCTTGTTTTGGCCCCATTTCAGCAACTTTTTGGTGTTATCTTAGCATGCTATACCTCTGTCTAAAGTTGGTTTGATAGCCACTTACATGCACCATGCACTTGTAGTGTAATCCTCTCTATTGCCTTAACATGCACCTTGCATTTGGATCATCATTCTTGCATGTTTTGGCTCAACTCAAAGAAGCTTTTAGTCATGTTTTACCATGCTTGAGCTCTGTTTCATGTTGTTTTAGTCATGCATGCACTGTTTTGTATAGCCATGGTTCAATCTAGCTTGTTAGCTTTGAGTGTCCAAGTCATTAGCATGCATTGCTTAGACCATTTTCATGATTTGGCATCATTTCATATGTGATTCCAGTCCATGTAGTGTAGCCATGCATTCACATTTGTCATCTTTTCCATGCATTGGGAGGTTGGTGTTTTATGCCTCAAGAATGGATCATTGTGCATGCCATCATACTTAGGCTTTTGGGATGCCATCTCAGTGGGTTTTTGGGCTTATTTTGACATGCCATAACTTTGATTTTTATTGGTTAAGTCGTACCATGTTTGGTTTTAATAGGTGTAGTGTAATGCCCTTTTGTAGCCTTGCATGTTTCGTGTTTTTGGTATTTTGTTCTAGCATGTGTTGGCTAGGTTCGAGCATGTTTTTGGTCTTGTATTGACCTACCTTGGGACTGTTTTGGTTGCCCTTAGCCTTTTGGGGCTTGCTTTGCATGGCCACGGTGTAAGTCCTTTTGCTAGTTTCAAGCTTTGTGCCTCCTTGCATGCTATGCTTGACTTGTCTGCATGATTTGGCATCATTCCTCACATGATTTCAGAGCTTATTGCATTGCCACATTCTCATGTTTGTCACACCTTGCTCATGTTTGAGGATTATGCATTGTTGCCTAGTTTATGGACCAATATGTGCGCATGTGTGTTTTCCCCTTTTGGTGCCTTAGTTTTGGTGTTTTGGCCACTGATTTGGGCATGAATGAGGTCTGACCATTTTGGTTTAAGTCCATCTTTGCATGTTGTTGCATGCTTATCCATCTTGCATGTTGTTGCATACTTATTAGATTGCATGTTGTCACATGCTTGTAGTTGGCATTGTTGTTGCATGCTTATTACATTACATGTTTGCATTTTGCATGCTTGGTACATTGCATGTTTGCATGTTTAGGTTGCATTGTATTTGGCATGCTTGTTACTTTAGCCTTGTGTGCATGCTTAAGTCATATTGCATTTGGCATGCTTATGTTGCATTACATAGCATCTCCATGTTGCATGCATTACATTGTGTTTGGTTTGGGTGTTATACCAAACACGAGGAACGAGGGACGCTTCATACTTGAAGTGATGAAACGTGCCTCAATTCTTGGTTGCCGACACTCTTGATCCAACATGATAGAGTGCGAGGCATGCATGTGTTTTTGTGCATTCATTCCATATTGATTTGTGCAATTCGGCCTCTTTGGCCATCATGCATCGAAATGCGTGATTGATGGCTCGAGAGTCGAATACTACACTCATTTGAGTCTCAAATATGATAAGGGGTGTAGTTGCACAACATTTTCTTGCAAATGTATTGTCATGCCCTTGTTTGTACTCTGCTGCAGCAAAAGGAGCAGTTTGCAGGAAGAGATGGCCGATCAGCTATCTAAAGTGCCAATCGGCTAACAATTTTTGGCCGATGGACTCAAAACTGGTAGATGACCCTCATCCTTCGGCCGATGGCCATATTTTTTGGCCGGTGGCCTCTCAAAGTGTCCATGAAGTGGTTCAGAAGCATCACAGAGATTTATACAGTTTTCAAAGGTGCAAAACAGTGCAAACAAAGGCAACATGAGGCATGGCAACGGATTTCTGAGCGAAGCCGATCGAGCATGCATATGTCCCTCTTCTCGAGGCCGCTTTAACTGTTTTGTAACTTAATTAATTTGCTTAATTAGTTAAGAGTTTTGTAATAATTAATTAGCTAGGGTAGTTAATTAATTAGTTGGTTTGTATTATTTATTCGGACCCTCTGTCGAGAGGGCGAATTTTGTAATAAGTGTACGTGAGTGTGTGAATGTCTTCCAACCCCACGTCTTTCTCCCTTTTACTTAACCGCTTTCGATGGTTAGTTTTAGGGCATGCTTCAATTAACATCCTTATGCTCGCATGTTTGCATCATTCATCTATCTTGCATGCACCGGGCTCGGCGCATCATACTAACTGCATTGTGTTTCAATTCCTACTTGAATACATGATTATCAAGTTACATTTCATATGCCATTTTAGAATAGCCGAGCCTATTTCTAGTTGCATTTTGCATGTGTTGCATTAGCCATCTTAACATAAACTAGGATCATGCATGATTTCTCACTAGTTGTTGTTTTGGCTTGGAGTACACTGTAAGTGTTTATGCTTTAGCATCTTGCATGTGTGTTATTGCTGCCATGATAGCATGCTTGCCATGAGGCTAATTGCTTAAGTGTTTAATTGCATGAATGCCTGTGGGTGAAGGTTGGATTGCTTGAATTGGGACAATTCATCGAAATACGAGTTTTTAAGCCCACTTGAGGTGGCAAAATCATGTTTTCTAAGCCCACTTGAGGGTGGCAAATTCACATCTTAGCCTACTTGCAAGTAGCACCTTCAAACCATTTTCAAACAAACAAACATAAGATGTTTTGTTCCAATTTAGGCGATCTAGTCTATACTTGTGTGTTGTGCGCATCACGTAGTAAGATTAGCTAATAAACCGGAATAAGAGCGCATGTGTTTTCAAAAACAAGATATCATGTTAGTAAAGGCCGATCTTTGATCGGGCGAGTGGGGGTGCTCATTGCATGACCTTCCCCTCTTGTACCCAAGTTCCCGAGCCAAGGCAACTTTGGTGATGACGGACACGTGGCCTTAGGCACGAGTCAGGGTTTCCTAAATTCTCCCAAAATAAAATATTTAGGTGGCGACTCTGTATCTGACAAAGCAGTCCATGTTTGGCACTTCTTTATAAAAATCAGTTTTCCAAAACGATTTGCCGAATTTGGACTCTTTGGTGATTTATCAATCTTGCATTGCACTTTGCGAGATTAGATTCAGAATCGTGACATTGAGTTCAAACTGTAGTAGTCCAATGAACAAAACGGATTTTCGTGCCTTCGCGCGCGGGGTTGGGACGTTCGGGCACGTCTACAGTTTCTGGGGCAAGATGCAAATGACATGCACGATGCAGAGCATAACTTATGATCATTCAAAGAGAGCTGTAATGAAGCATAACATGCAACAGTTTAAGTAAGCGAATAAGAATCAAACTACATTTCATGCAGAAAGGATGTAAGAGAATTATACAATTCTCACTACATCTCACGCAGAGTACATACAATACCGTCTGGTTCGTCTGGTCGCGCCAGCTTCAAATGAACCATACATACAATATCGTGCCTACATAAGAAAGAAACTTAACAGGTACAATATCGTTAGAAACATGCATAACAATGCAAGTGAAAAGTGCGTGACAACGCAAGTGAAGGGGTGCATGACAATGCAACCTAAGTGTGACGCATAACAATGTGGTTTTGAAACAAGCATAACAACGCAAATAAAACATATGTGACAACGCAAGTAAGGGAATGCATAACAATGCAAGGAGGGCATGCGCGACAACGCAAACAAGGGATGCATAACAATGCAACTGAAACAAGCATAACAATGCCAGTAAAACATGTGTGACAACGCAAGTAAGGGAATACATAACAATGCAACTGAAACAAGCATAACAATGCCAGTAAAACATGCGCGACAACGCAAGCAAGGGGTGCATATCAATGCAAGGAGGGCATGCGCGACAACGCAAGCCAAGGGCATAAACATATGTAAGTAAAGCATGTGCGACAACACAAGCAATGTGTAACAATGCGAGGATAAGCATAAACACATGTAAGTAAAGCATGCGCGACAATGCAAGCAATGTGTAAAGCAAGAGAGACATAAACACATGTAAGTAAAGCATACGCGACAACGCAAGCAATGTGTAAAGCAAGAGAGGCATAAACACATGTAAGTAAAGCATATGCGACAACGCAAGCAATGTGTAAAGCAATGCGAGAGCGGGTGCATAAACACACGTAAGTAAAGCATGCGCGACAACGCAAGCAATGTGTAACAATGCGGCAACAAAGAGAGGCATATGTTCAACGGAAGCATGGTAAAGACATGTTATTCGCGATGTTGAGATGCAACTTCAAAGTAAGACGAGGCATGCTCAATGCAAGAGCGAAAAGACATATAACAAGCGCGCTTGTAAGCAAACATGACAAAACATTGTAATGCAATGTATTCAAAGTAATTTTCGAATCTCGCAATATACAAAAGTATATGAAAAATGGTACATCTTGTGCGTATCAAAGTGCCGCACACGGAAGACACGGTTTGAGGTCAACACGAAGGCCGGTTAAGCTTCAAAAGTGTACTTTCTTGCACTTTCTTGAGAGATGAAGGTACTAATCAACATAACTGACCCAAACAAGGGTATTGGAGGTGCATCGACCACAAAGGGAGGCCATCGGCCATCCATCGACTACAAAATGAGCTCATCGGCCAACAATTTAGCCGATCAGCTAACAATTTGGCCGATCAGCCAAAAATGGCAATTTCAGGGTAGTTTTGTCCATTCACCTTGGGTCTTTAAATATAGGGCCTCAAACCCTATTTCCTCACTTTTCCCTTGCCAAAAATCCTTGCTCTCTCTCTCTAGGTCATTCTCCACCCTTAGATCCGAGCTTTTCCCTTATTTTCGAGCCTCCCGCGACGTTCGATTCGCGAAACCCTCTTCGTTTTACACACTTTGAACCGAACGAAACACGTTTTCGGTGCCACATTCTCGATTTCCACCACTTGGGGTTTGTTTCCTCCAAGTTTACCTCGATCTTCATGCCTTTTCCTGTACTCCGACCTTTTCTTCCATTTTTCACCCCTCGGGGTTGACTTTTGGCATTCTTGCACATTTTCCACACCCTCGGCCATTTTTGTACTCTTTTTTAGATGGTAGACGACATTCCACAGGGTGAGACTCCCCCAGAGATGGACACGGACCTTGAGGTCGAGCTCCTACCTCTTAGTATTCGACCATTTGACTTGGCGACATACCGGCCGGTGATACACATACTGCCTCCTGATAGCATTCGTCAGTTCAGGAGCTACGCACGAGGCGCACCACTGGAGCTTTTGCTACGCGAGCCAGAGTCGCACCTTTCCTACGGCGCTGCTGAGGTATACTCTTCCCCTCTTTTATTTTCTGCAGTGTAGATTGTTGTAGACACCCCATTTTTTACCGTCCTCAAGACTTGGACGTCACCGCTTGAACACCCGGTGATCATCCTTGTTTGTGTTTGTCTTGAGTTCCCGGAGGTCTCGGCTATGCGCCTTGCCTCAGGATCTCTCGACTCGACCATTTTGTGTCTGGTTTTGCACCAAACACTTGTGTTTTGCCTTTAAGGGGCAGGGAAGGGCTTGTTGACCATCCCCTGACACCCACCGGCCATGGCTTGAGGCCACCGGCTGTGTTTTGTTGCCACCGGCCAAATGTTTGGCCAACCGGCACTCTAGATGGTCGACCGGCCATCTTTTTTGGTCAAATTGCATTTTTGGCTGGCCAACCACTGTTCATCTGCTTTTGCAGATATTTTTATGCTAGCTGGCATACACTTTGCTCCCCTCCATACACGTGTACGGAGGGATCTCCCTCTTGTTAGCTTGCCTTGGAAGCTTTACAAGATTGAGTCTTCTATAAGAGGAGGTCTCTTTACCCTCTATTAGGTTAGACAATATTTTCCAGAGAGCTCTGATTTTAGGGTTTGAGTTGTGTATCTATCCTATATCTATACCTCCCTCTCTTTTGTGTTTAGTGTGTGTTTTGTCTTACTTTTGTGCACAAACACCCACCATCACACCTTCCTTCAGCTACTGAGGTACTAAGAGGCTGTTCTTGAAGTTTTAGAGCTGGTTTGAGCTCAAAGAACCAGCTGGTCCACCATTTTTGAAGAGGGTCTACAAGGGTAACATTCTTACCCCTTTATTCTCCATTTTTGCATAGCTTTTTTACCTATCTTGCAACTATTTTTAGACTTGGTGTATAACATATAAAAGTCTTGTTTTTCATTTCTCTAAATAGTTGTTTAAGAGTGTTTTGTGCTTTGAGGTTGTTTGACCCCTCTTAAGCCTTGTTAGGCTCCATTTTTGTGCATTTTTGGTGAGCTCCGGGGCCATTGTGTTTGGGCCTCCTCACCACTGAAATCTTGAGGGATTTCAGTGGCGAGGATGGTGCCTTGAGGTCTTAAGAAGGAGAGGGCCACCCCCTCTCCTTGTTGTCCTTGAAAAGGGCCATTTTTGCCTCATGTGTGAGCATCTAATTTAAGTGCATGTTGGCCATGTCTTAAGTGTTATTTGGTAGTATTTTTCCATGTATTACCTCTGTTTTTAGTTGGTTTAGACACACCATGCTTGCTTAGCATACATGTCTTGTAATGCCATGTTTTGGCCTTAACATGCTTTAGGCTTTGTCCCTTGTTCTAGCATGATTTTGGCTTAACTTTGTGAAGCTTGTATGCATGTTTTGATGTGTTTGAAGTCTATTTTTGGTCATTTGGGTCATCCATGTTTCGCTTTGTATAGCTACCATGTAATCCCCCTTGTATGCCTTAAGCATTGACCCCTCTAGCATGCCATCCTTGCTTTGTTTCATTGGTTTGGAACCACTTGCCATGTCATTTCAGTCCTCATGGTGTGCTTGTATGCTTGCATTTGATGTCCCTTTAATACTTTATAAGGTTGTCATCTCATGCTCCATGATTGTGCCTTCATGCATGCCATCATGTTTAGGCCCCTAGGATGCCATGTCATTGTGTTTTTAGTTTTGTTTTAACATACTAAAACTCTAATTTTGGTCATTTAATTCATGCCATGTTTGGTTTTGTTAAAGGTAGTTCAATACCTCCTTAGCTTGCCTTAGTCTTTGGACCATTGGTTGCATGCTATGCTTATCTTGTTCAATTGGTTTGGCACCTTTATAGCATGATTTTCAGAGCTTGTAATGCATGCCCTTAGTCCATGTTTAGCCTCTTTTAAGTGTGCTTAAAGGTTGCTTGTTTGATGCTTAATTGTTGGCCCATTAGCATGCATGTTTGTATGTGTAATTGTCCCTCATTTCCATAGCATCGGCCACTGTTTTAGGCTTGTTTGAGGGTTGCCCAAATTAGTTTAAGACCATCCTTCGCATTGTTGCATGCTTGCCTTATGTATTGTTACATGCTTGCTTATTTGCATGTCCATGTTGCATACTAGTTCACATGCCTAGGACGCATTGCATTACATGTATCTTTCACCTCTTGATCAAACCATGATAGAGGTTGAAAGCCCCTTTGTTTGATTATGTGCATTGCATTCCATTTGAAATCAAAATGCATACTTGGTTTCTTGGGCCATCACGCATTGAAATACGCAATTGGTGGTCTGAGAATCGAGGCCCATCCCCCTTTGAGTCATGAATATGATAAGGAGTGTGGTTGGTGCATACATTGCTTGAAATGCATTGCCATGCTATGTTTTGCCCTCTGCTGTTGTCAAAAACAGATTCTGCAGGAAGCTTTGGCCGGCCGGCCATCTCCAGTGCCGACCGACCATTCATCAGTGGCCGATAGCTTAATCAGTGGCCGGTGACCATTCCCCTTGGCCGGTGGCCATTCTTACTAGCCGGTGGTGTTCCACAGTGTGCAGAGAGCATATTCTGGGATTTGTGCAGTCTTCAGAGGAGGATAACAGTCAAAGTAGAGGCATCTTGTGCATGGCAGTGGCTTTCAAGCGGAGCCGAGCACGCATTGCATTGGGCCCTCTTCTCGAGGCTGTTTACTGTTTTAATTAGCTTAGTTAATTTGCTTAACTAGTTAATTGTTTGTGATATTTTAATTAGCTTGTGGGTTAATTAATTGTATTATTCTTTCAGTCCCTCCGAGCGAGGGCAAATTTGTAATAAGTGTGTGTGCGTGTGTGCATGTCTTCCAACCCACACTTCTTTCTCCCTTTTACTTACCTGCTTTTGATGGTTAGTATTAGGGCATACTTACTTTAGCATACCTTATGCTATGCATGCGTGCATCATTCATCAGTATTGCATGCACCGGGCTCGGCACATCATGCTAACTACATAGCATTTCAAATCTCACATGAATATATGCTATCTGTGCATTCCACATGCCATCATAGGATTAGCCGAGCCTATTCTAGTGACATTTTGTATGTGTTGCATTAGCCACTTAACATGGACTTGGATCATGCATGATTACTAACATGTTCTTTGTTTTGGCTCGGAGTATGATGTAAGTATTTATGCTTTAGCATCTCACATGAGTGTGAATGTTAACACGCTTACCATGCGGTTAGATGCTTATTTGATTAAACTGCCTGAATGCCTGTGGGTGAAGGTTGGATTGTTTAAGTTGGAGCAACTCATTGAAATCCGTGTTTTAGCTTACTTGTGGGTAGCAAATTTCAAATCATTTTCCAAACAAACGGATATGCAATGTTTCGTTCCAAATTAGGCGATCTAGTCTATACTTGTCTTGCTGTGCGTATCACATAGTAATTCTAGCTAATTAATCAGAATAAGAACGCATGTGTTTTCAAAAACGAGATATCATGGTTAGTAGAGGCCGATCTTCGGATCGGGCGAGAGGGGGTGCTCATAGCTGACCTTCCTTAATCGTACCCAAGTTCCTGAGCCGAGGCAACTTTGGTGATGACGGACACGTGGCCTTAGGCAAACGAGTCAGGGTTTCCTAAATTCCCCCATTGTTTTCTCAAAATGATTTGCCGGATTTGGACTCTTTGGTTCAGATTAAGAACTGTGACAATTTGAGTCCGAACTGTAGCACTGAGGCCCTCACGTGGGGCGCGTCTACAATTGTACGCTTCAGATAGCCAGTACTGTTCTGTAACTGATTAACCCAAACACACTGATACATGACATGCTTAGTTCACCGTGAGCACACTCACACCCGATATCTGTGTAAACTCAAACACATACACATACATTGCATTTTCATCAATTCTAAACGCATTCAAACACTGTATTTCTATCATTGTTTCGCAACTGTTTGTCTTGAACACAAGGAGATTCCCATGCCTTGCGGGGGTATGGGAATACCATTGCCCTAGGATGGTACATGGAGTTGCCCGATGCGGTTCGCCACATCGTCGACCAGGCCGGCTTCGGTGTCTTCTGTATGGGACTCTCGCGCCTTACTGCGAGTAGGCCCCTTCTTGGTGCTCTGGTGAAGAGGTGGTTGGACACCACCGATTCCTTCCACCTTTCCACTGCAGGGGAGATGACGATGACTCCCTTCGACTTCTCGATGCTCACCGGCATCGGAGTAGGGGGTGATCCGATTCCCTTTGACATCGACATGGGCGAATGGGATGCTGCCCAGATCTACTTGCTTGGCGCTCGGCCACCTCTCTCCCAGCCAGGGTTCGTGAGGTATTCTTGGTTCAAGGACCAGTTTCGGATTTAGGCGCCCACGACCCGTGAGGAGGTGGAGCAATATGCTCAAGGCTTCATTATGTTCTTGCTGGGGACCACCCTTTTCGCCGACCGGGTGAACACTATTGCCCTTTATCTGCTGAGCGCACTGGTGGAGGTGACCAGGATTCGGCGCTACGACTGGGGTGGCGCAGGCTTGGCTACACTTTACGGATATATGAGTTCATCCTCTCGCTGTAGCGGACATCTGCTCGGAGGCTATTGGCGAGCCTGGGAGGTACACCTTCCCTTCTGCTTTTCAATTCTACTTTACACTGGCTGTACACTGCACACACTGCACAACACATTGCACACCATTCTCTGATTTCTGCTTTATCTGCATACTACCTTACTGATAAGCATACTCATTCTTGCCCTGTTTCACTCTGTAGTTGTGGGTGTATGCCTACTTTCCGAGGCTTGCCCTGTGCCAGATGTAGAGATGCCCTCCACTGTCCTATACTCTTATTAATACGATGTGAGGTGCGAGCGGAGGTTGCGGGAGTCTTTCCTGTTCTTCCGCAGATACTTCGACACCATTACGGCCGCAGAGGTATTTCAAACATGACAGTTTATTTAAGCTTCACTTTGCATTGTACTTTCAATAGCGGATAACAAACTGTATATCCTGTCATTTGTAGATCACCTGGCGACCTGGGCGTGTTGCGCGATGCAAAGAGAACAAGATCTGGTGCTCGAGAGAGCCGGTTCAATTCTCTGGAGGGTCCTGATCATCGACATGGTATTTTAGAGAGTGCTTCCTGCAGCAGACCCTTGGTTTGCCCGAGCAGATAGTCCCGAGGCCGCCTCCTACCCATACGAGGGCTACTGAGAGGTACACCCTGGAGGAGATGATGGATTACATGATCGGCTGGGACTCTGACTTCTCCAGAGACGAGGGCGACTATACCAAGTTCATCCAGGCTTATCTCATGCGGCCTCTGACCGGTGCTCCCTGAGTTGAGAGGGAGAGGCCTGCAGCGCCTGTAAAAGGAGCGGGAGCACCGAGGACGACTCAGGCCCATGACAGGAGCGGGCCTCGGAGGGGGCAGGGAGTTGGGTGGCCAGAGTTGCCCACCACTATGACATGCCGAGGACAGGGTGGGGAGACTTATCAGATACCATCGCTCCTCCTCCGGCTGATCATGAGCTTGTCGGAGTTCGCGGCTCGACCCCGGTATGTGCTGCTATACTTTTCATTCTGTACAGTTATTTCATTTCATTTGATATCCCGCAGAATACTAATGACTTCAACACTTTTGCAGGATTCCATCGAGTACATCGGGCGGTTTGGGTGGCACCGATGATGGGGATCTTCAGAGGAGCATATACTCTCGACTATTTACTGGTATCCCAAGAAATTCCTTCAACCTCGATCCCAAAACTTTGCATAATACGTTTCTATCTTGATCGATACATCACATTATTATATCTGAGACTTGATACACTACACTCACATACCACTCACGGCATCGATACATCAGAACTCACATACTTGCTCACAAGATTCACGGTACTCACAGCATTCATACACTGCACTTGGCATTCATACACTGCTCACAACATTCACACACTGTACTCATACACTGTATTCGGTGTTCACACTCGACTTTTCATAGTATAACTGATGCATTTGCCAATTGTTCTTTTCAGGCCCCATTCCAGATACTGGTTGCAGGGGGTGCTCCAGCAGGACCATCTGTACCTGCCCAAGTAGCAGAGGGAGCTAGACGGGGGATGACGATCCACAGCCGAGGCAAACATAGGCGTACTCGCGCTGAGAGCAGCTCACGTGAGACTACCCCAAATGGTAATGAGTCCGATGCGGAGGCAGAGTCGTCTCAGGATGAGGCTGGAGATGGCTCAGATTCAGACTCTGATGGTGGAGATCCTGGACTTTCGTCCAGGAAGAGGACCAAGACGGACTCCCGCACTTGAGGCTATCGGCGTCGATCCAGACATTTTGCTACTTTTCCTCTTCATTTCTTTTTTTTTTTTGCTTTATTTTTCTTTTTTACTGGTAGTTTTGCACATTGTATTGCCTCAAGCAGGTTTTATTTTTCTTCAAAACTATGTACTTTTGCAAGAGAAAATATGATGAAATGAAACAGCTCTTTTGTTGAAAAAGTGTTGCATTTACACATTCTATGCATCGCATCGCATCGCATCACATTACATAACAATGTAAATGAGATTAAACTTTGTTTTGAAAACTAAACACTCGAATTGCATTAATTAGGTAGTGAGCTAACTAACAACAAAACAACTCGATAAGCAAAACAAAGAACTTGACAAACTAACCAAATGTAAATACAACTCGATAAGCAAAACAAAGACTTAAAGAAAACAAAATACAACTCGATAAACAAAAGTACAACAACTCGATAAGCAAATTGAAGTAACACAGGCGCGACTTCGCAAAATCATCACCAAAAGGCATTAGAAGTGGAACCAGTCACAAGTTCCCAACATCTTCAACACTTAGATAGCTCATAGAACAAGAGAAGAAGCCATCGGCCAAAGGGAGAGGCCATCGGCCACAAGAAATGGCCATCGGCCATCACTACTAGCCGATCGGCCAAAAAAGATGGTCGGTCGGCGCTCTTTTTGGCCGATCGGTAAAAAATGGCAAGCACCTCCAGAATGCTGACACCTGTCTTCCACTCAACACCTTATCTTCTACAAAAGCCCCAGCTTCGTAGTTTTCTCCATTTCAGCTCAGTTTTTGCACCAAATGGAAGCATTTCTTGTCCAAAATCTCAGTGATTGGATTGCCAACTTGGATGGCTCGAAAAAGCTGAATTTTCGGGCTTCGGCATAAATGCACTATTCATGTTGAGTCGCACCCCGCTGCGTTTTCCGTTCCTTCATGCCGCGGCAAGGTTTTGGAATCCGGTGACACACGTCTTTAGCATTGGCAGACAAGAGATGTGTCCCACTTTCGAGGATTTCCAAGCTTTAATGGAATCCGAGCGCGATGAAGAAATCTTGCCTCAATTCCGCTTTGGCTATGTCCAAGCCTTGGGACGGATGTGTGGGCTTACTTTGCATGACGCTCGGTCATTGATTCACGACGGAGAGTTGGACATTTCGAGCTTGATTTGTCAGTTTTCTGATGCCGGTGACCGTGGCGATCATCATTGGCAGGGTTATCAGCGACATGCGCTTTACTTGTGCATGTTGTCTCATTTCTTGCTTGCCCCAGGCTCCGGTGGGTTTAACACTCGTTTGATCGAGGTCGCCGAAGGCTTAAAAGAGGGTAGGAGCTGCATCGCCATGACGCTAGCTAAGACCTTGATGGGTTTGGACGCTTTTCATTGCCGAGAGATGGCTAGATTCACAGGGAGTCCACTACTACTGCAGGTAATGTTTCCCACCCCATCTCATATATACTTCTCACATCACTCGGCCCTCAGGCTCAGTTTTTTCTCTCAAAAACCCCTTTTCTCACTTTTTCTCTCAACATACACCTCTCTATTCTTTAATCTTTCATTTTTCATCCCTCCCCAAGTATGGTTGATGGACAAATTGAAGGTTGTGGACTCATGCCCAGCATATTCAGCTCGCAGCTATTTCTTCCGACGACGTCTAGTCGATGCCCCGGATGAGAGATGGTGGTGTAGCTGGATGTGCAGTTTGTCTGCTCTTGACATTGCTTGGCGCTGCCCCTGGCTTAATTTACCGGCGATGAGCTACAGCATGACCCACCAGCCGGGAATTTAGTTGATTAGCTTGATACACTGTGTCTTTTACTTTCCGTTCCGGATCCGGCGCCAGTTTGGGCATGATCAGACTTGCCCGGAAGAGGGGATAGAGTACCCTGTTGCATTTCCGGTCCGAGGTGCACAGCTAGCCCAATATGCCACAGCATGGAGGACGAGAGAGCTTCTAGCCCCCGCTCCCATTTTCAGTCACACCCTTTCTGATGAGTGCATAGCTTGGCTTGATGAGGAGGCACAGATCGGGCCCACTTTGGCATCAAAGGCTTCCACAAGCTCTGGGAGGGGACGTAAGAACACCTGACCATGCCCCGAATTTATTTGCTTTTATCAGAACTTTCAAGTTTTCTTTATAAATGTAATAAAAAAAGCAACTTGAATTTGTATTCAAGAGTAGGAGAACTCTGTATTGAAATCAATGTAATTGAAGGTTGTGGGTACTGAAAATTTCTCATTTGGTCAAAAAATGGTCTAAGTTGTAAAAAGATTAATTTGAGCAAAATCACTTTTATTAAAACTTTTCAAAACCATTTTCGATATGGATCACAACTGGACATGGCCGAGATCTATCATTAAGATATACAACCCCGGATCCCAGTAACTAGAAAGTTGCCCCTAGTCTGAATAGCACTGCATTGGAGATTACAACCGAGCTCTTGAATGTAGAATAGACGAAGATGACCAACATGATCACACGGACAAAGTTGATTTGGGGAAGTGTTTATGGCTGGACTTCAGGATGAAGTTGCCTACGTATCCCAAAGATGGGAATCAAGCCTTACGTAGTTTGGCTCGGGTTCACTCGTGTATTAACTCTCTCCTTTTGTGCTCTAACTTTTGCCAAGGCCGCCCTTTCTGGGTTTTCAACCTTGCGAGCTCAGTTTTTATAATTTCAAATTTTTCATGCTCTAACTTTTGCCTAGGTCGCCCTTTCGGGTTTTCGGCCTAGCAAGCCACTCAGGGAAAGTATTTCTTCAACTTGTCCATGTTGATTCGTTGGGAGAACTCTAGGCCATCTAGGTCCATCAGAACAATAGCTCCACCCGACCAGATTGATTTGATGATGTAAGGGCCAGTCTAATTAGGTCTGAACTTGCCCCTAGGGTTGTGGATGGGAGCTCGGTTGTCTTTGAGCACCAAATCTCCTTCTTTCAAATTCCTGGACTTAACCTTCTTGTTGAAAGCCCTGGCAATTCGTCGTTGATAACTCTAAACATAGTACAGTGCTTTCAGCCTTCTCTCGTCAAAGAGCATGAGTTCTTCGAACCTACTTTGCTCCCAATCTGCCTCAGCTATCTGATACTCAACCAATACTCGTAATGACGGAACCTCAACTTTGATAGGCAGAACAGCCTCTATCCCATAAACCAAGGAATACGGAATTGCCCCAGTAGAAGTTCGAATTGAAGTCCGGTAGCCCCACAGAACAAATGGCAGCTTATCTGGCCAGTCCCGATAGGTTTCCACTATCTTCTGCAGAATGTGCTTGATGTTCTTGTTGGCGGCCTTAACTGCTCCGTTGGTTTGCGGCCGATATGTTGATGACTTATGAAAAGCCACGTTGTATTTCTTCAACAAGTCGATCACTTTCTTCTTGAAGTGGGAACCATTATCTGAAATGATCTCGTTCGGGACCCCGTAGTGATAAATAATGTTGTTCCTGATGAACTTAGCAACGTGCGATGCCTTCAACACCGCATAAGACTGGGCCTCAACCCACTTTGTAAAATAGTCTATCGCGACCAGAATGAACTCATGCCTATTGGACCCTTTCGGAGTGACAGCCCCAATCACATCAATTCCTCAGACTGAAAATGGCCATGGCGAAGTCATTTTGTACAGCTTCGACGGCGGAATGTTCATGCGGTTTGCATGGATCTAGCATTTGTGGCATCGCCGGACAAAGCCTATACAATCCTTCTCTATGGTGGACCAGTAATAACCCTGTCTAAGGATCTTCTGGGCTAGCATCACCCTGTTCATGTACGCTTCACACTCTCCTCCATGGATGGCCTCCATCAGGCGCTTCGATTCTTCGACATCGACACACAACTTATGCATCCCGAGATGACCTCTCTTGTACAGTTTACCCCCGTAGACGATGAACTGAGTAGCCATTCTTCGAATTTCCCTCTTATCTTTGGCATTTGCCCTTGGTGGATACCCCTCTTTTTCCAAGAAGTTCCAGACATCGTAATACCACGGGTTCTCATCTTGTACATCATCTATGGCAGCAATCATCTCGTAGGCCGGCACGAATTTCTGGTCAATAATGATGGGACACATCCGGACTCCGAAAGGGAAGTCTATCATAGAAGATAGAGTTGCTAATGAATCTGCGAACCTGTTGTTCTCTCTTAACAGATGAGCGAAAAATTAGTTTTTCAAAACGATTTGCCGGATTTGGACTCTTTGGTGATTTATCAATCTTGTATTGCACATTGCGAGATTAGATTCAGAACCGTGACATTGAGTCCGAACTGTAGTAGTCCAATGAACAGAACGGATTTTCGTGCCTTCGCGCGCAGGGCTGGGACGTTCAGGCACGTCTACAGCATGTAAAGAATTCCTATGAAATTACATAATCTAGCATGTAATATGTGAATTATGAAAAATTGAGCATTGAAACATACATGCAAGCATGGTTTTGTTGATTTTCATGTTTATGAGCATCATTGGTGCTATTTGAAATGGAAATGAGGTGAAAAATTGACATGCATGTTTGATTATGGAAGATATGAAGCTTTTATGAGGGTTGAATGCATGAGCCTTAATTATACTAAAGGAATGTTGATTTATTTTGAAGAATTGGGCCATGATTTTGAGCAATTGACCTCATCTTGCTTGTATACTCGTGATATATATTGTATTTGCATGTTTTGAAACCAAAATTGTGGGTTTTGGACCTTTGGAGGTCGAATTTGCACTTGAAGAACAATTCCGGAAAACCCAGAATTCATGATGTCTGCTCGAGCAGGGGAGCCGCCGCTCGAGCGTGAAATGCGAGCTTCCAGAAGTTTTGCAGACATGATGTCTGCTCGAGCGGGGATGTTCACACTCGAGCGGGGAGCCATGTAGTGAGACTTTTCGATCGAGCGTCTGAATTCATGCTCGAGCGTAGAAATGAGGCAACCAGTACTTTTGCAGACCTAATGGGTCCGCTCGAGCGGACAAGTCCATGCTCAAGCAGGGACCTTTGTTTCTGAAATTTTGTAAATGTGTTCTGTGTTCCATTTTCCGTTCTCTTTCACTTCTAAGTACTCTTAGGCATGCATTAAGCATTGTAAATGAGTTAAAAGGATAAGAATAAAGCCTAAAGAGAAATATGTGAATTAAGAACGGATTGAATTATTTATGACCTATTGTGTTCATGGAATGTGTAGGGTCGAGCTCCAGGGCAAATTATCCAGCCGATCACTGTGAGTAATGTCTTAATAAAGATATTTGAAGTATGTTATTTGTCCAATTGCTTACTTCTATGTAAGTCTTATAAGTTCGTTATTTTGAATGGTGGACGAATGTTTGCTATGCCAAATAAATGGGCCAAAGGCCAGTCTGACATGAATGAAAGAATGAATGGGCCAGAGGCCAGTCTAACATGAAAGAAAGAATGAATGGGCCAAAGGCTAGTCCGACATGAATGAAAGATAAATGGGCCAAAGGCCAGTCTGACATGAATGAAAGAATGAATGGGCCAGAGGCTAGTCTGACATGAAAGAAAGAATGAATGGGCCAAGGCCAGTCTGACATGAATGAAAGATAAATGGGCCAAAGGCCAGTCTGACATGAATGAAAGAATGAATGGGCTAGAGGCCAGTCTGACATGAAAGAAATAATGAATGGGCCAAAGGCCAGTCTGACATGAGTAAAAGATAAATGGGCCAAAGGCCGTTTGACATGAATGGATTGGGCCCTAGGCCATCTGATGTGTTTGGAACCGCAGCTACTTGACATAAATATATATACTAGGTAGAAATATGAATTGGGCCCAAGGTCGTTTGGTGCATGTCGTTCTACATACTGTTCGCGTATCTTCTTTATTTGATATTATTCACTGGGCTTTCACTCACGCTCATTCATGTGTCTGTAGGTGAGCCAAGGGAGGTCCAAACCCAATCTTAGTGAAGTTTGTGCGAAGCAGTCAAGGTTTTGAAGAGTCAGCCCACACGTCTCACGCACGAGACTTGTTTTCGCCCTTTTGCTAGTTGCTATATTTTGTCATGTCGGCGAGAACATTGGTTTATGGTTGTATATAGTTTTGATTGGCTGACTTTATAGCGACCCCGGTCTTTCCCTAGTTGGCTGTTGTATCCAGACTTAGGTTCCGTAGATTCTGTTGTTATATAATTGTGGTTGTCGTCCTTTAATTTCTTATTTCTGAGTTATGAGATGCAGTGGGCAGGTTTGTTGCAGGTTGGGAGTGTTTGGGAGCAAAGGGTTGCTGCCCAGAATTTTGACCCTTCGCTCGAGCGAGCAGTTAGTTGCTCGAGCGAAACCTTTGTTTTGGTCCTTCGCTCGAGCCAGGGTTTCTTCGCTCGAGCGAGCAACTGCGTCTGGGCATAAGATTTGAGAGCAGTGTTTCTTGGCTCGATCGAGCGTTCCTTCGCTTGAGCGAGCGAGGTGTATGTTTTCGAGTTCTTCGCTCGAGCGAGCATTCTATCGCTCAAGTGGGCTTCTGGGTTGCAGACCTGAAGCTTCGAGTTTTTGGCTCGAGCGAGACTTTCTTTGCTCGAGCGAGACTTTCTTGTGTATGGTCGCTCGAGCGACCAATCCTTCGCTCGAGCGAGCATGTTTTATATAAATACGTAGCAGCGGTTTTTAAAACACTTTTTGACATTCTTTTTGAGTCCAAAACCCTAGGTCCGTGTTCTCTCTCCCTCCACTCACATTCTCTCTTAGGTTTCATCTATTTTTAGGGTGTTTCTACCCTAGGCTCTTTATTAAAAAGATAGAAGGGGTTGAGGACTTCGTTTTAATCTGAACGTTTGACGGTTTGGAGCACTTTGCATTTTGATCATCTTCTCCATTCGTGTTCTTCACTTCGAGGCAGGGATTTCCTACTCCATATTATAAGTTTTGTTCTAAGTTTTGGTATTTTGATATGTTGGGGGTTATTTGGTAATTTTGGGAAAAACCCTAATTGTTTTAATAAATTAATTTGTATAATTAATTTAAGGAAAATTGGGGAATTTAGTTGAATACATGGAATTGTTGAATTATAAGTTTAAATGGTGTAGTTTGATAATTTAATCACTCGCCTATCAAAATGTTGCGATTATAATTGTTGATATATTTATTTCTTGTCTAGAAATAACTGTTTTGGGCTACCGGTGGAGGATAGTCGTGATTGTTGTAGACATTGCATGTGGATTAGGGAAAATTGAAACTAATCACATTGGTTAAGTCATTAACCTTGACTATTGAATTAATACAGAAAATACGTGTATTGGTTGAGCATTGCATATGCATATTGTTTGGGAGGAGATAGGGGATGTACTCCACGGTTTGGGAGGAGATAGGGGATGGACTCCTAAACCGGATATTGTTTGGGAGGAGATAGGGGATAGACTCCATTAGCATCACTATTATGTGTGCTTATTGATTTATGGAAGTGTTTTTACATGTTATTGATACAGCACTAAAATGTGTGTCACATGGGAAGTATGGAAGTGTTTTGATATGAGCCTTAGTCTCATTTGTTTTGTTGATATTGGAAGCAATGTTAATGTGATATGTAGTTCACTATTGTAGTTTGGCCAGGTTCTAAGCCATGTTGGTAAAAGTGGAAAGTTGAATAAATAATGGAAAGTGAAACTGATGTTTTGTTTTAACCATCTATTGAATGCTATTGCTTTATTCAATGCTTATGTTTGGTTTAGTATATTTCTACTGGGCTGTGGCTCACCCTATATGGGAACATCATTTTTAGGTTCAGGTGATGTGCTACCTCCAAGGACTTAGCTTGGAAGGATTTGGAGTTGAAGACTCTGTTTAGATTATTTGTTATTTCGTTTTATTTGTGTT
Source organism: Camellia lanceoleosa (assembly GCA_025200525.1). Taxonomy (NCBI): domain Eukaryota; kingdom Viridiplantae; phylum Streptophyta; class Magnoliopsida; order Ericales; family Theaceae; genus Camellia; species Camellia lanceoleosa. The sequence goes on from CM045766.1 coordinate 186,125,630, forward strand.
ACATGTAAACTCAAGCCGAGGGCTTAATTTGTAGTTGAGTTAGAACTGACATTTTGTGTCCAAGTGTTGGCTTGGAAAGATGTAAGCCCGTAGGGCATTTATTTTTGGATTACATGTAACGCCTTTCAATTAGAATACTCTGATGAATGGAATAATGTTCTGTTTCTTATATCAACGCATGTTAATAATATTTATATAATGGGTTTAATTTTGAGGGCGTTACAGACTTAGACTTGAATGATCCTGTATGTACAAACCTTGTGTTACTACATATCCTGATGTGAGTTATTAATATGTATATGCATGGATTGTTATGACGTGCCATGTAAGCATAGCTCTATGGACAAAAGTTTGAATTTGCTTCCGTTTGGCCCATTTACTCTGATGAGTTATGTCTTGTTTGGTTTGAGGCCGTAGGTAATCCCTTGATTACTGGCCGGTTATGTCCTTAACCCATAGGGGCGGGTTCGGGTCATGACAGAGTGGTATCAGAGCATGAGTTAATAACTCACACACTTGTCCAAATGAGCAATAAGCGTCTAGAAAAGATCTAGGATGCATTCATGTGATAAGTATTAATCTGAAAGCATCGAGAATACACTTAAATGTTTTAATTTGAATGATTATGTGTTATAAGTTTGTGATTCGCTTGCATTGCAAATTATGTGAATATGTATGCTCTTTACTATATGCCTACTTGTGAAACTTTTGTATAAAGAATAATGTAAGTCTAATCAAATGGTGAGAACAAGAGGTGATGAGATAGAAGAGTCCTCTACTGCCAGAATGGATAGGATGGAAAGGTTGATTTAGGAAATGGCAAAAACATTGAGGCAACAACAATAGTGGCAACAAAAGTGGCAGCAACCACATCTTCCACCTCCACCTCTGGTACCGCCCGTGCCAGATAATCAGAATGATGATCGGATAATAGCTCTCACCAAAGAGTTTAAGAAAATGAAACCACTACAATTCCATGGGGGATTAGATCCGTTGAAAGCCAAAGCATGGGTCCTCAGCATCGAAAAGCTATTTGAGGTGTTCCCTTGTTCGAAGACACAGAAAGTGCTTCTAGCTACCTTCATGGTAGAAGACGAGGCAAGAAGATGGTGGATGTTAATGGGTGAGAATCATAAGGATGTTGATTGGACCAAATTCCTGGAAGTCTTTTATGATAAGTACTTCCCTCAGTATGTCCGTGACAGGAAAGTGTCGGAATTCATGGAACTTAAACAAGACAGTATGACAGTGGTTGAGTATGAGGCCAAATTTACTGAATTGGCCAGGTTTGCCCCACATGTGATCGATATTGATTATAAGAAAGTGAGGCATTTTGAAGGTGGGCTTCGAAGCGACATTTTAGAAAAGGTGAATGTCTTAAAGCTAGAAACCTATATTGGGGTGCTAGACCGAGCCATAATATCAGAAGCTAACATAGCTGGACAGGCTAAATCAGTAACAGATTGGAAAGGTAATAAAAGGTAAGGCTTCTTTTCGAAGAAGAAATTTTTGAAGAAGCAAAATATGGGCTCCTCAAGTACTTCGAACTCTTCCCGAGACACATCCCCAATGTGTAATATTTGCAATAAAAGGCATCGTGGGGTTTGTTACCGCGTATCAGGAGCCTGTTTTAAATGTGGTAAACAAAGGCATATGGCCAGAGATTGTAACCAGAACAGTGGGAGGCTAGCTGCTAGCTCAACTGCATCAATCCCGAAGCCGGGAAATACTATGAGATCTACTACCACCGGAGATACTGTGAGGCAAGGGAGAGTTTTCGCGCTTGTTTCGGGCGATACACGGAATGCTAATGCAGTTGTCTCAGGTACTATTTCTATATGTAATCAGGATGCTTTTGTGTTAATTGACTCCAGATCAACACACTCTTTTATGACATGTGCATTTGCATCTAGATTGAGTAAACCTCTAGAATTATTGCCATATCTACTATGTGTATCAGCTCCATCCGGGGAATCTGTGTTGTGTGAATCTGTATATCGTTTTTGTGACATGCGTGTTGGGAATGCCATTTTGTATGTGGATTTGTTGCCCTTGAACTTTAGGCACTTTGATATAATTCTGGACATGGATTGGTTAACCAAATATTGTGCCACCGTTGATTGTGTAACAAAACGGGTTGTGTTTAGACCACCAGAACAGGAAGAAATTGTGTTTGTGGGTAACGGGGTAGTACCTCCACCTTATTTAATATCTGCAATGAAGGCATGTAAACTAATCAGGAAAGGGTGCCAAGGTTATTTGTGTTGTGTGCTGTCTGAACAATCTGTGAATGTTGAATTGAACAGTATCCCTATTGTTAGAGAATTTCTAGATGTGTTTCCAAATGAATTACCAGGGGAATTGGTGGACAGGGAGATAGAGTTTTTGATTGAGATTATGCCAGGCACCCAGCCTTTTTCTAAAACTCCCTACAGAATGGCCACTGCTGAAATGAAAGAACTGAAAGAATAGTTGCAAGACCTGCTTGACAAAGGGTTTATCCGACCTAGTACTTGAACATGAGCAACATCTGAGGACTGTGTTACAGATACTTAGAGAAATGAAGTTATTTGCTAAATTAAAGACATGTGAATTCTAGTTGGATGAAGTCATATTTCTAGGGCATGTGATCAACAAAGAGGGGATTTCAGTGGACCCACAGAAAATAGAGGCAATTGTGAATTGGCCTACACTGACAAATGTAACAGAAGTCCGCAGCTTCATGGGCTTAGCTGGATACTACAGGAGGTTTGTAAAAGACTTTTCGAAAATAGCAGTGCCTCTTACCCAACTGACACGTAAAGGGCAACCATTTGAATGGAACGGTGAAAGAGAAACTGCCTTTCATGAACTGAAAATGAGATTGACCACTGCACCAGTATTGACATTGCCCACAGGTACGAAAAATTTTGTAATTTTCAGTGATGCGTCTTATAAAGCCTTAGGTTGTGTATTAATGCAGAACAGAAAGGCTATTGCTTATGCCTTCCGATAGTTGAGACCACACGAGAAGAACTACCCAACACATGATTTAGAATTGGCCGCAGTTGTTTTTGCTTTGAAAATCTGGCGGCATTATTTGCATGGGGCAAAGTGTGAAGTCTACACGGATCACAAAAGTCTGAAATACTTCTTTACGCAGAAGGAGCTGAATATGCGACAGAGGAGATGGCTTGAACTAATAAAATTCTATGATCTTGAGATTCAGTACCACCCCGGGAAAGCTAATACGGTTGCTGATGCCTTAAGCAGAAAATCAACTGAGAATTTGGCCTGTTTGCTTACTGAACAGAAAGAGATCTTGCAAGATTTTGAGAAATCTGAAATTGAAGTGGTATTGTGTGAATAGGGCGGATTGATAGCCACTATTTCAGCTGAACCGGCAATCATTGAAGAAATTAAACAGAAACAAAAAGAGGATTAATTCCTCAAGAAATTGATTGATGAATTTGAGACAAGTCCAAAAGTAGAGTTTAATGTTGAAAATGAGGTGTTGAGGTTTGGAAACCGAATGTGTGTCCCAGTGTAGACGTCCTCGAACGCCCCGGGAGGATGACTCCCGTTCTGTTCGTTTGCGGGTCTACTACAGCTCGGACTCAAATTTGTCACGGTTCTAAATCTGAACCAAAGAGTCCAAATCCGGCAAATCATTTTGAGAAAACAGATTTTTGAAAGAAGTGCCAAACATGGACTGCTTTGCCAGATACAGAGTCGCCACCTAAATATTTTTAATAGGGGAATTTAGGAAACCCTGACTCGGTGCCAAAGTCCACTGTCCGTCATCACCAAAGTTGCCTCGGCTTGGGAACTTGGGTACGATTGGGGAAGGTCAGCTATGAGCACCCTCTCTCGCCCAATCCGAAGATTGGCCTCTATTAACCGTGATATCCGATTTTGAAAACGTTATGTGTTCTTATTCCGGTTATTAGCCTAGAATTACTATGTTATGCGCGCAGCAAACAAGTATAGACCAAGTCGCCTAAATTGGAACAAAACATTTCATGTTTGTTTGTTTTGAAAATGGTTTGATGGTGTTACCCGCAAGTAGGCTAAAATACGGATTTCAACGAGTTGTCCCAACTTATACAATCCAACCTTCACCCACAGGCATTCAAGCAGTTATATCACATAAGCAGCTAGCCTCATGCAATTATGGCAACACTCACACGCATGCGGTATGCTAAAGCATAAAAGCTTACCTAGTACTCCAAGCCAAAACAGAAACTAGTTAGTAATCAATGCATGACCCTAGTTCATGTTAAGATGGCTAATGCAACGCATACGGAATGTCACTAGAGTAGGCTCGGCTAGTCTATAAAGATGGCTTGTGAAATGCTACAACTAACAAGTATTCAACTTGGAATTGAAATACAATGCAGTTAGTATGATGCGCCGAGCCCGGTGCATGCAAGACAGATGAATGAGTGCAAACATGCTATCATACTGTATGCTAATTGAAACATGCCCTATTCTAACCACCATAAGCAGGTAAATAAAAGGGAAGAAAGACGTGGGGTTGGAAGTCATACACACACTCACGCACACTTATTACACATTTGCCTTCGTTCGGAGGGTCCGAATAAATATTACAGTCCGAATAAATAAATCAACTACCCTAGCTAATTAATTATTACAAAATTTCTAACTCAATTAACAAATTGAATATGCAAATAAATAGAAAGAAGGGGCCGCAGCCCTGTCTCGGAATGCGCGAATGATGCATGCTTGAGTCCGTCTCGCCCGTAAAACCCGTACCATGCCATCGCCTCTGTTTACCGCCTCGCTTCAAGACCGCAAAGTCTTGGGACATGCTCTATCGATATTGGGGAATGCCACCGGCCAAGCACAAATACCACCGGCCAAAGGGAGGAACCACCGGCCACCTTTTTTTACTAACGGCCAAAATTAATGGGCCGACCTTCAATTTAGCCGACCGCCAAAACTCCTCGCAGAACCGGTTTTTGACAAAGAACAAAGGACGATAATGTATGGCATGGAATTTCAAGCAAATGTAAGCATGGCTACACTCTCTATCATGCAATGGACTCAAGGGAGCATGGCCCTCGATCCTCGGGCCATCAATTGTGCATTTTGATGCATGATGGCCTAAAAGGCCAAGGTTGCAATTCAATGAAAATGCATGCAATACACAAATGAATACCAAGACCCCATCATGTCAAAGTCAAGGGCCTCGGCGACCGAGAGTTGAGACGTGCTACATCACTTTGTAGTATGAACACTTCTCAGCCCTCAAGTTTGGCTTGACACCCAAGCCAAACAATGCAATGCAAGTATATAAGCATAGCTCAAACATGCAAATGAAACTAAGGCACAAAGCATGTCAAATATGAAGCAAGTATGTGAGATGGCTCAACATTAAACTAACATGCAAGTAAGATACAATGCAAACATGCTTCTAATGTAATGCAACATGCTCATGCAAAGATGGATGTAGACTACAAAGAGGGAGACCTCAGCCCATCCCAAAAATAGTGGCTAAAGATGCCAAAATAAAGGTACCAATCATAGAAGACAAACATGCCAATCAATGAGCCCAAGACCAAGGTATAAAACCCAACTCAAGCACGCCTAAAGGAAGACAAACATGGACATTTAGACCAACAAAATCAGTGCTATAGCATGTGAGAATAAGCCCCTAAAACCCACACATGGCATCCCAAATGACCCAAACACATAGGCATACACAATGCACATTTCAAGGCATGAAATCACAACACTTCAAAGCATTGAAAGAGACACAAAGGACAATGTAAGACCACATTATATGGACTGAAATATGATCTCAACTGATGCCAAATGATGATAATAGGCTAAGCTAGGCATGTTAGTGATCCATACACTCAAGGCTCACAATCCAAAATGCAAAGCAACTATATCAAACATGCTAAACAAGACCAAATCAGTGGCCAACAAATCTTATGCATGACAAAATATGGCCAAGAACTTCACAAAGTAAAGTCAAAATATGAGAGCATAGTGATCAAAAGTCATGATACATTTCTAGGCAAAAAGAAGGAATACAAAGCAAGTACAAAATACATGCTAAGAGTCAACAAACCCACATGGGACAGACATATAATATAACCCAAAACACCCAAAAAGCCGCTGAAATGGAGTCATAAACAACTAAGCATGTATGCTACCATATGAGCCAAGAATATGCAAAAATGAAACACAAAGGGAAAAGGGGTGTCCCTCCCCTATTCAAAACCTCAAACCTCCTTCCTCACCACTGAAAATCCACTGGATTTCAGTGGTGAGAAGGCTAACACACAAAGTTGACCGAAGCTTAACAAAAGAGTACCAAAAGAGGCCAAAATGAAGCTAAGAGGGGGAGGTCGACCCCAAATGTCAAAACAACCTTAATGAAAGATCTCAAGCATGCAAAAATAAAACTTTTTCTAGTTATACACAAAGCTCAAATCAACATGCAAAACAGGTAAAAAACTGTTGCAAAATTGGGGAATCTAAAGTAAAGAGATTACCCTTGAAGAACCCTTGATGAACAGTCAACGCAGCCCTCTTCTTTGATCAAAACCAATCCAAAAACTCAAGAATAAACCCTCTAAGCCCCTCAAGGTCGAAGAAGGTGTGATGGTGTGTGTCTTAGTGCAAAACTAAGGCCAAAACACACTCTTAGGCTCCCAAACACACACTAAGGATGAGAGAGAGGGAGATATAGAGAGAGATGATGATATATCAGATATATATATGTATTCTAGGTCTGGAGTTGTTCAACCCTTGACAATGGAGGAGGAGAGGGGCTTATATAGGCAAAGGAAATGTTTGAAGCTTCTCCAAGAAGCCAAACAAGAAAGGGTCAAAGGGGGCAAAGGGGGGGAGGCTTCCTGAGGAAGCTTTGACAGCTGGGAAGCTTCTTGAGGAAGCTTTGACAAAGGGTAAAGCTTCCTCAAGAAGCTTTGACCAAAAGGGTGCCAAAGGTGCATAACAACCACACTATGCACGGGGAAGAGTGTTGGTGCATTCCAGCTAGCACAGCTGGCATGCACCATGGTTGAAGGGTGCAAAAGGTGCATACCGGCCAGCAAAAGAGGTCACCGGCCAAACAAAGTGTCGGCCGGCCACATAAAGTGCCAACCGGCCATTATTATCAAGAAACCATGGCCGGTGGCAACAATGAATGGCCGGTGATGAACAGGGGTGGCCGGTGGGGTGTGAGGATGGCCAACAAGCCATTCCCTGCCCCTCAAAGCAAAAGCACAAGCATTTGGTGCAAAACCAAACACAAAACAAACGAGTTAAGAGATCCTGAGGCAAGGCGCGTAGCCGAGGCCTCCGGGAACTCAAAACGAACACGAGCATGGATGATCATCGAGTGTTCAAACGGTGACGTCCAAGTCTTGAGGACGGTCAAAAATGGGGTGTCTACACCCAGGTATTCCGGAACTAAAGAAAAGATTTTTAGATGAAGCCCACAAGTTAGTATTTGTTATGCATCCAGGCAATAACAAAATGTATCGAGATTTGAAACAAAGTCATTGGTGGCCCAAAATGAAGAAAGAAATTGCAGAATATGTGTCCAAATGTCTTCAATGTCAGCAGGTTAAAGCTGAACATCATAAACCAGGCGGTCTACTTCAACCTCTCCCTATTCCTGAATGGAAGTGGGAACATGTGACTGTTGTAACAACGCCCGCGGGGGACCTCGCTACAGCTCGGACTCGATTTTGTTGCGGTTCCAAATCTTGAACCAAAGAGTCCAAATCCGGCAAATCGTTTTGAAGAAAAACAGATTTTTGCAAGAAGTGCCAAACATGGACTGCTTTGCCAGATAATAGAGTCGCCACCTAAATATTTTAAAATGGGAAATTTAGGAAACCCTGACTCGGTGCCAAAAAGCCACGTGTCCGTCATCACCAAAGTTGGCTCGGGAACTTGGGTACGATTAGGGAAGGTCACATCGTGAGCACCCCCTCTCGCCCGGTCAAAGACCGGCCTCTACTAACCATGATATCTGTTTTTGAAAACTTTGTATGCTTTTATTCCGATTATTAGCCTAGGTTACTATGTGATGCTCGCAGCAAACAAGTATAGACTGAATCGCCTGAATTGGAACTAAACATCTCATGTTTGTTTGTGAAAGATGGTTTGCTACCCGCAGGTAGGCTTAAAATACAGATTTTGCCACAATCTAGTGGGCTTAACAAACAATTGATGAATTGTCCCAATTCAGATAACTCAACCTCCACCCACAGGTATTCAAGGCAGTTATATCACATAAGCACATAGCCTCATGGTAAGCATGCTATCATGGCAACACTCACATGCATGCAAGGATGCTAAAGCATAACAACTTACCGAGTACTCCAAGCCAAAACAGGAAAACGATTAGAAATCATGCATGAATCCTAAGTATACTGAAATGCCTAATGCAACACATGCAAAAATGCAACTATAGCAGGCTCGGCTATTCTAAACATGGTATATGAAATGCAACAGCTAACATGTATTCAACTTTAGAATTGAAATACAATGCAGTTTGTATGATGCGCCGAGCCCGGTGCATGCAAAACAGATGAATGAATGCAAACATGCTATCATACTGTATGCTAATTGAAATATGCCCTATATCTAACCATCCAAAGCGGGTAAATAAAAGGGAGAAAGAAATGGGGGTTGGAAGACATACATCACACTCACACACCCTTATTACATTTATGCCCTCGCACAGAGGGTCCGAATAAATAATAATACAGACCCAAATGAAAGAATATTACAGTCCGAAATAAATATACAAATTTCTAATTAATTGACAAATTAATTAATAAAAGCGGTAAAACTGGCGTGCAAGCCAGGGACTGCCTTGCTTCTGATAGATGTCGCCTGTTGGGCTGCCTGGCGCGGAAATCCACTGGGATGCCCCGATTAGCCTCTGTTGGCGATATTTCTCGGAATGCGCGCCGGACTCCGGAAAGTTGCTAAACTCTGAATTTTGCTGCAACAGAGAGCAGGAAAAGGGCACAGCAGTGTATTTCACAAATATATGCATGCCTCGATCCTCGTGCCACCAATCACGCATATCGATGCATGATGGCCGATGAGCCGAATTGCACAACTCAATATCAGATGAATGCAGATGAATGCTACAACAAAAACCTAACTCCATCATGGGTAATCCGGAGTGTCGGTAACTGGGGAATTGAGACACACTCCGTCACTCGGAGTACGGAATGTACCTCGTTTCCCGTGCGATATGCATGATATGCATGAAATGCAACTAATATACAACCTAGCATGCTCAATGCTATGAAAATGAGATGTCTCGAAATGCGTGTCCATAGACACGCAAACCGAGAAATGCGGAATGACATGCAATGATGGGCTTATACCAACATGAGGGAGCCTCAGCCCACTTACATAGGAGGCCAGAATGAAAAGAATGAGGTGCCTCGAAATGCGTGCCCACTGGCACGCAAACCGAGGCAATGATGAAATGAGAATCGGATAAAACCGAAGTGCCTCGAAGTGCGTGCCCACAGGCGCGCAAACCGAGGCGATGATGAAAGATGAAAATCGGATAAAACCGAAGTGCCTCGAAACGCGTGCCCACAGGCGCGCAAACCGAGGCGATGATGAAAGATGAAAATCGGATAAAACCGAAGTGCCTCGAAACGCGTGCCCACAGGCGCGCAAACCGAGGCGATGATGAAAGATGAAAATCGGATAAAACCGAAGTGCCTCGAAACGCGTGCCCACAGGCGCGCAAATCGAGGCGATGATGAAAGAATGAAAATCGGATAAAACCGAAGTGCCTCAAACGCAGCGTGCCTGTAGCGCAAATCGAGGCGATGATGAAATGCAATGAAAATCGGATAAAACCGAAGTGCCTCGAAACGCGTGCCCACAGGCGCGCAAACCGAGGCGATGATAAAGAAGCATGAAAATGCAAATTGGGCTTACGCCAATATGAGAGGGCCTCAACCACACTCACATAGGCTGCCGGAATGATAAGAATGAGGTGCCTCGAAGTGCGTGCCCATTGGCACGCAAACCGAGGCAATGCAAAAATGATACAAATGGCATGGGAAATGATATGCAAGCATGGTAATGGAATTTCAGCACCTAAATAAAGGGGAAAACAGCCCCGAAACAATTCGAAATGACACCCGAAGCATGCATTCATCCCGAAAGTGTGAAATTAAGCCCCGAAATGGCCTATAGCCATGCCATGCATGCAAAATATGATCATGGAAGCAAGAACAGTAGCAAGGCAGTCCCAAATATGGCATTTTTCAGTAACAAACATGGCCAAAATGCAAGCATAGATAGATCAACAATAGCATGCAAAGTTAGTGGCCAAAAGAGGAGTATTGAGACAAGTGATATATGCAAACCCCAAATGGACAAACTTTATTCTACAACATTGAAGATGAGATAAAAATAAGCACAATTGCAGAAGATGACATCCTCAAAATCAGAGTACAAACATGCTATAAAATCCATGCAAAGTAGGCTTCCAAATAGGCTATATCATGAGACATGCAATGCACACACCAAATGGCAAAACTTTCTTCATGAAATATGTAAAGGGGGTCAAAATAAGACCAAAACTAGTAGGGGTCGAAGTCCCAAAAACAAACACAAATAGGTCAAAAGTTGCATGCAAAAATGGCACACTTGATGGAATTTGAAGGAGGTGGTATATACAATGACCAAATGAGGTTGAGCCCTTCTACAATGTTGTAGAGGGGCTCAAAATGAGCACGAAACCAGTAGGGGTCGGACCCATGAAAACAAAAGGAAATAGGCCTAAACTAGCATGCAAGATAATGGCATAAAAGCTAGGTATTGAAACAAGTATATCATAGGAGCATCAAATGAAGCCCTTCTACAAAGTTGTAGAGGGGCTCAAAACATGCACAAAAGCAGTAGGGGTCGGAGCCCCAATTCTCAACCAATTGGAGTATAGAAATGAATCAAGAAAAAGCCCTAAAAGTTGGTTTTGAAGACTTACCCTTGAAGACTTGTCTTTCTTTGATTCTTGGCTTTGATTTGTAGCTTCTCAACCTCTGAAATTCACTTCCTAGCTGCTGGAATGGTAGTGGGGATGGTGAAGCTAGGTGTTGATGAAGAGAAGACCTAGGGACTTAGAAGCTTTTTGAGGTTTTGAGCTATGAAAATGGAGGTTTTTAGAGAAGTGTTCTTGAAGACAAATTTTCCAACCTTGAAGAAGGAGAGGGAGGGCCCTTCAAATAGACAAGAAATGGGGTGTAAAAGGGGAGGGAAAGCACCCAATCTTTCCCTCCCGAAATATCCCCCGGATGCCCCGGGATATGTTGGAAGATGTCCAGGACAGTGGGACATTTGGAAAGCAAGAAGTCGGCCAGTATTTTTGCAAGGTGGCCGGCCAGCCACCCCCCATGGCCGGCCAGCCACCCTACATGGCCGGCCAGCCAGGTGAAAAAAATGAAGTTTTGAATTAGTGGCCGACCACCATGCCAATGTGTCCTCCCAGGTGTGTAGAACAAGGATCCAAGGTTGGAATTTGGCAACACTGAAACAGGAGCCACAACATAGAGCTTGAAGGAGAGGCTCAAAAATGAAACTCAAATTTACTGGCCGGCCACCAACTTTTAGGGTCCTCCAAGATGTGTAGAACAAGGTTCTAGGGTTGGAAATTGGCAACACTGAAGCAGGAGCCACAACATAGAGCTTGAAGGAGAGGCTCAAAAATGAAACTCAAATTTTCTGGCCGACCACCAACTTTTAGGGTCCTCCCATGTCCCCTGATCACAGATATGTAGCTTTGGTTGGAAGAAAATACCCCCAAGGAGCTCAACATTGGCGGAAGTGAGAAAACGGGCTCGGGAGGGCAAACCCAGTTATCTGGGATAATTGCTGGCCTCTCACCCCCCAGTGATCTTCCTAGTGTTGAAACAGAGGTACCTGCCAAGTTTGAACAAAAACTAATGAGAAATGAACGCTCGGAGCCAAAACCGAGCAATTCGGGATCCCGAAAACGAGCATCTGGTGCCGGAAGTGGTGTTCAGCATCGAAGTGGGTATCTGCGACCCCAGTGTCCTCTGGAATGACAAAACAGAGGTACCTGCCAAAAACCGGAGAAAATGGATGCGAAATGAATGCTCGGGACCAAAACCGCTCGATTTGGGGTCCCGAAAACCGGCTATGAGCACCGAAAGTGGTATACGGCCACGAAGTGGGCATCGGGGGCCCCAGGGTTCCTCGAAATATTAAAACAGAGGTCTCCGCCAAAAATCAGAGAAAACCGATGCGAAATGAATGCTCGGGACCAAAACCGCGCAGTTTGGGGTCCCGAAAATGGGCTGCCGGGCACCGGAAGTGGTGTTCGGCTGCGAAGTGGGCATCAGGGGCCCCAGTGTCCCTCGGAACACTAAAACAGAGGCTCATGCCAAAAACCGGAGAACTCGGAGATGGTTGGGCGGTCCCGAGCCGAGGCACACGGCTGACGGCTCAGCAGGAACCGGCTCGAAATGGGCAAAATGGCCTCTGACCCGAACGTAGCTCACGGCCACCGGAGATAGTCTGGGACCACTCCCTTCCCCGGGAGAAAAGCAGAGAAAACCGAGCTGGTTCGCAAACCGAGACAAGGTAGAGAAGATGGTTCTAAGTCCGGCGGCGGCCGTGACTCTGGGACTTCTGAACAAGCACAGTATGCAATATCACCGAGCGCTCAACCGGTGACGTCTGAGTCTTAAGGTCGGTCAAAAATGGGGTGTCTACAACTGTGGCTTTTGTTGTTGGCCTACCTCGGACACTTCAAGGTATGGATTGTATTTGGGTTGTAGTTGATAGATTGACTAAATCTGTACATTTTCTGCTTGTTAGAACTACATTTAATGCTTATAGACTGGCTACAATATATGTTGATGAGATTGTCTGTTTGCACGGAGTTCCGGTATCTATTGTGTCGGATAGAGATCCGAAATTTGTATCTAGATTGTGGAAGAGTTTGCAAGAAGCTATGGGGACAAAAATGAGATTTAGTACTGCGTTCCATCTACAGACAGATGGGCAATCAGAACGAACCATACAGACATTAGAAGATATGTTGCGAATGTGTGCGTTGGATTTTCAGGGGAGTTGGGAAGACTATTTGCCACTAGTAGAGTTTGCATACAATAACAGCTTCCACTCCAGCATCAGTATAGCACCATACGAGGCTTTGTATGGTAGAAGGTGTAGATCACCAATCTGTTGGACAGAAGTCGGGAATAGAGTTTTACTTGGGCCTGAAATTGTGCAAGACACTTTTGAGAAGATCAAAACCATTCAACAGAGGCTCAAAACAGCTTAGGACCGACAAAAGAATTATGCAGATGTTCCAAGAAGACCTCTTGAGTATGAGGTTGGTGACCATGTGTTTATTTGTGTGACTCCAATGAAAGGCCAAGTCAGATTTGGAAAGAAGGGTAAGTTGTCGCCCCGTTACATTGGGCCGTTTCAAATTCTGGAAAGGCTTGGCCCAGTTGCTTATCGAGTCGCTTTGCCACCGGGATTCGAGCAAATCCATAATGTGTTTCATGTGTCGATGTTGAGGGGTTATCTCCGAGACCCGTTTCATGTGATTGATTATCACCGAGTAGCTCTTGATGAAAATATGGAGTACGCCGAATGGCCGGAACAAATCATCGACCGACAAGTGAAACAATTAAGGAGCAAGTCCATCCCAATGGTGAAAGTAGAGTGGAAAGAACACTATGGGACGGATGCCACATGGGAAAAAGAGGATGAAATGCGACTACGCTATCCACATTTGTTCCCCGACGAAGGTAAAATAAGTTTAGAAGACAAACTTCCTAAAGGGGGGAAGACTGTGATAACCCTAGTCCGTATTATGCTAATTAATCTTAATTGTGATTGTGATTATGTGTTTGATATGATTTTGAGTGCCATTTATATGAATATATGTGGTTTTGAATTTCTATCTGTTCGCCGTAGGAATATCTGTTTGATTTTCTACTTTGGAATTTAAATTGAAGGTCCTGTCGGCCACAGAAACCGAAATTGACTACGCCATTGTGATTGGCGTAATTTTTAGAGCCTATGGTGAAATTTAATTGAAAATTGATTCGGATCAGATTAAATAGATTAAATTAATGAAATGGTGCTCAACTATTTAATATTAAAGAAGTGTGATTAGAGGAGCTTATTTAAATAGGCCATTTCCACTCAATACCTCTTTTTGATATTCATTTGGCTGAGATTACCTCAAGGAAAAAAAGAAAGAGGGTCGGCTAGAGAGGGAAAGAGGAGGAATTGTATAGTTTGGCTCAAGGTTTGTGAGATTTGAAAGCTAGGCTCAAGAATTAACTTCAATTGTGAGGATTAAAGCTCCTAGGTGAGTAATCAACCCTTAACTCATGAGTTTGAGTTGTAATTTTGTGAATTGAAGATTAAATGGTGGGTTAAGTCATGAGTTAAGTTGATTAAGTTAAGATTGAAGTCCATGTGTGCATGCATGTAGAGAATTCCTATGAAATTACATAATCTAGCATATAATATGTGAATTATGAAAAATTGAGCATTGAAACATACATGCAAGCATGGTTTTGTTGATTTTCATGTTTATGAGCATCATTGGTGCTATTTGAAATGGAAATGAGGTCAAAAATTGACATGCATGTTTATTATGGAAGATATGAAGCTTTTATGAGGGTTGAATGCATGAGCCTTAATTATACTAAAGGAATGTTGATTTATTTTGAAGAATTGGGCCATGATTTTGAGCAATTGACCTCATCTTGCTGTATACTCATGATATATATTGTATTTGCATGTTTTGAAACCAAAATTGTGGGTTTTGGACCTTTGGAGGTCGAATTTGCACTTGAAGAACAATTCCGGAAAACCCAGAATTCATGTCCGCTCGAGCGGGGGAATCGCCACTCGAGCGTGAAATGCAAGCTCCCAGAAGTTTTGCAGACATGATATCTGCTCGAGCGGGAACGTTCACACTCGAGCGGGGAGCCATGTAGTGATACTTTCCGATCGATCGTCCGAATTCACGCTCGAGCATAGAAACGAGACAACCAGAATTTTTGCAGACCTAATAGGTCGGCTCGAGCGGGCAAGTCCACGCTCGAGCGAGGACCCCTGTTTCTGAAATTTTGTAAATGTGTTATGTGTTCCATTTTCCGTTCTCTTTCACTTCTAAGTACTCTTAGGCATGCATTAAGCATTGTAAATGAGTTAAAAGGACAAGAATGAAGCCTAAAGAGAAATATGTGAATTAAGAACTGATTGAATTGTTTGTGACCCATTGTGTTCATGGAATGTGTAGGGTCGAGCTCCAGGGCAAATCATCCAGCTGATCACTATGAGTAATGTCTTAATAAAGATATCTGAAGTATGTTATTTGTCCAATTGCTTACTTCTATGTAAGTCTTATAAGTTCGTTAATTTGAATGGTGGACGAATGTTTGCTATGCCAAATAAATGGGCCAAAGGCCAGTTTGACATGAATGAAAGAATGAATGGGCCAGAGGCTAGTCTGACATGAAAGAAAGAATGAATGGGCCAAAGGCCAATCTGACATGAATGAAAGATAAATGGGCCAAAGGCCAGTTTGACATGAATGAAAGAATGAATGGGCCAGAGGCCAGTCTGACATGAAAGAATGAATGAATGGGCCAAAGGCCAGTCTGACATAAATGAAAGATAAATGGGCCAAAGGCCAGTCTAACATAAATGAAAGAATGAATGGGCCAGAGGCCAGTCTGATATGAAAGAAATAATGAATGGGCCAAAGGCCAGTCTGACATGAATAAAAGATAAATGGGCCAAAGGCCGTTTGACATGAATGGATTGGGCCCGAGGCCGTCTGATGTGTTTGGAACCGTAGCTACTTGACATATATATATACTAGGTAGAAATATGAATTTGGCCCAAGGCCGTTTGGTGCATGTCGTTCAAAATACTGTTCGCGTATCTTCTTTATTTGATATTATTCACTGGGCTTTCGCTCACGCTCATTCATGTGTCTGTAGGTGAGGCAAGGGAGGTCCAAACCCAGCCTCAGTGAAGTTTGTGAGAAACAGTCAAGGTTTTGAAGAGTCAGCCCACACGTCTCACGCACGAGACTTGTTTTCACCCTTTTGCTAGTTGCTATATTTTGTCATGTCGGCGAGAACATTGGTTTACGGTTGTATATAGTTTTGATTGGCTGACTTAGACTTGAATGATCCTGTATGTACAGAACCTTGTGTTACTACATTTCCTGATGTGAGTTATTAATATGTATATGCATGGATTGTTATGACGTGCCATGTAAGCACAGCTCTATGGATAAAATTTTGAATTTGCTTCTGTTTACTCTGATGAGTTATGTCTTGTTTGGTTTGAGGCCGTAGGTAATCCCTTGATTATTGGCCGGTTATGTCCTTAACCCATAGGGGCGGGTTCGGGTCATGACACCTATACTCTAACATTGTGTCGTCGGGAGCATTTGGACCAGTTTGATTTTGGGGGATTAGTTGACGTTAGTGCTGTTACTCTAGCGACGTCGCTGTAATTGGGTGTGTGGCAATGTTGGATCATGTATTGAGTGTGTGGTTGTATGTAATGGGTGTGTAGCGGTTTTTGTTTGGTCTATTTGTTGTTTGATGTTATTGGTTTGGTGGGGTTGTAATTGAGCATGGGATAAAGTCATGTGTTGGGCCATCTCAGTTTGTGAATGTAATTATAATAATGTAACATTGTGCCTAGCATTTTGAAGGTGTTTTCTGGTGGTATGTGTTTGTTGTTATCATGTATTGGCGTGAGTTCAGTGGTGGAGTTATTAATAAACTGGTTGTCTTGTTTTGTTGCGATGCAAGTAATGAGTCCTCTATTTTTTGCAATTGCATTTGTGTTAGTAATGGTGTGGATTGTTTTGGATGTCTATGTTAGTAGAAGGGAATTTTTATGGTGATGTAGATGCTTATGATGCTTAACAGAAGCCCTCTGAAATGTGTTTGGTTTAAGTGGGGTTTTGTTATATTGGTGGAAAAAGATTTTGTCGCCTTTTGTGTAGGATTTGATTGCGTTTGTCCACATAAACGTTAGGACGTATGACTTCCATGTTAGTAATTATTAACCAACTTCGGTTGTATTAATGAATCCATTACATCAATGTGTGCAATTGTAAGTATGTTGGAGTTTTTATGGAATGTTGATGGCTTGCATGTTATTGGCAATGATTTGTTGGTTGTGTGCATGTTTCTTAAAAAGTTTTTTTTTTTTTTGATTGTCCAGTTTACTGTTATTTTGTAGTTTGTAATACGTTCATGTTTGGTTATGTGTGATTACGTTCACATCCACGTTTGCAAGTATCCATGGTAACAGTTTCCATTTTGTATTTTTTTTATTTTATTTGTGTGTTCTTGCAATTGTAGGTGTGTTGGAGTTTTAATGGAATGTTGATGGATTGCATGACGTTGGCAATGATTTGTTGGCTGTGTACATGTTTCTGAAAGTGCATGTTAATGAAGGTGCATTCTTAGGCTCATGTATGTAGTGGGTCTTGTGTGTGTGATAATGTTAGAGTGTTGGTTTTTCTTTTTTTGGTTGTTTAGTTTTCTGTGAATTTGGATTTTTTAATTTGTTCGTGTTTGGCTATGTGTGATTACGTTTATATCTACGTTGGCAAGCATCCATGGTAACTGTTCCATTTTTTGTAATTTTTTTATTTGTGTGTTCTTGTTGTTGTCAATTGAACTAATAATTTGAAGTTACTGTTGTGACAAGTAGTCGATGTAGGAAAGGATGTGACCGTGAGACGGATGGGAGGACCCATTCAAATTTGACGCTCCAAACGTCACCCTAATTGGCTATGAAGAAACAAACGCATTTGTTATACAAGAAACAAAAAAGCAAACCGGCAATGTTAGGAAACCTGCAGTCGACCCGAGGCTAACGTACCTACATCAACGACCCGCGTTTCCGCATCATAAAACCACACGAAATGGCAACAACATCAACCCCCAAACTATTGTTGGGCCAAGCTGTCTCTCAAGGAAAGAAATTATGTTATTAGGAATTTTAAAATTTAATGGTCACTTTGGAAATTATTCATCATTGAGTTTGTAATCAGCAGTGTAGTAATTGTACCATTTTGGAACAGTAAAAAAAATTGGTTTAGCTCATAAAATTGTTAATTCATCTCATGTTTTTGATGGATTTGATCAAGTGAAAATGAAGTACCTATTGAGAATATTCTAAATAATACAGGCATCCTCTGATATTCCGAACCAGTTGCTATGTCAATTGCACCTATCGTAATCTAAGTTACAAGTGGTCATTTAGCTTGAGTGAGTTCAGTAACTATTAAAGCTTCACCTGGATACATCAGTTCTAAGGACCATGGTAGATATTCTACTGGGCAATAAACATGGTAGAAACCCTAACAACAAAAAAAATGGAAACGTAACATCATACCTTAATGAAACCACCCAAACATCAGTAGCAAAATCAAAAAAAATAAAAATAAAATCACAACCATCAACAACACCAGGCTTTCACATCAGCAACCCCCACATCAAATGGCTAAACGTCACAAGCCCCACAAATTACTCCACACAATCCCTTACAAAAAAATTGAAAGATAACACCATATCATAACCAACCCACCCAAACATCAAGAAAAAATCAAAACCAAAACCAAAATCACACCAAAGGATAAACAAGTAAACTCTACAACCCCCAAATTAAACAAAAACAATATACCATAAATAAAAAGACTAATTGGTTTGAAAGAAAATTTTCAGGACTAAATGGAGCAATATTTTCCCAAATGAGATTTTTTGGGTAATTTTTCCAATTTTTTTTCATATTTTAGTTATTTTTAAATTTTTTTTAAAAGACATATAGATTAAGTGAATCTAAAAAAAAAAATTTAAAATATACAAAATTTCAACAAAGATAAATAAAAACCCATTCAATAACAATTTTTATAAAATCAAACCAAGTAAAATTTTAAATTTTGTCTTTTTGTTGTTTTTCCCATTCACAAATCTCCACAATACATTAATGTGCCAAGGTGGGCCTTTCATTTTATGGTTGTGTTTTGTCCTTAATTGGATAGGCTAAAAGGATGGGGGATTAAGAGAAAATTATTATTTCAAGACTATCAAATCATTTTGCGAGTTGGGACAATTATATATAAAAAAATCTCATAGTTTAAGTCTTTTAATAAAATAATTTTTTAATTTTTAATTATATTAATTTAAATCTTAATATTTTGATTTATTTTTAATTTAAATCATTCATATTTCATTAAGTAAAATCAACAGAAAAAATAGCATTTTAGTCATTAAATTTCATATTGGCAAATATAAAATATTATTTTGCATTGAGTTAAATGATTTAAATACTCATTTTTACATTGATTTTACTTAACAAAAAATAAGCAAATGATTTAGATTAAAAATAAATTAAAAATTCGGAGTCTAAATTGACAAAATTAAAAGCTCATAGTTTATTTTATTACAATAGTCAGGGCTTGAGATTTTTTTTTTTTTTTTTTTTTTTTTTTTTTTGTGATTTCCCCAAAAATGTCATTTTATGGTTATACACTCTCAAAATGATGTATATTATATACAAGTTATGATATTATAAGAAATATATAATTAGAATTAAGATGGTTATTTAAAAAAGAATTCAAATTATTTATAAAAAAAAAAGTAGTACACACCGTAATATATAGGAAATATCTGTGCCTCAGAGATTTTCTTTTGACTCTTTGAAAATTTTGTAAAATCCACCTTGCAAATTCACTCCGTATGTCTACATCAATTATTGGCATCTCAGAAGAAAAAGACAAATCTATAGAAGATAAAGCCTCTCTTTAGCGGACAGAGAAAAGCAAGTCAAGAAACGACAAATAGCTATTGTATATATTTATGTCTGTAATTATTTGTGCCTGTCAGTGATAAAGCTTTTCCTTCACTCACTACTTTAATAAATCAGATGACCCCTACTTTGCTTCATTAAAGAAAAGCTGTGAGAATCCTTACGCGTGTCCTGTAATGAATTATTGTGTCAAAATTTTATCAAAAAAGAAGGATTAAATGATGTGCGATGGGCCCCGGAGTAGTTCTCGGCATCATTATCCAAACCTATGTACTTGTTTTTGTTTGTGTAAAAAGTTTGTCAAAAATATATATGCATATAATTGTATACATAAGGCTTTGTCCTTACGTAGAAAATTTGGCAAAGCCTATTCCTAGGCTTGACTAGGCCTTTTGGAAAGTTTGGCTGTCAATTTAAGTTAGCTATCGAGTCTAGGTCTTAGATTTTTGTTTTTATTCTCCTTTTTGTTGTATAAATTGGCATTCATGCCAATGGAAAATGGAGAATGAAAAATTCCCCTTCACTCTACTTTAAATTCCAATTCCTCTAAAAAAACTCTAAGTGTTCCAAGTCTTTCAGAATTTCAGAGTCTGTAATATTAACTTTGTAAGTATGCTACTTATTAATATGAAGTGTACCCATCCAAAAAAATATATATATATGAAGTGTGAGTAGCCTATCTTTTTCCTTAAATATTTCAAAAGGGTAACTCTTCTATTCTAAAAATTTATTTTTTTTTTGGAAAAACTAAGTTTATGAAATGTTTGTTTGCTCATTAATATTACATGCTTTGCACCTTCATAGTATCTGTTGTTTTCTATTTTATTACTGAATGACCTTAGTTGAAGAGCCCGTGTGAGCCGTGGTTAGGTGTTTGAAGGCAAATTGTAGGCAAAAAGGGAAAAGTAAAAAATAGAAAATAAAAATATACTATGTTAAACGAAGCTTAGCTTCAAGATGGGAGTACATGTAATGAAAACAAAAATTGCCTAAAAATAGTTTTGCCAAAGAAAAAAATTTCAGAATATAAGGAGAGTAACCTGAGTAGAAATATTGAGGAAATATTGTTCATAACAGAATTTAAAAAATCAAAATTGTATGCCTTTAGAAGAAGAACTTAGGATTAAAATTAGAACCAGTACTGAGCTTATACAAGAATTAGAAAATCAACAATTAAGGTATCAATTTCTATTGTCATTAGCTTCTGGTAGATCTCTAGAAAAATATAGTTTGAAAATTTCTCAGATAAATAGACAGATAATGGTAAAACAAGAAGCTTTGCAGCTAGCTGTACAACAGCTTGAAGACTTATTAGCATAGCTATAGGATTAATTAGATAATTCTCAGCCCAATTTCAAAATAGTGGTAGACCACTAACCCTAACCCCCCAAAAATTGGTATCAGAGCAGTGTTCGGTTTCAGGACAGTTTAAGTTAGTTTATGCATTTTGCTTATGGAAATAGAGTAGTTTTTATTTTTGGACAATTTAGTTATAACTTTTATATTATCGTAGCTTTTAATAATTTTAAAGTAGGATTTAATTTTGTGTATGAAAAGAATAGAATATTTAAATTTAGAACTCAGCAATCATAACCATCGTCTTAACATAGATAAAAATAAATTTCGTTGTAATTTTGAAGGTACTTTTACACATCAGCTTCATAGTGAATATAATTCTCAGTTAAATAGTATCATAGATTATCAGATTAATTTTGCAAAAAATATTAAAAAGGACGTAGATAAAATTAGTAATCTATTTACTTCATCTATAGACCATCTTCGTAATACTCGTAGTATAATTAAAGATCAAGATAAAAAAATTAGATTATATCCAAGACCAGTGTAGTTCAATTTTACAAAAACGAACAGATTTAAACTTAGAAAAATTTTCCACTAAGCTAGAAATAGAAACTCTAATTTCAGCTATAAATACTAGCAGCTCAAAGCAAATAGAGTTAGAATTTAAACAACTAATTGAAAATATTCATAGTCAGATAAATCAAATAGCTAAACAAATAGAACAAATCAACCAAATTCAAGATAATTTAAAACAGAAATTAGAAATTTTAGAACAACTAATAAGGTCTTAGTTTATGAGTAGTAATAAAAAAGCTAATAGGGACTACCAGATTATTTTAAAACAAGCAGAAGACTTTCATAATAACCTAGAAGGAACCAGTAGCTATCAAGGAATAAATCAGTCAGATAAAATATCAGTAAGACAAAATAATATAGAAATATTATTTCTAATCAAATTGTGTGAAAAAATTGAAGAACTATCGGAACAATTACACAGTGTAGAAAATCGTTTAGCCTCTTTAGAAAGAATAATACTTCAAAAAGGAAAATGAGTAGAAGGATAAACAAACAAACCTCAATCTCAGATAAACGAAGAAGATATAGCTAGATATTTTGAAAATCTTAAATTACCAAAGAAACCTGCCTGTAGAACTTACAGAAAATAAAAATATTTAAACAACTAGTAAAAGGAAGTAGCAGTAAAAAGCGTAATGAAGATGAAGATATTAAAATGGAAGAATTTATAGATGTAGAACAACAACTAGAAAAATTTAAGAAAGATAAACTAGAATTAATTCCAGCTAAATATGTATATAAGCTAGGTAAGGTTCATAAAAAACAATATCTATTTAAACACTACAGGGAACAAATGATTAGTGTAACCCATGAAGATGAAAAAATAGAGCTAAACTTAATAGATAGAGAAAGGCAAAACTATGCAGTAAAAGAACACCTCAAAATGACTCACTTAGGATTAATTGTGGTAGGAGTTAAGGCTTTAACTAGAGAAAATTAAGGAACTAAAGTTTTTGTATGTCTTTATGATGATATGTTTAATGATGTAGGACAAAGTATTTTAAGCAGCTATGAATTAGATATGAATTCAAAATGAGGAACAGTCTATTTTATACCAGATTTCCTATTACCAACCTCGACCTTTCATAAAAAGATAAAAATAGGAATGAAAAGTAAAGGATACAAAATGAAAAAGGGAGAAAAGAATTTATTAGTCTGCATATGATTTTTAGGCTTAGCAGTCTCAGAAAGTAATACTCAATATAGACTTACAAATGATCAGATAATTAAGTTATTAGGCGTGTAAATCATAAAGCATTATAACGCAGCAGATTAAAGGTTTAGATCATACCTTTTAGCGAAGAACCTCATGGGTAAATCACGTGCTTCTTGAATCTGGTCAATCAACCTAGCAATGGGGTGATATTACAATAGTGAATATCACCCACACAAACCACAGTGCAAATGGCTTTGATTGTTGTTTTTGGGAGAGAGTCAGAGAGATAGTAGAGTCTGGGAAAAAAGGTTATGGGTAAAAACCCCATAACGTATCTGATATACATATCTCCCATTCTCAGATGTATATAATCAATAATAACCAATAAATATCTATCCATCTGTCCATATCTATTGATATGATAGATATAGATATCCTGAATGGTTATCCAAATAAGTTTGAATTAAAATTCAAACTTACATGGATAAGGTTCAAGAGGTTCAGGCTCAAAAAGCTCAAAGGGCCATGCCACATAGGCGCCCAATTTCTAACATCTTCCACTCACACATGAGTTGGCATGACACTGCCACATCTCTATCTCAATCTCCCAAAAAATGAACAATCTCATACAAGCCAATGCACCGTGCGACTGCTGAGAACACCTGCATGTGGGAGCTCTATACTAGAAACTCAAAATGAGCCAGCATAGAGACATCAACCCAAAAAAAACAGAAATAGTGTCTCATATACCCCAGACCCATTTAATTACACCGGTCCAAAAAAACATCTCTAATCCCTCAAAAAGAGCATGTTTGACCCTCTCAATTCTTGCAATATATTCACACTCAATCCGCTTCTCATACAGAGCGATGTGAGTTGCCGGCAGTGAATATACATCAGTGGTGTAATACTAGATGATCTTCTCTTTGCTCTCATGCCATTTAGTTTAGGATTGACCGCTTTCCCAGTGATGTCCCTTAAGGCCGAATCATACATGACCGCAGGCAACATACCAAAGTAGCAGAACATCAACCCCTTACCTTATGACATAGTCAAAAGTCACAAAAGGGTACAAAAATGAAAGTCATAACAATAATGACACGTAAGACTCACACGGTGAGGAAACAGGGATCCATTCTCTCACCTCATTACTCAGTCGCCAAGCACATATAGTATGAATACATGTTACGGTGGAGTAACTCTTCCAAAAGAGTGACGTCATACTCGATACACCGTACAGATATTAGTCTAGTCGCTTTCTAGCGCCTAACCCGAATTCTCTATCTTCTCGCCTTTTAGGCGCCAAATGAGATCTCGCATCTGGCTAATCATAACAGGCACAACATGGAAAGTGGGTACTAATATCCATGTTTGGTCCTTAACACGACCTCATCTTGGTTGTAACCAAGGCGACATGCATAGTGGATAATTTTAAGCCTCTCTTGGCTTCAAATAAAAATAAACCACTAGTCTCATCCTCGCTCGCTCTCAAGCGCCAAGGGCGATTGTTCGTGTGAGTGAGCCAATCTTGTCTGCTGACATCATCATCTGCTAATCATTATGACACAAACCATAATAGTGTCAACATCCCATCATCTCAAAATAAGTGATCGATTTTTAAAAAATTGACCACAGCTTGCGCAATTCTAGATTCCAAACATAAGCCTTGTCAGCACCTCTTGCGATAAGTATATACAACGGAATCCACCATGTGCGCCTCATATGAAGTGATTCAAGATCACTACCTCTTGCGCAATAACCTCTCTAAAGATATTTTGGTGACCAATTTGCGTTCATTCAGGATGCGCCCAACTAGCGCAGATGCGCCCAACTTGTGCATTGAATTTTACAATGAGCAAATTAATATATTACTAGTAAAGAATTCTATCCACAGTCCAATGAGAAGTCAATGTCTAAACAACTCAGTTGACCATTTACCAAAGATAACACTTATCATGCCGAATACGCCCACATAGCGTACTTTAGGCTCCCACAACAAAGAAAAAGATCAAGGAATATAGGTCATCTGTTTCTTCCAAAGACAATCCGAGGATACACTTAATAGCTAAGGCTCTGGATTTTACCGATAGATAAGTCAATGGGTTTGTAATTTTGCATCTAGAATCATTCTAGGATATTCCTTATGTAAGTCATCGAAGACAAAATATGAATTCTCCCAAAACAATTCCTAAGGATCATACATCCGAGCATATAAATTACATCACCCATGTCCATCATATCTAAAATAAAAGACTGCCCACCCTAGGTGGAACCCTATAAATTCCGGGCTCATAATGACTAAGTAAGGAAAAACTTCTTTTGGACCATTGATCATGCCTCAGTGGTCTTCATCGATCATTGTTAGCCTATCATGGCTTGACGAAATCTAAGAACCACTATTGGGATAACTGTATTAGGCTGTAAAAAATTTATTGGAACTAGCAACCCTTTTGCGCTCCTAACTTTTCACCATAAAAGCAGAAGGTAAATCCCTACGGATCTACTTATCCAATTCTCCAACGAGAAGTTGGGTCACAATGTCCACAAATCAATGTTCTGAACTTATGTCAATCATAGCCTAAGTCGAAATAACCTCACTCCCCAGGAGGAAGTCTCCTCATGGTCTACACTTTTCTCGATGGTGCGACTTTTCGGTATCTAGCGAGCCTTATGCCTCAACAATGACTATCCAAATTACGTATAATTTTAGAACAAGCCACAATATAATGGAAAGTCAACCAATTTATAGAAATGGTTAATCTTCAAAGACTTTGTCTTAAATTGCGCAACATTAATCCACTTTCTAAAAACAGGGGACTAGAGCCTTTGGCATTATCCTAGGCTCTTTATCATCTTGCGGAGCAATCATAAATGTTTCCTTCTCAATCACCCAGTGATGACATGGAAAATTTTCATATTCGCTACCACGCAACTAAGAATGTAGAGTATTTTTCTCTAATGGAGTAATCCATTAGTAGGCACATCGCTCCCACTATCCCTAGGATATTGGAAATTTCTTTCCATTCTCAACTAGGCTACATAAAAGCGCTATGCTTAGAATTCTCTATCTTATAGAGTTCCAAAACTCTATACACGTCACCTTTACTAAGAAAACTTTATGTGACTTAGTTACACTACCACAAAGCAGCTTACCTATATGCATATGACCCGGAGGGTTTACATGACCGCGTACAATAATGCGCCACACAACCCTATGTGTTTACAAGACAGCATACAATAATGCGCTATAGAACCCTAGGTCTTAACTTCGCAATCTTATGAGAAGTAAAATAAAGATAAGTCAAGCATGATTCTGAGATCGCCCATAGATGGCTCTCTGCTAACCCATTACTCAAATGGAGTGTGAAATCTGATATGGAGGGCACTTAGTTAGGGATATAGGCAACAAACTAGTGCAATTCCCAATTGGGAAACATTTTGTTGCATTATCCACTTAACATTAACAATATTTAATTCCTTATCTCTACTACACCATTGTGTTGTTGAGTATTAGGAATAATCAATTTTCTAAGCATCCATTTCTCTTCATAGAGTTTTCTAAAATAACTCAAATAGATACTCGCCACCTTGATCAAAACTAAAAGCACAAAAAGCTGTTATCTAATTGATCTCAACCTCATATGTGCAATGTCAAAAAATCATCTCAAAACTTTTGACTTATGGGAGATCAAATAGTCTTGACTCAGATGCGTATCGTAATCTATAAATGTGTCGAGATTGAGGCCTAGCTATCATACCCTTACACATATCTAGTCACAAAAAACATAGTGGACTAAATGCGCCAATACAAATGACCTTCTACGGCTTTCCTACTTACTTGTGCGCACCCATTGTGAACAAAGTTACACATTTATATGAGAGCAGGATGTCACAAGCGAGTGGGCCCGAGAAGGCCTACTCAAACCATCGTGTCATCATCTCATTAATGTGATTAAGTATAATAAGCCACCGGTTCATGACCAATGTCATAAACTAATTCCAATCATCTTAATGTATGAGTTCTCGAAGATAAGTTTAAAAGGTTTAGGCCCAACTAGGTAATGACTCAGGACTAATTCATATTCACTAGATCATAAAAGGATGTCATGGAGATATCAAGTGCGCCTAAGTCGTAAATTTAACTAGTAAGTGCTAATCCCCTGCACCTTCAAGTCAATTTTATTCTCCATACACTTTAATGCATCTAGTTGAAAGATGACGATACTCCTCTTGCCATATCTATTTCTCGCTTCATAGTTACTTGCAATTAATTTTACTATCCACAAGAATGAGAGAATAAGCTATCAATCTGTGACAGCTCTTGAAGTAACTTAAGCGGAAATTAGGCTAAAGAGTCTAATTCAACACAATGCTCTCACAAGCGATGCGTCAAATTCTTAGAGTCATAACAACCTTGTCGGCCTTGACCTTTTCATTACTATGCTGCAACGTTTGCGCTTAGTGGTAAACGTTATTCAAAAACGTTAGCCTAGCTAAGGAATCATACAAAGAAGCCCCTCCTTATGTTTCACACTCAAGTGTGGAAACAATAAGTGTCCAGATTTAGACAAGTTAGCAATGCTAATAGATTTTGCAGCCACTAAGCGCTAATCTTTTCACCTAGTGTTAATAGATTTTTGCAGCTTCTAAGCGCTAATCTTTTCACTTAGCGTGATATTTCAACGCACACTATTATAGTGCATGAAATTTTGCTCTATCTACTCCCAATAATTGGGTAGAGAGCAAAACACTGCTCATACTGGCTACTCGTCTTACACTTAATGACTAATTTATTTAAGCTCGCATTTCTTGGATGACGTGACTTTTGAATGTTACTTTATCCAATGATGTAACATTATTTACAAGTCAAATTTACAGAGTCAATCCGCGCAGCTCAATAGTCAAGATCATATACAGATCTATTGAGGGCTTACTAATTTCATGACCTTAAAACTCGCCAACCAAAACTACGTAGCGTGCCGCTAACCATAGCGCACACATTAGTTTTTATTATGCCAAACAAGGCAACAAAAACACGGCGACTTTGGGTCATATTTCCTTACTTTGGCTCAATTAAGGTTTGACCTAAAGTCTCCAAGACTTTTTCTCATCTAAAGAATGGGATTACATTGTTCACATTTGAACATCTCTACTATGTCTAGGTCAACCAAATTAACTTCCATAAGCTAAATCAATTTAGTGAGAAATTCACATTGGGATTAATTTGATTAGCATAATATAATTTTGCTGCAAAAATCTAAATTAAATAGTGACAATATTACACAAGTCGCAAGATCAAAAATCCGCTATGCTCGTAATCATCTCTTGCGCCACAGGTGACAATTATTCAAAATTTAATTTAATTTATGCGCAAAATATTGGTTTTCGAGAGTTAATCTACAAAGATTTCTTTCAACCGAATAACCTCCCACTGATTATGGCATGTCTAAAAAAAACATGATAAAATATTCTAATTCCATACAATAGCATCGTAATGTAGATTCACAATCAATACATGCTATGTTACATTTAATAACGGAATTAAAATAAAAAATAATTAATCATGCTATTCTAATTACAACAATCTAGAAATTCTAGGCAAAAAACAACAACATGCTGTATTTAATATTCAAATTATGCCATAATAGAAAGTATATCACTTCTGGAATTTTCTGGTATTTTTCGGGAATTTCAAATAACTAATAAACACACATAAAATTATAAATAAAAAATCCAGAAACTGATAAACTGAAACAATATTCAGATTATGCCATAATTAAAATGTATATCATTTTGAAATTTTCTGGAATATTTCTGAAATTTTTTGGAATTTTAAATAACTAATAAACACACATAAAATTAGAAATAAAAATCCGTAAACTAATAAATCAAAACAATTATACCAAAGAATAGTAAAATATTTCAGAAATCCACAATAAAAATTTCAACCCCAGAAAATTATTTATGCAATACCAGAATTATTTTAAAGCATAAAAAATGAATTATTAACACAGAAAAAATATTTTTTATTTTCGTAAAATTTTCAAAATTTTACAGAATATAGAAAAATTAATTCTGAGTCTAACAGTATAAACCATGCATAAAACAAATATGTAATGAATTAATAATGACCATTTAACGCGATACATAATTAAAAAACAAAACAAACAGTGCTTTATGCATCGCCAGCCGGAGGAGGAGAAAAACGGCGCTGCTCAACACGCGTGGCGCAACACTGACGGCCGCAGGGCGCGTGGCGCTGATGAGAGGCGTCTGGCGCGTGGAGGCGCGTGGCAGCGCGTGGCAGCGGCTCATGGCGTCAGGTGGCGCGTGAGGCCCACGTGCCACCTTCCACGGTGTTTTCTGGTCCGATTTCGGTACTTCTGGACTCCATTTTTCAAAATAAAATCATTTATGGTCTTAAAAATGACATTAATGATCATAAAAAATGAAATATTTTGGATCTCTTCCTCTTTTATAAATATACACATGATAAAAGAAAGCACGAAAAAACCCATTTGAAGGCTCTGATACCAATGTAAATCATAAAGCATTATAACGCAGTAGATTAAATGTTTAGATCATACCTTTTAGCGAAGAATCTCGTGGGTAAATCACGTGCTTCCTGAATCTGATCAATCAACCCAGCAATGGGGTGATATTACAATAGTGAATATCACCCACACAAACCACAGTGCAAATGGCTTTGATCGTTGTTTTTGGGAGAGAGTCAGAGAGAGAGGAGAGTCTGGGAAAAAAGGTTATGGGTAAAAACCCCATAACGTATCTGATATACGTATCTCCCATTATCAGATGTATATAATCAATAATAACCAATAAATATCTATCTATCTATCCATATCTATTGATATGATAGATATAGATATCCTGAATGGTTATCCAAATAAGTTTGAATTAAAATTCAAACTTACATGGACAAGGTTCAAGAGGTTCAGGCTCAAAAAGCTCAAAGGGCCATGCTACATGGGCGCCCAATTTCTAACAAGGCGCAAAAGAAATAAAGGCACTACCAGCTAAAAAATTTAGTTTTGAAGATAATGCAGCACTAGATTGGAATTTAGGAGATTTTCTAGGACAAAAAAGGTTAGCCTCTCAAGATAATTTATTGTACCAAAAAGCAGATGGAAGTTATGTAGCAATGTTTTCAAAACCGGACCGGTAAGCGAACCGGAAAAGGGACCGGGTGGACGGGTCACCGGTTCAACCGTCAGGTCAAAGCGGTCGAACCGTGATGTCATAATTAATATTATATAATTAAAAAATATAATTATAAATTATAAATAAATAAAAATATATATAAATAATCAAATAAAAATAAAAATTGTTGTATAGTATTTATTAATAATATTTAATAAAGTCATAATTGATAAAAAAAAGTCACTTATTTCAAAGAAATTAAATTTTTTAAACATTCCCTCCAAATAAATTGATTGATTGCTAGATTTAATTTTGGAGGGAAATGAAATTTTCACTCTCCCTCCAATTAATATGTTTTAAATAATTTGATTGAATCCCACATAGAATTTTGTAGGTTCTCTTTGAAAAATCTTTTTCTATAAATAGGAATAGACTTTCATAATCTCCTCAAGCTTTCAAGTTTCAATGAGACTCTTCCTTATGAGAAGAGACTCTAAGAATTTTTAGTCAAAATTTTGAAATATATTTATATATATATATATATATAAATATATAAGAAAGAAAGAAAAAAAAAAAAAAGTAAAACCAAAAAAAAAAAAAAGAGGACCGGTTTTGGCCGATTCGACCAGTGGGTCACCGGTTTTTCCCGGTTTTGGCCCCAATCCGGGTTTAGGGGGTTGACCGGACCAGAACAAGGCCCAGTTCCCGGTTCAACCGATCCGGGTCTGAGAACAATGCTATGCAGTAAGATTTACTCAATATACGTATGTAGCACCAGAAAAATTTGAAGATGATGAATTTAGCAGTATAGATAGGGAAGAAAATCAAGATAATCATAGTGACATAAATCAGTTTTATGTAATGACAGAGGAAAAAATAATATCACAAAATAAGACATATAATATTGATGAGATAGATTTGGAAAATTTCACACTAACCGATATGAATAAAATACTAAATACCAGATATTATAAATATTTAGCTAGAGGAGATACCCATGATGAAGCAATGTCATTTTTAGATCAAGAATTTCATACAAAATATGTAGACGACATCATAGAAGATAAAATACATCCTAGCAAGATATTTAGAATACCAGAACAATCTAACTTGGAAGATACTTTTTACATGAACACAGAAAGCACAGGAACTAGTAACCCACAACCAACTGTAGAAGATCCCGTAGAGCCAATGCATTATGCAGTAGGAGGAAGAAGGCCATTAGCTAGTTTAGGGCATAGTAAGGCAGACCCAAATAAAAGTTATAGATTTCATGGAAAGCGTAGACAACCAGATATGAGTATACAATTACAGCCAGCCAATAACCAAGGAACCCTTTTAGATTTAGCCAGATTCGACCTTCAGATATGGCAAGAAGTAATAGAAAAATGGGAAAAAGATGTGGTAAAAGCATGGATGAATAATCCCTTTGAATCAAATGATATGTGGGAATATATGGAAACACTTTTAGGAGATTCAGCTTTTAATAAATATTTAACTTTTAAAGAAAAATATGAGGAGACAATTAGACAGCTTAAAGGACTGGAGATAACCCATGAAATTTTACTAGTTTTATAAAAGAAATGCTTATAGGATACAACCCTTCTAGAAAAAAATGATTATGCTCAGAGCATAGCATTGACCGAATTAGATCAGATAACATTAGGAAGTTGCAAATATATTGTACCCTTTAGTAAAGAATATTTAGCTATAACAGCTAGAATTGGAAAAAGTTTTGATGAAGAAATAGGAAATAAATATTTTAGAAAACTACCTGGAGAGCTAGGAAGAGAGATAGAAAATACATGGTCAATTTATTATGCAAATTTACTAGCAAAAATAGCCTCAGGAGAAGTAAAAATAAGAGGAACCTTAGGAATAGCACCTAGAATAGTTTTTACATTTCATAGGCTCAGAGAAAAATGTATAGAAGTTAAAATATAGAAAGATTTGAAAAAACAAAACTATTGTTTTTGTAGCAATGTAATATATACTCCGCAGCAATATGAATATAAATATAATAGGAAAAAATACAAAAAATATGGAAAATATAGAAAAGAAAAATATTGGAAGAAAAAATATGAAAAACCATGGAAAAAACAGAAATTCATTAGAAATAGTAGAACTTTTAATAGAATAAATTATAAGCGACTACCCAAAGAAGAAAAAGATGAAAGAAAACAAAGATATGTTAGAAAATCCAACAGTAAAAAATGCAATTGTTTTATATTTAGAGAACCCAATCATTTTGCAAAAGCCTGCCCAAAAAGACAAAGGTCTAATACTAATAAACAGATAGAAAGACTACATATAATAGAAGACTTAGAAGAAGATATAGTTAGCATAAATAGTGATGATTCAGAAGTGTATAGCATAGTTAGTGATTATGAATATCAAATAGAAGCCATAAGTTCAGATAGTGATTCAGAAAGTGATACAGATGTAGATAATCTTTTAGGACAACTCAACCAAGAAATCGGAATACCCTCTTCTCATGATACTTTCTTTATGATGGCATGTAATGCAGATACTGAATGTCAGCATAATTTTCAAATAAGACTAGGATTTGATACCACTAGATGCAGTTATTGTAATTGGTTTCCGGCTAAAAATAAGAGAGCTCAGTGTTTATTATGCAGTATAGCCTATTGTATAGTCTGTCTAGAAAAATTAAACATGACACATAAGATAACATTAGGAAATAACAACGAGATGCTAGAAGATCATAATATAGAAAGTAGAGAATTACATCTAACAATTAGAGAATAAGAAATACAAGTAAGAGAACTTAAGTTACAAATATGAGAGGTAGAAACTAAAGCTAATTTTGACATAGAATGTTTAGAAGCAAAAAATGGACAGCTTAAACAGCAGCTAGAACAATTTCAAATTAAGTACCCTTTACAAGATAAACTTGTCGAAAAACATATGAACTCTTTAGAATTAGTCAACCTAGTTGATTCTCAACCCTTTAGTCAGTATTCCCAAGCACAGTCAAATAATGCATACTTACCATTCAATTACCCTGTCATACCCAAGCCAAATTTAGTCAAGATCTCTTGTGTAATTAAATTTGCAGAAAAAACCCTTAGTATAGATGTCATGATAGATACAGGAGCCAGTAAATCATATATTGAACAACACATAGTTCCACTAGGACGGAGCACAGCTTTAACAGCCCCAGCTTTAGTCAGTATAGCCAATGGCACTAAACAAACATATACACATTGCATCAATGGTGCACAGATTAGTTTTCATCATCTAGGTTCTCAAACTCAACATATAGAATGGTTCCCATTACCTCAAGTTTGTATTGGAAATACTCGACAAAATCATCCTTTCATCTTAGGACTTAACTTCATCATTAGCTTACAAGGTTGCATGTTTATTAGTCAAAATAACATAAGCTTCTTCAAACGTACAGTACATACACCCACAGCGTATGCCCTTAGCACTACGGCCCATTCATTAGAGTTGCGTGCGAAGCGTGGTGGTACCATAGGAGTAGATTCATCTCCCGCTAGTTTTGTATTTCCCAGTAGAAACATTTTTCCCGAGCTAGCCCAAAAATATATACCTGAGATAACAAATACTTCTTTAGAACATTTAGACATAGAAAATTATGAATTAGATGATTTAGAAGAGTTTGATTTTGAAGAAAATAGAGACTATTGGAACCTAGAATATTTTTAACAAATTGTTAACCTAGAATTGATCTTCGCAAACATAGGAAAATTAAAGAAAAAACCAGTATACAAAAGAATAGAAAATGATTTAGATGAAATAATAAGATTAGTTAAAACAGCAGAAATTTTAAGTGAACATCCCATGAAATATTGGGAAAGAAATAAAGTTTTAGCCAGTCTAGATATAAAAAGTAAAGATTATAGGATTACATTAGCACAAATAGATCATACGCCAGCAGATACAGAATAATTTAGGGCACAGATTAAGGAGTTATTAGATTTAGGAGTAATTCGACCTAGTAATAGCAAGCATAGAAGTGCCGCATTTATGGTAAGATATCATGCAAAGATAAAAAGAGGAAAAGCTAGAATGGTTATAAATTATAAAAGATTAAATGACAATACAAAAGATGATAAATATAATATACCAGATAAAGATCAGCTTATAAACAGAATACAGACAGCAAAAATATTTAGCAAATTTGATTGAAAGTCAGGATTTTGGCAGATAAAAATGGAAAAGGAAAGCATACCATGGACAGCCTTTTGTTACCCACAAGGACATTATGAATGGCTAGTTATGCCCTTTGGACTAAAAAATGCACCTTCCATATTTCAGCGTAAGATGGATAGTATATTTAACAAATATAGTTTTATACTAGTATATATAGATGACATATTAGTGTTTAGCCAAGATAAGAATAGTCACATAGATCATTTATATATAGTATTAGAAGAATTCATAAATAATGGAATAATAATTAGTAAGAGAAAAATGGTATTAAATAAACCTCATATAGAATTTTTAGGAATGGAGTTAAGAGATGGAAAAATCAGGCTACAACCTCACATAGTTAAGAAAATTTTAAATTACCCAGATAAATTAGAAGATACAAAACAACTTCAATCATTTTTAGGAATTTTAAATTATGCGCGAATGTACATTCCTAACCTTAGTAAAATAATAAGACTCCTATATAGTAAGACCACACCCACAAGACAAAAATATTTCAATCAACAAGATATAGTTTTAGTTAGAAAAATAAAAGACATTTGTAAAAATCTACCCGATCTACAACTTCCCTTAGAATCAGAATATATAGTCGTAGAAACAGATGCAAGTCAATTAGGATGGGGAACAGTATTATTAGCTAAACCTAACAAGAATGATAGTAAAAACAAAGAACGCATTTGTAGATATAGTTCTGGAAAATTTAAAGAAAAAGATACAACCATGACCAGCGTAGAGTTTGAGATATTAGAAATAGTATATGCAATGAACAAATTTAGATTATTCTTACAAAAGCTCTTCACAATTAGAACAGACTGTGAAGCTATAGTTAGATTTCATAATAAACTTAATGAGTGCAAACTAAGTACCAGAAGATGGGCAAAATTTTTAGATTATATAGTAGGACAAGGATATAAAGTAGAATTTGAACATATTAAAGGGAGTGATAATAAATTAACAGATTGGCTAAGTAGGAAGATTTATTTAGAAAAAGAAAATAACCAGTTTAATTTTTATGCAAATAATGGAGAACAGCAAAACCATGAACTTTGAGGATTTGCTCTTCCTATTCATAAATGTAGAAACAAATTCAGACCATTAATAGGAATTGAGCTAGACCCAGTTCAACAGTGTCTTCTAGATAACCTTTGGAGCAGTCATAACCACCCAGCTAAACGTCTGTCAGCCAAACTCTCTTAGTATATATTTTTCAAAAATCCAAAATAAACCTTTGTCCAAAAGCTTTTCTTTCTATGTAGTAGCTAAAGGAACGAAGCCTGGTATTTACCATGATTGGGTAGAAGTTGAACTCTTAGTTAAAAATTTTCCCATACCTCAGTTTAAAGGATTTTATGATTTCGAGTCAGCCAGTACATATGCCCATAGACAAATAGGAACCAGTTACTTTATCAGTCAGATAGCTAAAGATTATCTGGACACATTGGGCAAGATGCAGTCAACCATTCTTGCTACTAGTGGAGTTCCAGTTAGCCAGATAATTGGAAGCAGTAGTACTAACCCTCAGATAGATTCTCAAAATCCTCTCCAAATGTGCAGACACTGTGAAGGCCTTACCAAAAATTTCAAGAAAATTATGGATAAAAGCAAAAAGGTCAATGAAGAGCTAGACCAGCTCCGAGACGAAGAAAAACAATTGAGAGCAACCATTCGAACCCTAACCAACCAGTTTAAAAAATTAGCTCCAGGAAAAGCAACTGCCCCCTTTCCTAACCTAGAAATCAGACAACTCACCAGTGAGGAATTTGAACAATTGAGTGCTAGAATGTATTTCTTCAGGCATTCTATCATTCGATCTTTTTGTAAGAAAAGCAAAGAAATAGGGGACCTTAAACCCTATATATACACTTTAGCCGAAGATAACAGAAATAGCAAGTTAGTTATTATATAGCAGTTTCTTCAAGACCTCTCCATAGCAGGAGTTCAATGCCCTGGTATAGCTTATCAATGGACTTATCTCTATGAAGATGAAGAGCAGCCCTGCTTAGAAGAGGAAAGATGTATGGACAGGCCAGAATGTTTTGGTCGATGTCAGTGTAATTTAGATTTTAGCATCTGTCTTTGCCAGATAAATCTAGCAACCTTTGAGCCATTAGAGATAGAGATTAGGCAAAACGCATTATCTAACAGCCTCACAATTGTTAGATTATGGGTTTGTCTCTAGAATAATTTTCTCAAATCCAGATTAGACAGATAGTTTTGGAAATAAACTTGCTCATGCAGTACTCTGTATAATGGAAGAACATCATCCATATGTAGAAGCATTAATTGATAGCAAGCTACCAGAGTGGAAAGGAATAAGGTGCATTCCAGCTAAGCATAAAATGTACCTTAGAGGAACCTCAACATTTCCAAGATACCCAAGACTTCTCAATCGAAGACCCTGGCCATTGTAGACGCGCCCTTGGGTTTCATGCTACAGTTCGGACTCAATTTGTGTCATGGTTCTTAATCTGAACCAAAGAGTCCAAATTTGGCAAATCGTTTTGAGAAAAAACAGATTTTTGAAAGAAGTGCCAAACATGGACTGCTTTGTCAGATACAGAGTCGCCACCTAAATATTTTTTAATGGGGGAATTTAGGAAACCCTGACTCAGTGCCAAAGGCCACGTGTCCGTCATCACCAAAGTTGCCTCGGCTCGGGAACTTGGGTACGATTGGGGAAGGTCAGCTATGAGCACCCCCTCTCGCCCGATCTGAAGATCGGCCTCTACTAATCGTGATATCCTCTTTTGAAAATGTTATGTGTTTTTATTCCGGTTATTAGCCTAGAATTACTATGTTATGCGCACAGCACAAAAGTATAGACTAGATCGTCTAACTTGGAACGAAACATTGCATATCCGTTTGTTTGGAAAATGTTTTGGAATTTGCTACTCGCAAGTAGGCTCAAATACGGATTTCAAAGAGTTGTTCCAACTCAAACAATCCAACCTTCATCCACAGGCATTCATGCAGTTTATATCACATAAGCATCTAGCCACATGGTAAGCATGCTGTCATATTAACATTCACACTCATGTGAGATACTAAAGCATAAAATACTTACAATGTACTCCGAGCAAAAACAAAGAACATGTTAGTAATCATGCATGATCCAAGTCCATGTTAAGTGGCTAATGCAGCGCATACAGAATGTCACTAGAATAGGCTCGGCTAATCTAAGGATAACATGTGAAGATGCACAAGTAGCATGTATTCAAGTTAGATTTGAAATACTTATGCAATTAGTATGATGCGCCGAGCCCGATGTATGCAATACTGATGAATGATGCACGCATGCATAGCATAAGGATGCTGATTTAAACATGGCCTAATACTAACCATCAAAGCAGGTAAGTAAAAGGGAGAAAGAAGTGGGGGTTGGAAGACATGCACACACGTGCCCACACTTATTATAAATTTGCCCTCGCTCGGAGGGACCAAAAGAATAATACAATTAATTAACCTACAAGCCAATTAATTATTACAGACCAATTAATTAATTAACAAATTAACTAATCTAATTTAAGCAATAAGCAGCCTCGGGAAGAGGGTCCAATGCATGCGCACTCGGTTCTGCTCGGAAGGCCATTGCCATGCACAAGATGCCTCTGTTTTGGT
The DNA here is from genome assembly GCA_025200525.1 of Camellia lanceoleosa. Lineage (NCBI taxonomy): Eukaryota > Viridiplantae > Streptophyta > Magnoliopsida > Ericales > Theaceae > Camellia > Camellia lanceoleosa. The sequence goes on from CM045766.1 coordinate 186,163,488, forward strand.
TGTTATCCTTCTCTGCAGACTGTACAAGTCCTAGGATATGCTCTCTGCACACTGTGGAACACCACCGGCTAGGAGGAATGGCCACCGGCCATAGAGAATGGTCACCGGCCATAAATTGAGTTATCAGCCACTGATGGATGGCCGGTCGGCACTAAAGATGGCCGGCCGGCCAAATCTTCCTGCAGAATCTGTGTTGACAATAACAGAGGGCAAAACAAAGCACGGCAATGCATTTCAAGCAATGTATGCATCAACCACACCCCTTATCATGTGTATGACTCAAAGGAGGATGGGCCTCAATTCTCGGACCACCAATCGCGCATTTCCATGCATGATGCCCCAAAGAATCAAGTGTGCATCTTGATATGGAATGCAATGCACATAATCAAACAAAGGGGCTCAACCTCTATCATACTCAACTTAAGAGGCAAAGCATGCATGCCAATGCAATGCAATCCTAAGCATGTGAACTAACATGCAACATGGCAATGCAATGTGTATATGCAAGCAAACATACAAGGTGAGCATGCAAACAAGCAAAGGGGATGGACTTAAACTAATTTAGGCAGCCCTCAAACAAGCCTAAAACAGTGGCCAATGCTATGGACATGAGGGCCAACACACACACTCACATGTACATGTTGATGGGCCAACACTTAAGCATAAAACAAGCAACTTTTAAGCACACTTAAAGAGACTAAACATAGGCAATTAGCATGCAATGTAAGCTCTGAAAAACATGTAGGAAATGATGCCAAATCAACCAACTAATGCAAGCTAAGCATGTAACCAAGCCCAAGGACCTAAAGCATGATCATATGACGCATGAAGCAAATGACCAAAACGGATCCAAACAGACCTAAAACATGTTAAGGCAGGCCCCAAAAACCACTTAGATGGCATCTAAATGATCTACTCATGGAGGCATGCACAAATGCTTAAACATGGAGCATACAACACAACCTCTTAAAGTATCAAAGGAGTGATAAAATGCAAGCATGTAAACATATTACAAGGACTGAAATGACATGGTAAGTGGTTCCAAACCACTGAAATGATGCAAGTAAAGCATGCTACACACTCACACACCGAAGGCTAACAAGCCAAAATGCAAGGCGGCTATACTAAGCATGTGATGGTCGACCAAAACAACCAAAAATAGAGCTTAAGCATGCTAAAACAAACACAAAGGCTTCACAAAGCTTGGCCAAAATCATGCTAGAATAAGGGTCAAAACCTAAAGCATTTTAAGGCCTAAACATGGCATTACAAGGCATGTATGCTAAGCAAGCATGGTGTACCAAAACCAAGCAAAAAAAAAGGTAATACATGGAAAAATACTACCAAATAACACTTAAGACATGGCCAACATGTACTTAAATTAGATGCTCAAACATGAGGCAAAAAGGCCCTTTTCAAGGACAACAAGGAGAGGGGGTGGCCCTCTCCTTCCTAGGACCTCAAGGCACCATCCTCACCTCTGAAATCCCTCAAGATTTCAGTGGTGAGGAGGCCCAAACACAATGGTCCCGGAGCTCAACCAAAATGGCACAAAATGGAGCCTAGCAAGGCTTAAGAGGGGTCAAACAACCCCAAAGCTTAAAGCAACCTTAACCAACTATTTAGAGCACCCAAAAACAGAACTTTTATATGTATACACAAAGCTCAAAAACAGTTGCAAGATAAGCAAAAAGAGTATGCAGAAATGGGGTAAAAAGGGACAAAAATCTTACCCTTGTAGACCCTCGTCAAAAATGGTGGACCAGCTGGTTTTTTAGGTTCAAATCAGTCCAAAACCTCCAAGAACAAGCCTCAAGGACCTCAGCTCCAAGAAAAAGTGTGATGATGGGTGTTTGTGTGCAAAACTAAGGCTAAACACACACAAAACACAAAATAGAGGGAGGTATAGATATAGGATAGATATAGGATAGATACAAACCCTAACCCTAAAAACCAGAGCTCTCCTCTGAAATTTTGTAACCCTAAAAGAGGGAGAGAAGGCCTCTTCTTATAGAGCTTAATCTTGTAAGCTTACAAGACAAGCTTGCTAAGAGGGAGATCCCTCCATACACGTGTATGGAGGGGAGCCAAGTGCATACCAGTTGCACAAAAATATCTGCAAAAGCAGATGCACAGTAGTCGGCCGGCCAAAAATGCAATGGACCAAAAAAAGATAGCCGGCCGGCCATCTATAGTGTCGGTCAGCCAAACATTTGGCCGGTGGCAACAAAACACAGTCGGTGGCCTCAAGCCATGGCCGGTGGAGTGTAAGGATGGCCCACAAGCCATTCCCTGCCCCTCCAGGGCAAAGCACAAGTGTTTAGTGCAAAACCAGACACAAAACAGTCGAGTCGAGAGATCCTGAGGCAAGGCGCGTAGCCGAGACCTCCGGGAACTCAAGACGAATACAAACATGGATAATTACCGAGTGTTCCAGCGGTGACGTCCAAGTCTTGAGGACGGTCAAAAATGGGGTGTCTACAGCCATGCAAAAAATTTTCACTCAGAGATAAGCTTAATAGATGGAGGAAATTTACTAATAATCCTTTATTAGCATATAACGGAAATTATGGACATCTAGTTTGCGAAGATAGAAATCAGAAGATATACTGTAACCTAACTATCCCAGGTTATCCCTTCAGCGAAGAAATATTCATTAATGAAAGCCAGTATCCCAACTATCAGCATAGCGTCTCTCATGAGTCACCACTAATGGGAGAAGATGACCAAGATAACTAATGGGGAAATGAACTAGCCATGGGTGATGATTTTTATGATCAACTTTCGGCAGTAGACCTTGATGACCTTTCAGATAGAATGTATGGGTGAAAAAAAAAAAAAAAAGAGTATGTACATAAAATTGTTATAGGATCCAAATTTAATTAATGTATTATATAGAGTTTATATAGAACAATAGTTTTTTTGAAAATATTTTGAGATAATTTATAATAAAAAAAAATCAAGATTTGAGCCTTATAATAAAATAAACCCTAGCTTTTCAATTTTGTCAATTTGAATCCAAATTTTTTTTATTTATTTTCAATATAAATCATTCACCTATTTTTTATTGAGTAAAACCTACAGAAAAAGAGTATTTTAGTCATTAAACTCAATGTTTTATATATAAAATATATAAAATATTAATTTTTATTAAGTTTAATAATTAAAATACTATTTTTTTGTTGATTTTACTTACTAATAGAAATAGATAAATAGTTTAGATTGAAAATAATTCAAAAATTTAAGATTTAACAAAATTAAAAAATCAAAATTTAATTTGTTTTAAGGGTTAAACACTTCCATTTGGTTCAATTTTTGAATTAGTTTTTCAAAACCCAAAACCCAAAACCTGTTTGGTTTAGGGTTTTCGAAAACTCATTCAAAAATTCAAAACTCAAAACCCAAAACTTATTTGGTTTAGGGTTTTTGAAAACTTATTCCAAAATCCAAAACCCAAAACCTGTTTAGTTTAGAGTTTTCACAAAATTGATTATTTTGGTTTTCACAAATTGGCCAAATATTTTTTTTATGTTTTACAATTTGAAGAACGCAAAATCAAATTTAATAAATATATAAAACATTAAAGTTGTATTAATTTTTAAACTGGGTCAATTTTTGTGTGTATATTTTCTATTCTTTAATAATTTTATAAAAAGTTACATTTAAATGTGAAGCGTTTTAAATGTATGTAAATTGAGTTGATATAAAACTAAAAAAGAAGTATTAAAATTTTTTAAAAATTCATAAAAAATTAAAAAAATGGAGTGAAACTTTGCCCTATAAATTATATTAGATGCATGAAAATGTAAATTTAGATTAGGTATACAAAACAAAGTGTAAATCATAAAGCATTATAACGCAGCGGATAAAATGTTTAGATCATACCTTTTAGCGAAGAACCTCGTGGGTAAATCACGTGCTTCCTGAATCTGGTCAATCATTCCAGCAATGGGGTGATATTACAATAGTGAATATCACCCATACAAATCACAGTGCAAATAGCTTGATCGTTGTTTTTGGGAGAGAGTCAGAGAGATAGGAGAGTATGGGAAAAAAAGGTTATGGGTAAAAACCCCAGAACGTATCTGACATACGTAACTCTCATTATCAGATGTATATAATCAATAATAACCAATAAATATCTATCAATCTATCCATATCTGTTGATATGATAGATATAGATATCCTGAATGGTTATCCAAATAAGTTTGAATTAAAATTCAAACTTACATGGATAAGGTTCAAGAGGTTCAGCTCAAAGCTCAGAGGGCCATGCCACATGGGCGCCCAATTTCTAACATCTCCCACTCGCACATGAGTTGGCATGACACTGCCACATCTCTATCTCAATCTCCCAAAAAATGAACAATCTCATACAAGCCAATGCACTGGCGATCACGAGAACACTCAGATGTGGGAGCTCTATACTAGAAACTCAAAATGAGCCAAAGATAGAGACATCAACCAAAAAAAAAAGAAATAGTGTCTCATATACCCTGCACCCATTTAATTACACGGTCCAAAAAACATCTCTAATCCTCAAAAGAGCATGTTTGACCCTCTCAATTCTTGCAATATATTCACACTCAATCCGCTTCTCATACAGAGCGATGTGAGTTGCCGATGAATATACATCGCTGGTGTAATACTAGATGATCTTCTCTTTGCCCTCATGCCATTTAGTTTAGGATTGACCGCTTCCCAAGTGATATCCCTTAAGGCGAATCATACATGACCACAGCAACATACCAAAGTAGCGTAACATCAACCCCTTACCTTATGACATAGTCAAAAGTCACAAAAGGGTACAAAATGAAAGTCATAACAATAATGACACGTAAGACTCACACGGTGAGGAAACAGGATCCATTCTCTCACCTCATTACTCCGCCAAGCACATATAGTATGAATACATGTTACGGTGGAGTAACTCTTCCAAAAGAGTGACGTCATACTCGATACATCGCATGATATTAGTCTAGTCGCTTAGCGCCTAACCCGAATTCTCTATCTGCCGCTTTTAGGCGCCAAATGAGATCTCGCATCTGGCTAATCATAACAGGCACAACATGGAAAGTGGGTACTAACATCCATGTTTGGTCCTTACACGACCTCATCTTGGTTGTAACCAAGGCGACATGCATAGTGGATAATTTTAAGCCTCTCTTGGCTTCAAATAAAAATAAACCACTAGTCTCATCCTCACTCGCTCTCAAGCGCCAAGGGCGATTGCTCGTGTGAGTGAGCCAATCTTGCCTGCTGACATCATCATCTACTAATCATTATGACACAAACCATAATAGTGTCAACATCTCATCATCTCAAAATAAGTGATCGATTTTTAAAAAAAAATTGACCATAGCTTGCGCAATTCTAGATTCCAAACATAAACCTTATCAGCACCTCTTGCGATAAGTATATACAACGGAATCCACCATGTGTGCCTCACATGAAGTGATTCATGATCATAACCTCTTGCGCAATAACCTCTCTAAAGATATTTTGGTGACCAATTTGCGTTCATTTTGGATGTGCCCAACTAGCGCAGATGCGCCCAACTAGCGCATTGAATTTTACAATGAGCAAATTAATATATTACTAGTAAAGAATTCTATCCACGGTATAATGAGCAAGGTCAATGTCTAAACAACTCAGTTGACCATTTACCAAAGATAACACTTATCATGCCGAATACGCCCACATAGCGTACTTTAGGCTCCCACAACAAAGAAAAAGATCAAGGAATATAGGTCATCTGTTTCTCCCAAAGACAATCCGAGGATACACTCAATAGCTAAGGCTCTGGCTTTTACCAATAGGTAAGCCAATGGGTTTGCAATTTTGCATCTAGAATCATTCTAGGATATTTCTTATGTAAGTCATCGAAGACAAAATAGGAATTCTCTCAAAACAATCCCTAAGGATCGTACATCCGAGCATATAAATTACATCACCCATGTCCATCATATCTAAAATAGAGGACTACCCATCCTAGGTGGCGACAACCCTGTAAATTCCTGGCTCATAATGACTAAGTAAGAAAAAACTTCTTTTGGACCATTGATCATGCCTCAGTGGTCTTCATCGATCATCGTTTCCCTATCATGGCTTGACGAAATCTAAGAACCACTATTTGGATAACTGTTTTAGGCTGTAAAAGATTTATTGGAACTAGCAACCTTTTTGCGCTCCTAACTTTTCACCATAAAAGCAGAAGGTAAATTCCTACGGATCTACTTATCCAATTCTCCAACGAGAAGTTGGGTCAAAATGTCCACAAATCAATGTTCCAAACTTATGTCAATCATAGCCTAAGTTGAAATAACCTCACTCCCCAAGAGGAAGTCTCCTAATGGTCTACACTTTTCTCGATGGTGCGACTTTTCGGTATCTAGCGAGCCTTATGCCTCAACAATGACTATCCAAATTACGTATAACTTTAGAACAGTTTCGCGTCATAATGGAAAGTCAACCAATTTATAGAAATAGTTAATCCTCAAAGACTTTGTCTTAAATTGCGCAAAATTAATCCACTTTCTAAAAACAGGGGACTAGAGCCTTTGGCATTATCCTAGGCTCTTTATCATCTTTCGGAGCAATCATGAATGTTTCCTTCTTAATCACCCAGTGATGACATGGAAAATTTTCATATTCGCTACCACGCAACTAAGAATGTAGAGTATTTTTCTCTAATGGAGTAATCCATTAGTAGGCACATCGCTCCCACTGTCCCTAGGATATTGGAAATTTCTGTACATTCTCAACTAGGCTACATAAAAGCACTAAGCTTAGAATTCTCTATCTTATAGAGTTCCAAAACTCTATACACGTCACCTTTACTAAGAAAACTTTATGTGACTTAGCTACACTACCACAAAGTTGCTTACCTATATGCACATGACCCGGAGGATTTACATGACCGCATACAATAATGCACCACACAACCCTATGTGTTTACAAGACAGCATACAATAATGCGCTATAGAACCCTAGGTCTTAACTTCGCAATCTTATGAGAAGTAAAATAAAGATAAGCTGCTTCATGGTTACAGATCGCCCATAGATGGCTCTCTGCTAACCCATTACTCAAATGGAGTGTAAAATCTGATATGGAGGGCACTTAGTTAGGGATATAGGCAACAAACTAGTGCAATTCCCAATTCGAAAACATTTTGTGCCATTATCCACCTAACATTAACAATATTTAATTCCTTATCTCTACTACACCATTGTGTTGTTGAGTATTAGGAATAATCAATTTTCTAAGCATCCATTTCTCTTCACAGAGTTTTCTAAAATAACTCAAATAGATACTCGCCACCTTGATCAAAACTAAAAGCACAAAAAGCTGTTATCTAATTGATCTCAACCTCATATGTGCAATGTCAAAAAATCATCTCAAAACTTTTGACTTATGGGAGATCAAATAGTCTTGACTCAGATGCGTATCGTAATCTATAAATGTGTCAAGATTGAGGCCTAGCTATCATACCCTTACACATATCTAGTCACAAAAAACATAGTGGACTAAATGCGCCAATACAAATGACCTTCTACGGCTTTCCTACTTACTTGTGCGCACCCATTGCGAACAAAGTTACACATTTATATGAGAGCAGGATGTCACAAGCGAGTGGGCCCGAGAAGGCCTACTCAAACCATCGTGTCATCATCTCATTAATGTGATTAAGTATAATAAGCCACCGATTCATGACCAATGTCATAAACTAATTCCAATCATCTTAATGTGTGAGTTCTCGAAGATAAGTTTAAAAGGTTTAGGCCTAACTAGGTAATGACTCAGGACTAATTCATATTCACTAGATCATAAAAGGATGTCATGGAGATATCAAGTGCGCCTAAGTCGCAAATTTAACTAGTAAGTGCTAATCCCCTGCACCTTCAAGTCAATTTCATTCTCTATACACTTTAATGCATCTAGTTGAAAGATGACGATACTCCTCTTGCCATATCTATTTCTCGCTTCATAGTTACTTGCAATTAATTCTACTATCCACAAGAAGGAGAGAATAAACTATCAATCTGTGACAGCTCTTGAAGTAACTTAAGCGGGAATTAGGCTAAAGAGTCTAATTCAACACAATGCTCTCACAAGCGATGCGTCAAATTCTTAGAGTCATAACAATCTTGTCGGCCTTGACCTTTTCATTACTATGCTGCAACGTTTGCGCTTAGTGGTAAACGTTATTCAAAAACGTTAGCCTAGTTAAGGAATCATACAAAGAAGCCTCTCCTTATGTTTCACACTCAAGTGTGGAAACAATAAGTGTCCAGATTTAGATAAGTTGGCAATGCTAATAGATTTTGTAGCCACTAAGCGCTAATCTTTTCACCTAGTGTTAATAGATTTTTGCAGCTTCTAAGCACTAATCTTTTCACTTAGCGTGATATTTCAACACACACTATTATAGTATATGAAATTTTGCTCCATCCACTCCCAATAATTGGGTAGAGAGCAAAACACTGCTCATACTGGCTACTCGTCTTACACTTAATGACTAATTTATTTAAGCTCGCATTTCTTGGATGACGTGACTTTTAAATGTTACTTCATCCAATGATGTAACATTATTTACAAGTCAAATTTACAAAGTCAATCCGCGCAGCTCAATAGTCAAGATCATATACAGATCTATTGAGGGCTTACTAATTTCATGACCTCAAAACTCGCCAACCAAAACTACGTAGCGTGCCGCTAACCATAGCGCACACATTAGTTTTTATTATGCCAAACAAGGCAACAAAAACACGACGACTTTGAGTCATGTTTCCTTACTTTGGCTCAATTAAGGTTTGACCTAAAGTCTCCAAGACTTTTTCTCATCTAAAGAATGGGTTTACATTGTTCACATTTGAATATCTCTACTAAGTCTAGGTCAACCAAATTAACTTCCATAAGCTAAATCAATTTAGTGAGAAATTCGCATTGGGATTAATTTGATTAGCATAATATAATTTTGCCGCAAAAATCTAAATTAAATAGTGACAATATTACACAAGTCGCAAGATTGAAAATCCGCTATGCTCGTAATCATCTCTTGTGCCACAGGTGACAATTATCCAAAATTTAATTTAATTTATGCGCAAAATATTGGTTTTCGAGAGTTAATCTACAAAGATTTCTCTCAACCGAATAACCTCCCACTGATTATGGCATGTCTAAAAAAAACATGATAAAATATTCTAATTTCATACAATAGCATCATAATGTAGATTCACAATCAATACATGCTATGTTACATTTAATAAAGGAATTAAAATAAAAAACAATTAATCATGCTATTCTAATTACAACATATTATAAACTCTAGGCAAATAAATAACAATATGTTGTATTTAATATTCAAATTATGCCATAACAGAAACTATATCATTTCTGAGATTTTCTGAAATTTTTTGGTATTTTCTGAAATTTTAAATAACTAATAAACACACATAAAATAAGAAATAAAAAATCCAGAAACTGATAAACTGAAATAATATTCAGATTATACCATAATTAAAATGTATATCATTCTGAAATTTTCTAGAATTTTAAATAACTAATAAACACACATAAAATTAGAAATAAAAAATCCAGAAACTGATAAACTGAAACAATTATACCAGTAAATAGTAAAACATTTCAGAAGTCCACAATAAAAATTTCAACCCCAGAAAATTATTTATGCAATACCAGAATCATTTTAAAGCATAAAAAATGAATTATTAACACAGAAAAAATATTTTTTTATTTTCGTAAAATTTTCAAAATTTTACAAAATATAGAAAAATTAATTATGAGTCTAACAATACAAACCACACATAAAAAAAAATATGTAATGAATTAATTATGACCATTTAACGCGATTCAGAATTTTAAAAAAAAAAAACAGAGCCTTACAGCCAAGCCAGCTGGGGAAACGACTTGGCTCGCAGCTCAACACGGCTCAATGAGGCTCGGAAGCCTCGGCTACGGCGTGGCGCTGGGTGTGGCGGCGGGCCGCAGCGTGTGAAGGCATGGACAGGCCAGGCGCGTGGAGGCGTGTGAGGCGCGTGGCGCCTTCCACGGTGTTTTCTGGTCCGATTTCGATACTTCCGGACTCTATTTTCCAAAATAAAATCATTTATGGTCTTAAAAATGACATTAATGATCATAAAAAATTAAATATTTTGGATCTCTTCCTCTTTTATAAATATACACATGGTAAAAGAAAGCACGAAAAAACCCATACATGGCTCTGATACCAATGTAAATCATAAAGCATTATAACGCAGCGGATAAAATGTTTAGATCATACCTTTTAGCGAAGAACCTCATGGGTAAATCACGTGCTTCCTGAATCTGGTCAATCATCTCAGCAATGGGGTGATATTACAATAGTGAATATCACCCACACAAATCACAGTGCAAATGACTTGATCGTTGTTTTTGGGAGAGAGTCAGAGAGAGAGGAGAGTATGAGAAAAAAAGGTTATAGGTAAAAACCCCATAACGTATCTGATATACGTATCTCCCATTATCAGATGTATTAATCAATAATAACCAATAAATATCTATCCATCTATCCATATCTATTGATATGATAGATATAGATATCCTGAATGGTTATCCAAATAAGTTTGAATTAAAATTTAAACGTACATGGATAAGGTTCAAGAGGTTCAGGCTCAAAAAGCTCAAAGGGCCATGCCACATGGGCGCTCAATTTCTAACACAAAGTAAATAAACTTTACTATGATATTGCAAATTTTTTTTTGATTACAAGACAAAAAAATACATGATCCAAAAAAACTCAAAAACTAATTTTGAATTTTCAAATTGCTAAAAACTATTTTTAAAATACACAACTCAAAACTAGTTTGAAAATTTATAATCAAACAAGTTTTAAAATTTTAAAACTCTTTTCACAAAATTAACTTTCAAAACTAATTTCAAAACAAAATGAAACACATAAGAAATTTTTTTATTTTTTTGGGTTGTGATTTGTCCAAATATTTTTGTGTTAAAGTTATGTTGTGTACTCTGCATAAAACAAAGAAAAAAAAAAGTTATTTGATTTAAAAAAAATTAATCACCTTATTTGGTTTGAGAATTTTGAATCCATTTTTAAAAATTTGAATTTTTTTTCTATATTTTTTGTTTTTACTATTTTTTTAAATATTTTAAATATTTTTATTTTTAGATATACCTAACATAAATACACTTAAAAAATATAATATTTGTAAAAAAAAAACTTTACAAAATTCATTAAATACCTAAAATATAAAAATTCAATATATTTTCTTAATCTTATGTATTTTTTAAAATATTTTTTTTTAAAAAATATATTAATTTTTAAGTACATCTAATAAAAAAATTACTTAAAATATATAAAAAAAAAACAAATCATGAATATTATTTTTAACAATTACTTCACGCACGTCATATAAAATCCCAATAATGATTGAGATTTTTTTTTTTTTTTGAAACTTCACAATCAGTTTTAAATCTCAATTATTAAGGTGCCGTTTGGTGACACTTACGTTTTCAGTTTATATTTACAAAAATTTAAAAAATTCAAATAAAAACTTGTTTGGTAAATTTTTGATTTATAAATCAGTGGTCTCAGTTTATAAATTTGGCCAAAAAATATAAACTAAAAAAATGAGTTTATGTTTTGAGTTTTTAATTTTTTTTTTTTTACCACTCAACACTAGCCACCACCCGCCACCATTTTCCACTACCGTCTTCTGCCACCACCACCCACCACTCACCCCCCACCACCACCTGCCACCATCACTCACCACCCACC